>JABFDZ020000016.1:9521098-9536875 GCA_019775955.2 Pollimyrus isidori
GCGATGGGCTGGCCCCCCATCCAGGGTTGTTCCCTGCCTCGTGCCCGTTGCTTCCGGGATAGGCTCCAGACCCCCCGTGACCCAGTAAGGATAAGCAGTTTGGATAATGGATGGATGAATGGATGGAATGGCTTCACAAAGGATGAGACTGCTGTTAAGAATTTATATCAGGTTATGAGTAGGAAGTTTTATAGCTTTCTGTGTAATTGTACGTTCTTAGACCTTTGATCAAGTAGATATTGTTATGGGAGAAGATATGCCTCATTCGGTACACAAACTAGGAAATATACAGCCTGCAGTTTAACACTTTATCTAATCTTAATCTGGATATTTTTACCCAGGTGGCTGTGTTACTTCACAAGGGGTAACAATCATGGGCAATGCCCAGTCGCCAATGCTGCTGTGACTGAGCCAGAATTATTACCATTAACAAAAATGAATGTGACACAAAAATAATAAACTATAATTTAACAAAAATTATAATCTAACGAAATAAAAAAACAAACATTGAATTCTTTCAAGTACGATTTCTAAATACTGTTTTAGCTAAAGCAATGATTTGTTTATCTTTAATTGTCGTTGATAATATGTGGAACATGTTCTGCCTATTTTGAAGACATTAGAGGACAATGTGCACTGTGTATTTATGTAGGATTCTCTGAAGATCATACACTGGAAATAGCTCTACAGCTTTTAGTTTGTACCTAGAAATAAAATTTCCTTTCTGTTCCCCAGCTCCCTCTCACAGTTAAATAACATGCTAAGGTCAACTGGAGTTGCCAAATTGTGTGTGTGTGTGTGTGTGTGTGTGTGTGATTATGTTTATATTACATTGTGGGGACCAAATGTGTGTGTGTGTGATTATGTTTATATTAAATGTTTATTTTTCAGGTCCCCACAAATGCAATCAAAAAACTAAAAATGCCAAAAGTGTTTAAAATAAAAACTAATAAAACCGCACTGAAAAACAGGCAGCACTAAATTGAATTTTGAATGAAAATCAGAAATAATATGAAACTCATTTTTATATTGAAACTAACCATAACGGTGGGAGTAGCCCCCCCGGTCCAGTGCCACTTCAGCTAGTCCCCAGCCCGCTGTCCCCATCCCTCCCCGGTGCTGATCCACAGTCCTCCTCCTTTCTCCTCCCTCTCCTTCCTGCAGGAATTGGGCTGGGTGTTCTGGTCCGGGAGTATGGCTCCCTCTCGCAGCTCAACAAGTACTACTTCGGCTTCCCGGGTGAGCTCCTCATGCGAATGCTGAAGCTGGTCATCCTGCCGCTCATCATCTCCAGCATGATAACAGGCAAGTGATCATAAGAAGGTTCCCGAACCACAGTGACCTGCAGCCATTAACCCAGGAGCAAATACACAGAGAAATACGGTAGCCCATAACCGCATGTCAGATGCATAGATTAGCATTCTTGGTTTTATGAATACATTAGCATATTTTAACATGGTTTTAAATTTAAATGGACAGTTTATTATAGCTGTGGGAACATGGAATTGGACACTAAGGGGGCTTTAGGCTGCTAAAGCTAACATGATGTGTGAATAACTATGAAAATACAGTGTCTTTAGGGGACATCTGCTCTTCTCGAGTAGAATAAAATCCAGCCGTTGAGCGTTCTGTTTCATTTCAGAATTGGCACTTTTTCCGTAGTGTAGTGTGTCAACGTAAAGTATAGTGCTGGGCATTGTCATACAATCACTCACACGCTAGTGGCAGCTTTTTCCTGAACAGGATGTCTTTGCACTGTGGGAATAAACACATACAGATTTAGCAGTCAGTGTCGGGGCAGGGCTCAGACATAGAACCCCGGAGCAATGAAGGAACAATGCTAACAATGCTAATTGCTAATCCGCCAGGCGTCCTGTAATAATTCATGGGCAACAATTATAGAGAAATGCTCATGGGAGTTTCAGTTATGCAAAAATCTTCAGACGGCAAAAATATTTCAGAGAGATAGCCAATCATATTGTAGAGGAGGCGGGGCCAACCAATCAGATGTCTTGGTGCCACCGCCTCTATTTGCTTAGACCCCCTCCTCTACATAGCCTTCTTAATAGTCAATTCAACATCAAGACATAAGTCAACTTTTGGTGTCACGATGATCGGGCATACTGCATGAATGCAAAGGGCATTATTGCTTTTTCACTGTTCACTAAAGTGGTTTTCATTGGAATAGCAGCGGCCCAGTGAAGGGCATTGGGGCTAGTATGACTCAGCTCTGCTCTACAGGAGTGGCTGCCCTGGATTCTGAGGTGTCTGGCAAGATTGGATTGCGTGCAGTCATTTACTACTTCTCCACCACGATTATAGCTGTCATCCTGGGTGAGTAATGAGGCCCAAAGCATGCTGTGGTCCATCAGAAATGAGACTTTGCAGCTCACCTTTGCTGGGGTAATCTAATGCCTGTTTTAACCCAATAAGAGCCAACAGAGTAAAAACTGAGTAGCAGGAAAACAATTCTGTGTCTGACACCATATCATAATCCAGAATGTTCCCAACTAAACATTGCAAAACCAAAATGGATAGCCATAGATATTTCGGATCCTTTGGTAATATACTCCTCCTGCACTTCTTTGGCTGAACAATGCACTGAGACATGAAATGGCTTTTCCAGGAATTGTTCTGGTCATGACTATCAAGCCTGGCGTTTCTCAAGTCGCTGAAAACATAGACAGGACTGGGTCCACACCGGATGTCAGCACAGTCGATGCCATGCTGGATCTCGTCAGGTGACGTTAACAGTACTAATCTTTACCTTTTGTCTTGCAGTTCAGAATTTTTGCCTCATCCTCGACTCCCTTTAAACCCAGAGCGTTTAGGCGAAATGAAAGTGTATGTAATTAATATGTTGTTTTTATTTGCTTGACAGAAACATGTTTCCCGAGAACCTTGTCCAAGCGTGTTTTCAGCAGGTACCGTGCACGGGGTCCGTCTGGTGGCTTTAAAAATGAAACGTGACAAGACGGTACACGGGGCACTCGAGCTGACCAGCCCAAACCAACACACCTTTAAAATGGCCGAATGTAACCAACATACGCCTGGGTTTGCAGTACAAGACGAAGCGTGAGGAGATCGAGCCCAGCAAGCCAGCCGTAAACACCACTGCTGCTTCTCCTGTCACCACTGTCATGACAACCCTTCTGCAGGAGGTAGGTGTCGCCATCTCCAGACAAAAACATGTGCTTCACCACCATGTGTGGATGCAACCACAGAATAATTATTATGTATGAGTTATAACGTTCCCATTATTTATCTTAGCATAATTGGTGGATTTCATTTATTGTACTTATTTCAGACCGATTTCCTAAAACAGAACAATACTGCATTTAAACAGGTTGTTTTTAGCAGAAGGAAATCTTGATCAGCTAGAAACAGCTACGGGGTTCATGATTTTGCGTTTTAATTGGAATCAGGCTAGTTCAGATGGTAATTTACAGATATTCTGAGCCTTCAGAGCTCTAGCACTGTCAGAACTGTCGGTGAAACGGATGGTCTTCTACCTCCCTGAAGAATGCGACAAAGGACTACAAGATAGTGGGGCTGTACTCAGATGGGATCAACGTCCTGGGTCTCATTGTCTTCTGCCTGGTATTCGGGTTGGTCATCGGGAAGATGGGCGAGAGAGGCCGCATCCTGGTGGAGTTCTTTGACGCACTCAATGAAGCCACCATGAAGATTGTGCAGGTCATCATGTGGTACGGAAGTGGTCGGTCACACAGCGGTTAAACAGACATATTCTGTTCACCTGTGATGAATTCTTACTTGTGAAAGTACACTTGTGGCCAAAATTGTGGAAGCACTTTAAATGTTTAAAGATTGCAGAGCTGTATTTCAGTTACTCCAGTTGCTTATTTAGTCATCCATTGTATGATTTTTGTGACATTCTTTGATTATCTATGAACTGCCAATATCGAGGTAGTAATTTTTAAAGCAAAAAATGCTAATTGTTTTGTATAACTTTGGCTACCAGTGTATGAACAGTAATTGTTGGCTGTTAAATCTCTCGCCTTATCTTCTACTGGTACCAGGGTCACACTTTCACCACACACCCTCAGGGTTGGAAATCTAAATCGGACACCTTGCTCTGTTTGTGCAGTTTGCATGTCTTCCAAGCTGTTGTGAGAGTTTCCTCGTTTATCCCATGTACTTTTGCTGTCCAAAGACATCCATTTTGGTCAGTCGACATCTCTAAATAGTGTGTGAATGAGATTGTGTGTATTCCCCCTCCTTGTGCTGCTTGGCTCCAGCCCCCCTCCTCACGCAACCCAGTACGCAGTAGGTAGAGGGAAGGTGATACCATAAGCTTAATGTAGAGGAAAAATGTGGAACTGCAGTTATGCCGAATTTGTGTGAGCTTCATCCTTCCTTGTCCTGTCTCCAGTTACATGCCAGTAGGAATACTGTTCTTAATCGCCGCCAAGATCATCGAGGTGGAAGACTGGGACATCTTTAGGAAGCTGGGCCTCTACATGGTAACAGTACTTAGCGGGTGAGCCATGCTAATACTCTTCTCTGAGGCTCGGGGAGGTGAATTCCCTTCTTTGTGTTTCAGGACACATAAAATGGGAGTTCTGTAATAGAACGCCATGGCCGGAGATGTAAACCAGGCCCGAATGGAGGGCTTGTACTTAACATCTAACACTGATGCCCCCTCATTGACTCCTAAAATCCATTCTCACATGCCGGCCAAGCGAGGTCCCCTTGGTGAAAAGTGGCAGTCTCTAGATGTAGAATGCCAGATTCAGGCTCTCTTCTTGTTTGCTGTGTAAAACTCATCAGCTATCCCTCAATCCAGAGCAAAAGAAATAAAAAATACAAATATCTGAGATGAGCTGGAATTCCGTTCGACGAACAGCGGCCTGACTAGGCCAACCATCCTTGTGCTACATCTCCTCAGGCTGGCCATCCATTCCACCATCTTCCTCCCGCTGATCTACTTTCTGTTTGTGAGGAAGAACCCCTTCAAATTTGCCTTTGGGATGGCCCAGGCGCTGCTAACGGCCCTCATGATCTCCTCCAGGTTTGTCTCAGTCAGTGCCAGGCTGCACTGCAGTCTTTCATCCACTTACACTTCTGCTCGCCATCTGCAGCTTGCACTGCCCCACTCCGTGTTTTTATTTTTGCAAGTGGGACCAGGGAGGGTATTTTCCGCACATAGTTTAAATCATCCGGGATCAGATGCCTCATCTTGGAAGAGTTAATGCTGGTGAATCTCATCAATCTTATCTTCCTGCTGGGGCAGGTATATCAGTTAGTAATCTTTCATGTGATATATTATCAGCAGAAGTTCCACAACAAACATTTATGAAATTAAAAAGGGGGGATGCTATCTGCACCCAGAGGTCTGTTTCACAAAGCAAGATTTCTTGCTTAGCCAGATGACTTGCCAGATTTAAGGTAGTCTGGGATAAAGACCTTATTTTCATCAATTTACATAGCCCAGACTACCTTAAATATGGCAAGTTATCTGGTTAAGCAAGTAATCCTGCTTTGTGAAACAGGCCCCAGGAGTCTGTAGCCAGCAATGCATTCTTCTTCTTCTTCTTCTTCTTCTTCTTATTCTCTTAATCTCTTCTTCTTCCTCTTCTTCTTCTCCTTCTCCTTCTTCTTCATTATTATTATTATTATTATTATTGTTGCTGTTATTGTTGTCTTGTTGTTGTTATCAATGTTATTCTTATTATTATATTTCAGATATTTATATCCCACCTTGTCACCTCTGGCCATTGCTGTGACATGCTAGCAACACCGTTTATGTGTTTTGTGGAGTCAGGGGGTGGGGCTCAAGGTAGCCGGGTTTAAACAGCCGAAGAGGGGGGGCAGATGCTATTTGCACCAAATAGACACTCCAAATCGAAAATAGCAAACATAGCATTGTATGACTTTTGCTCAGTATGGAGTCTTGGTAGACGGTGCCATTTGTTTGCCTATGTGTAAGGCAGGGCATAATGAAGTGCGTTTACGCAAGATTGCAGCTGAACGTTAAAACTCGCTCTACGCCCATCAGCTCCGCCACGCTGCCCGTGACCTTCCGGTGCGCTGAGGAGAACAACATGATCGACAAGCGCATCACGCGCTTCGTGCTGCCCGTGGGCGCCACCATCAACATGGACGGCACCGCCCTCTACGAGGCAGTGGCCGCCATATTTATCGCTCAGCTGAACGACTACGCCCTGGATGTGGGTCAGATCGTCACCATCAGGTGCGCTCCAAGGTCACCTGCCCGGATGGCTGACACGATAACCAGTCAGATTAATGCGGCGGGCCGGTGGTAAAACGCCTTGGGAGATGCTTCCAGAATGCTAACAGCGCATGCCAATGGCTCACATTAATATTTTAAAGCCCTCTGCAAAGGTCAAGCAGACCTTTAACTGTAATATTAAATGATGAATTGCTCTCTGAGAATTCTCTCTGTGCCTAATGGCAATTAATTGCAGAGGTATCCCCACAAAAAATTATCAGTTGCTATTACGTATTAAGAAGGTAATGTCCCCACACTGTTTTATCTCAAAGTCAAACAGTGTCGATGCTGCCTAGTATGATGGTAATGTTATATTTGGTTTTATTAACCCAACTTCTGCTAAATAAACAGGGTGGTGACTGCGATAAGTGCTTAGTTTAAGCTTTGCTTGAGGATCTATGTCGCATGGGTTTTGGCCCCCAGTATAACAGCAACAGCTGCCAGCATCGGTGCTGCTGGGGTTCCAAATGCAGGCCTGGTAACCATGGTGATCGTCCTGACTGCGGTGGGCCTTCCAGCCAATGATGTCACTCTCATCGTTGCGGTGGACTGGCTGCTGTAAGTTAACTTTCCGTCTGCTGATAACCGGAGGCACATCCCTCTGATGGTGTCTCTGCATGCTTTCGCCACAGACACGCATTATCGCCCGCAGACACGCATTATCGCCCGCAGACACGCATTATCGCCTGCAGACACGCATTATCGCCTGCAGACACGCATTATCGCCACCAGAAACAGCGTGTTAATATTTCCATCAGAGACCGTTTCCGCACCATGATCAACGTCCTGGGCGACGCCTTCGGGGCCGGAATAGTGCAGAAGCTGTCCAAGAAGGAGCTGGAGAGGATGGACGTCACGTCGGACGTGGATGTGGTGAATCCCTTTGCCCTGGAAGCCACCACGGATGATGAGGATGGCGAGAAGAAGTCGTACATCAACGGCGGCTTCACCGTCGACAAGAGCGACGCCATATCCTTCACACAGACCTCCCAGTTCTAGGGGCCAGTATCTGGGTTGGGGGTGGGTGGGCGGGGCGAGGGGGGGAAGGTACAGGGAGCATTTGTATTCAGCTTTTAGTGTACGGTGTGAGAGGAAGCGAACCATAGCATCAGTGCCATTACATAACGACAGTGATGACAGGGCTAACGAGGAAGGCGTCTGAGCCCAGACTTCAGCAATAGCACACATTAGCTGTTATGAGACACCCCCCTGGCGGGTGCTCTTATGATCGAGCCAGTGAGCGGAGCGTTTGTGCCAAGCCCAGAGGGAGACTCAGGACGATGCGGACATCTCTGAAAGGTGTTCTTCAGGACACGTGAGCATCCACAGCGTTTGGACTTTACTGTTTGTTTTTTGATTTCGCAAAGGAGTAAGCAGACACATGTTGCTTCCCGTTTATAAGCCGGCATTTAACGTTATCTTACACGAAGCGAGCCCCCTTGCCAAGTCTCTCCGTTGTGTGTGCCTTGCCCTCATCGCCAAAATCATTGCAGCTATCCGAAGCATTGCAGTTGGTATCTGTTGTGTGGGACATTCACTAAAACCTGGCCAATGAACTGTGCAGTGTAAAAAAATAAGCATGGTTAGAGAGTCTAACAAAGAGATTCGCATCCGAGAGGTTGAGCGTCTCTGTTGCTGTAAAATTTCAAGTGTCTTATTTTAGCATCTTAAGTGTTCTATGTGGTGCTTTCAGGAATTCTCAGCCTGCTTTGTTACTAACAAATTTTCACGTGCATGATACACACTGGACATGCAATCCAGAAAACGGAAACGAATCAAATTGGCCGCTTGCTTCCCCAAAGGATTTAGCTTTTTGTGTTTTTTGCAGATGCCAGCCCTACCGCTCTATAAAATGTCACTTGTCGGACAGGTACTGTTGAATGGCTGTGTTTATGTAAGGGAGCAGCCTGCATTCTTCGAATTAGAGTTTGGTTGGTATTGATTTTGTCGATGTATTTCCACGCAAGTAATAAATGATTTAATAACCAAGCACCTTCACAGCTGGCTGAAACTGTTTCAGAATGTTCTATGTCCTGTCCTTTTTTAACTTACAGAAATCCTACGATAACTTTGTATATTAAACTTTTTACTAATGAATTGTTGCATGAACTGATTTCGCTAGAAATGTTTAGTTGGAGAGTCTTTATGAGGGCAGTGAGCCTGCGGATGAGCATGTCTTAGAGCTGAGGGAATCGGTACAGTCACCTGTATCGACCAATAACTCCAGCTTTGTGGCTTCTGGGCTCTCGCCATTGGCCGTTTAGGGTGAGAGGTTCCCGTGGTACCAAAGCAAACAGTGTGACTGCCTGGATTTTACACAGTTTGTACTCAGAGACTCTTACGTTACAGCCCCCAGTAAGCCGCCACAGTGGCTGACATATTAACTGTTTGGAAGTAAAGTCACCGCAAACATCTGGGACCCGAAAGGCGAATCTGTACTGTAATATAACATCAGAAAGTGCCAGAATATTCCCATAATATTTTTTTTTTTGTGTTGTACGTATGTTTCAGATTGATATTTTTCCCTGTAAAAACGATGAAAGCAATCTCTCCCTTACGTGAAAATGTGCCAAAAAATAATGTTAAAAAAATAATAATAATTCATGAATTTGAAGCATTGCTCAGCAGAGGTTCTGCATGGAACCCAAATGATTTGATTGGGCCTGAACTGTTCCGAATACTGTGAAAAGTGAATTATCTGCTTGCCGATGGGTGAAGATGCAAGCTCTGTGACATTACCTGCTAGGATCGTGTTTAGGTAAATGCTGTGATAATTTCCAAAGCACATAACGAACGCTGATAAATGTCAACATGCGTATCTGATATGTAAAAGAATTGTGTTTTGATTATGCACTCGATGTCTTTAAATTGAAGCAAATAAAGAAAATATCTACTTAAACCTGACGTTGTATATAAGTTTATGATTAATCACTGACATTTGTTTTGAAAATCCTTGCTTGTTTTGGATGAGCTACCTTTGATAGCATTTTATCATTGAATTGTGAAAACAATGGTCAAGTCTCATCAGAAAGGACCTTCTAACAGGTGCCCTGTTCTATGTTCATTCAGAGTTTCCCCCACAATCCACACATAAATGATGGAACACGAAATGGGAAGCATTCTTTTCTTTTGATAAATATATCAGATTGCAGAGGATGCTGGGTAACAGTGACTATACTGCCGGAGTGAATCTGATTGGATGCTGAGACTCAGCTCAGGCAGAGAATGTGAATGGGACTCTTAAGGGCCCAACCCTAAGGGCAACTTAGACATGCGACTGACATCCTGAATGTAAATGTTCGACGTATCCATTTTCATAATATCACACTGCGTAGGCTGCTAAGACCATAAACACAGATCGCTCAATGGTAGATTTGTCGATGAGCCAGTTATCCTGCCTCCCCTTTCATTCTCTTCCTTGAAAGGGTAAATCATGATCACAACCATGCTGCTGGGCACATGCGACCGGAAATCACCTAGAGGAGCACCTACAGAAGACGGCACGTAGACGCACACAGAATAAGTACCACATAATTTCATTTTAATGGCCCTTCGGTGACACACCTGCTGACACCTCAAGGTCGGACTGCCTGGCCGCAGCCAAAAAAGCCAAGTAGGGATTGATTTCCAGGGCACTGCCCGGGTACGAATCTGCTTCGGTCTGCAGAGTCCCAATTTACAGTCCAGGGAGCAGGCCGGGGTAATCACAGTCCGATTATAGCTTCGTCATCAGAGTTTAATTACTCTCAGCTCCCATTATTTAACACAGGGTACAGCGCAGGGCAAAGCTGCCCTAGATGGAAGCAGACCTGCAAGGTGAAAGCGAGACCCACTCTGAGTAGACAAATGATTGCCCAGATTAAACATTAACATCAATGTACACTTCGGGTTTGATAATGGTGGCAATGCCACAAAACAACAGAAGACGGGATTCCATCCGTCTTCTGTATCCATCTTCCTATTCCGGGTTGCAGGGGTCCACTGTACCAAAGCAGGATGGTGTGCTGACCCACAGCAGGGCACATTCCTGCATCAGTTCAATCAACAATTTGGCAACTCTAGTTCATCTTGAGACCGGAACACCTGGAGAAAACCCCATAACGGGGATTCATGATGGGGGGGGGGCATGTGGAGCCATGGCAGGTCCTGGAGGTGCTAACTACTGCACCCCCATGCCAATCCAAAACACAATTTTAGTACAGTGGGGAAAACAAGTATTTGATACACTGAGGATTTATCAAGCTTTGCCACTTAAAGGATTGGAAAGATCTGTAATTATCGTTGTTGATACACCTCAACTGTGAAAGAAAGAATCTAAAAAGAAAAAATCCAGAAAATCACATTACGCAATTTCTAAATAATTAATTTGCATTTTATTGCATGAAAAAAGTATTTGATACAGTAGAAAAATAGAATTAATTAATATTTGGTACAGAAACCTTTGTTTACAATCACAGAAGTCTGACGTTTTCTGAAGTTCTTGGCCAGTTTTGCACACACTGTAGCAGGGATTTTGACCCACTCCTCCATATAGATCTTCTCCAGATCTTTCAGGTTTTGGGGCTGTTGCTCGGCAAAGGAGTTTCAGCTCCTTCCATAGATTTTGTATTGGGTTCAGGTCTGGAGACTGACTAGGCCACTCTAGGACCTTGAAAGGCTTCTTACAGTACCACTCCTTAGTTGCCCTGGTTGTGTGTTTCAGGTCATGCTGGAAGACCCAGCCACGACCCATCTTCAATGCTCTTCTGGGGGAAGGAGTTTGTTGCCCAAAATCTCATGATACATGGCCCCATCCATCCATACTCATCCTTCTTCTTCCTCCAAACACAGCAAGTGGAGTTTATTCTATTTTGGTCTCATCTGACCACATGACCTTCTCCCATGCCTCCTCTGGATCACCCAGATGGACTTTGGCAAACTTCAGATGGGCCTGGACATGTGCTGGTTTGAGTAGGGGGACCTTGCTCTCCCGGCAGGATTTTAATCCATGACAGCATAGTGCGTTACTATTGGTAACCGTTGAGACTGTGGTCCCAGCTCTCTTCAGGTCATTAACCAGGTCATCCCATGTAGTTCTGGGCTGATCCCTCAACTTTCTCACGATCATTAATATTCCACGAGGCAAAATCTTGCATGCAGCCCCAATCCAAGGGAGACTGACAGTCATCTTGGAGTCTGATTGAATGTGTTATACAGGTAACAAGTTAAAACAGGTGCAATTAATACAGATAATAAGTGGAGGATTGGGGAGCTTCTTAAAGATGAACTAACATGTCTGTGACGATCAGAATTCTTTCTGGTTGGTAGGTAATCAAATACTTATTTCATGCAAAAAAATGCAAATTATTTAAAAATCAAACAATGTGATTTTCTGGATATTTTTTTTTAGATTTTGTCTCTCACAGTTGAGGTGTATCAACACTGATAATTACAGATCTTTCCAATCCTTGTAAGTGGCAAAGCTTGATAAATCCTCCGTGTATCAAATACTTATTTTCCGCCCAGTAAGAAAATAATTAAAAATTGGTGTATGAGTGCACCCTGCAGTGGGTTGGCTCCCTGCCCTGGGTTTTCCCGGCCTTGCACCCTTAGCCTCCAAGATAGGACAAGCGGTTACAGAAAATGAATGGATGGATGTACATTTTCATTAATTTTTTACCCCATTATGCAAATGACAAACACACACCACAGTTTTATACTTCAACTTTTTAATCCAAACCTTTTTTTAAAAAAAAACTTTTTAAAAATACCGGAAGTACAGTTAAAGACCCAGTTTAAAAGTTTATATTGATCACTTTCTGTAAAACATGAACTGAAATGGTGACATAAATTATACATTCACAAGCAATATATAAACCCCTTCAATGAATAACAGAAAATCACCTTGCATGCTTTTTTGGGAACCTCTGTCATTTTCTCTTGTTTACACCAAATCATAATAAGCCAGACATAATCACAGCTTTCCAAGACGGACATCCTCCAATTTCCCCTTCCACTGCTTAGAGGTGACATGGAGAGACGGACCTGCTGAGCAGCACCTTGTGAACCTCCGAGTCAGTAGCACCCTGAGGTCGAGCACACAGAGAAGCGAGTGTGACACTACAAAGGACAGCTCAGAAAAAGAGAGAACAGGAAGGCCAGCATGTGCCGTGAACCACAACACAAAGTGACAGTCCTGATTATGGGCCAGTAACGGTTAGCTGTGAGCTCTGGGGCAGGTGCATTGTGGGATTGCTTTTTCAATTCTGTCGGACGGAAAACTCAGAGATCACGCGCAGTCAGGACCCACCAAAGCTGATTAGCTGCACCACGGTGCATGCCTATGCGTCTTCAAAAATCTTTAAAAATCGTAGAATACTTCCCAAGCCTGAAAGCGCTTTCAAAAAAGATGTGAGATCAAGAAGTGACAAAACAAGATTTAAGGTCTTTAAGATGTTGGGTCACGCACGTCAAACCTAAAGAAGAGCTACGCTGATACACATTTTATCTCTGTATCTCTAGTGTGGATAAATGCTCAGTGTTTTTATCGGCTATGACAGTTGATACGAGATCGGTTACAGATACAAGGTCCTGTTTACGAAGCAGCATGTGACGACCGCCATAAACTTTAATGGGGAGTTAGAGAGACCGTCAGCACAGCACTGGAGCTTTCAGCCTCTCTGTACGTCAGTGACGGTGACCAATGACAGGTAGGATGTGAGTGCTTTGATGGTACCGTGACTCACACCCATGTTTGTTAAACAGAAAGCATTCAGCTTTAGCAGCACAATGGACTTAAGTCAGGCGTGATTAAAAGAGGTGTAGTTTAAGGTCAGACGTGGGATTTTTCAGGTGCAGAAAGTAAAAAATCCAGATCAAGATTTCTTTCCAACCAACCTGTTGCACATTCTGTATACTCAACTGATTGAAACAAAATCTTGGTTTGAATTTTTACTTTTTGGACTTGAACTTTCCACCTCTGCTTTTAATTTAAATATTCTCCCGTCGGGGTCAAAATCCAACTGCCTCCTGTTGTTTTTGAGTGTGTGTTTGCATAAACGTGTTTTTGGTGTGTGTGTATGCGTGCACGCATTTCGACTGGGTGGTGTGGCACTCACGCAGGTCAGCCGGTGCCTGGCTCGTGGGGTGGTGAGCAGTCCACGCACACGCTGATGAACTTCATCCCAGCCTTCTGGGGACCTGTGGAGGTCACACTGACACACTCAGCACGGAAGCAGCAGGAGAAAGCCTTTCAGCTGAGGCAATCGTCTAAATCATGTGTTCGCTGTGAAATTAAGTGGCCACCAACCCTTTTGTGTTCCGCAGAATGTGCCCATACAGATTCCTTGATGAGGAAGACTCATATTCCAAGGTGTTCTGCAATCAATACAGTGAGTTAAAACACAAATCACACAGTACTGTGCAAAAGTCGCTAACACTTTATTTGATAGGGCACGGATACTGCATAATAACACAGTCACAACTGAAGTTCAGGTCATGAATACATCATGAAAACATCATTTAGTCGCTACTTAAGATAAAATATGCATCATGATTCATAAATGATGAACAAAAATGAGATCAGTACTTCACTTGTGTTTTTCATTAGTTGTTCCTTCAATAGCTTCCATAGTAATTCATTAGTAGTTTCTTCCATAGTTCACAAAGGTTTAACAAAATTAACAGTTATAGTAACTCCTAGGACAAAACATGCGTCACCATTCATGAATGATGAATAACTATGAGATCAGTATATAACTTGTGTTATTCATGACTTGTTCCTTCAAGTTCCTTGCATGAGCAAGAGTGAAACTGATTGCTACCACACAAACATTAAATCTATAGATATCGTCAAAATAATAATTAGAATTCCGTCATCATAAAAAAACTTCATAAGCGTAATAGTCTTCTGATATTTTTCCAAACCCAATTAATCACCTTCGCAAGCACCGACCCATGATCTCCATTCATCCATCCATCTTTCCATCCATCCATCCATCCATCCATCCATCCATCCATTTTCTCCTGCTTATTCGAGGTTGGGTCGTGGGGGCAGCAGTCTCAGCAGGGAAACCCAGACTTCCCTCTCCCCGGCCACTTCATCCAGCTCCTCTGGGGGAATCCCGAGGTGTTCTCAGGCCAGCCGAGAAACATAGTCCCTCCCGCATATCCTGGGTCTTCCCCGGGGCCTCCTCCCAGTGGGACATTCCCAGAACACCTCAGCAGGGAGGTGTCCAGGAGGCATCCTAATCAGATCCCCGAGCCACCTCATCTGGCTCCTCTCGATGCGGAGGAGCAGCGGCTCTACTCTGAGTCTCTCCTGAATGACCACTATATCACTGGCCGGCGGAATGGTGCCCAATAAATGGTGTGGGCTATATAGACAACTGGTGGATGTTTTGGGGTAGACCTAGGCTTTTGAAGAGGGACGGTATTTACCCCTTGCGGGCCGGTGCCGACCTCCTGTCTGAAAGCATAGCTTATAGTCTGCAAAATTCTTCAAGGAAATTGCACCGCAGATTAGCAATACCCTGTTAAATGTGTTAAACTCATCTGTTAAGCTTGGATATATTCAAAAAGCTTTTAAAGTGGCTCTTATTAGACCCGACCTAAAGAAACCAAATCTTGAACCTAGTGTTTTAGGAAACTATAGACCTATCTCAAATCTTACTTTCATTTCAAAGATCATGGAAAAGGTTGTAGTTCATCAGTTGTATTCTTTCCTACAAAAAAATTATACTAATGAATTATATCAGTCTAGCTTTAGACCAAACCATAGCACAGAAACTCCTCTAGTGAAAGTAATGAATGATTTACTTATGGCTTCTGACTGTGGGTGTATATCGCTGTTGGTATTACTAGATTCAACTGCAGCATTCGATACTGTGGACTATAATATCCTCTTGGACTGGTTAGAAAGTGTAGCTGGCATTATGGAGACAGCTCTCTATTGGTTCCGCTCATATTTAACTGATTGCTATCAGAATGCCCATGTGAACAACAAATCATCCAAAGGCCACCAAAGTCACATATGGTGTCCCACAGGGATCAGTACTAGGCCTGCTACTGTTTACCCTATACATGCTACCTCTTGGTAACATTATTAGAAATCACGGTGTTAGGTTTCATTGTTATATATAACTGTGTATCATCTGCATATCTGTTAACCCTAATGATACATCACTCCTATCTGGTTAGAAGACTGTCTGTTAGATATCCGGTGCTGGATGGCAAAATGTTAAACACAGAAAAACCAGAAGTACTGGTATTTGGTCCGCAGGTTGCAAGAAATATGTTTCACCACCTCAGCAGTAGTAGCCTTCCTACACATCCTAGCACGGCGATTAGAAATCTCGGTCTTCTAGTTGATTCAGATCTATGTTTTGATGCTCACATAAGAAGTATTACTAGAACTGCGTTTCATCATCAGCGGAACATAGGCAAGCTTTGGAAGATGCTCTCAAATCATGATGCAGAAAAATTAATACATGCCTTTGTAACTTCCAGACTGGACTACTGTAATGCCCTCCTTTCTGGTTGCCCGT
>JABFDZ020000016.1:9564257-9576646 GCA_019775955.2 Pollimyrus isidori
ATTCCCGGTAGGCCTCCTTCTTCAGCTTGACGGCCCCCCTCACCTCTGGTGTCCACCATCGGGTACGGGGGTTACCGCCACGACCGGCACTGACCACCTTGCAGCCACAGACCCGTATGGCCGCTTCCACAATGGAGGCCTTGAACAGTGCTCTCAAATACCTTTATAATGAATTATACTGACCATGAAAATACATTATAACTATATCTGTAGACGAGAGCTTCATAGAGCAATCACAATTTAATAAACATGGCAATCATGTGTTACGCCTTCTGATAATTACATTGCATTATGAAGGTATCTATAATAGATTTTTATGACTGCTTTAAGTAAAGTATTACTCTGTATATGTAATGGACATGTGTAAAAGATATATACAATAATCCTGGTAACACTTTTTGTTTAAAGGAGTGTAAAATTAAAGGGGAAACTAATATTGATCACAGCATTTTTGACCGCAAGAGATCTCTAGATTACGCATGTTCTTAAAGATGTATTTCCTCAATTCAGACTCAGGTCATTTTGGGAAAAACACAAAAACAGCTACCAAGAAGCACACCACAAACCAAGCACATTTAGGGGATGTCAGCATTTAACAGGGGAGGAATATTACTTACGTGTCAGGTCTGTTGCACTTTTACCTGTGCTCCACTACAAAGCTCATGGTGGTTCCATCAAAAGAAGGAGGGGCAATGATCCTAGGCCCTTGTTGTGAAGTGATGCTGATGATGGGTTTACTACTTGTGACCCCTTTGGTACCCCTAGTGGTGACTTGCTGGGACTGCGGGCCCTCCCCTGTGGGGCTATAATACGGCCCCTCCAAGTAGGCAATATCTCCCTGCAGGCTCTTAGTAGGGGCCCCATCAGTGTCCTCTGATTCGGCGCACACAGAGATTGTGGGCGGAGGCCGAGCAGGCATGATGGGTGGGCCTGGCAGGAAGCTGGGATAGATCATGTAGGCGGGGCCATAGGTGGCTGGGTTGAGTGCCAGGGGGGGCATGGGTATGGGCAGCGACGCCACTGGTGGTTGCGGCATGGGCACGTCCACATACTGCCCTGTCTCTGGGTCAAACAGTCTCCTGGTGGCCGGCTGGTTGGGCGTGTCCACCAGATAGTAGTGACCCGTGGTGGGGTCCAGCAGCATTTTCCGCTGCATTGGCTGGAACGGGTCGCTGGGAGTGGGCGGGACTGGCGTGGAGAAACAGATCACCTGGGGCTGTGCCATGGGGATGGAGTGATGATAAATGGTAGCAGTGGGGGTGTCTGCCGAACGGGTCTCCATGACCACTGTTGACCTCTTTGGCGATTGGCTACTGCTGTTGCATCTGCTCAGACTCTCACCCTGCCTGCTGGGACTGCCGGCCCGCACCTGCCCCCTAGCTGCCGTGAAGGTATACACGGCCTGCTCTCGCACCATCGCGGCCAGCGGTTTGCCATCGCCAGCATGGGACATGACTGGTATGGTCAGGTAGTTCTCCGAGTTAGAGACAGCGGACACGTTGGCCAGTACACTATTCTCTGCCTCATTGCTATTTATCTTCTCCCTCTCGTCGCCTGCACCCTTAGGGTGAGATACCTTTAAGGACGAGGTTTTCTTGGCAGCTTTCCCAGCAAATGTTTTAGAGCTGAAAGGCGTTTGCGAAGAGGCGCATGCCTGAGACCCCCTAGTGCTACCTCCACTTGCAGCCACCTTTTGGCTGTGCATGACAGTGATGGCATTTCTATTACCAAGTGCTCCACCTTGTAGAGATTGTGCTCTGGGTGCATCTTTCTCCTCCCAGCTAAAGGGAATGTGGAGCATTTTCAGTTGCTCTCTGTCCTCTCGGAGCAATGCCGCGGTCGACATGCTTGCTAGGGATCTCTCCATGTCTGAGTAAGAATCGCTTCTCTTTAAGTGCTTCCTGTGGACATCAGCTTCTGTGCTGCCTGCGTTCCCTGCATCCTCCTCCTCTAACTCTGTCTTACCCAGAATCCCATGCTCCTCGCTGGCAATAAGGGAGAGCACATGACTGTCCGTGATTGGCCGGGGCTCACTCTTGCGCTTCCATTCGTTTCGGTCAAAGACATACAGCTGCTCCATCGTTTTCACGGCAGCCTGTAGTTTCTCAAAGGCAGCCTGGTTAGCCATTTTGGATTCTGGTTTCTTCTCACTCGTATCAGTAGCCTTATCCTGTTTCCTTTTGGAGCTTACGATTTCAGTTTTCCCCTCCGCAGGCGGTTCCGAGGGGTCACCGTTCTGCAACTTAGCAGTAACCAAGGCAGCCCTTCTTGTAGATGGATTTAGAAGTATGGGGCCACTGTCGGCGCCCTCTGTCTGCACGTGAGGGGACAACCTTTCCCACTCCGTCGTAATATCGGCAGGTCTGCGTTTGGGCACCTCTATTAGATTTCCAGATCGTTTCACATTGCTATTTGTATTCACGGACTGGCATTTAATAACTATCGGTGAGACTGACGACGGGTTTCTGGAAGACGCAGGTTTGTGCTCCGCGAGGACGTCTGGGACAGAGGCAGTTTTGCTTTCGTTCACATCCGAAGAAACAAAGTGATACGAGCTTTTAACCAATTTCCGCACGTCTCTGACCTGGTGAATTGGAGTTTGCAGCTTGCTCTTGTTATCTCGGATGTCTCGGACCATGAAGTGCGGCACTTTTTCCGCCGCGTCTCCCTTTAATGACACTATGTGCGCTTGGCATTTCGAGTCATCAGCTGTCTTTATCAAGCCGCTGGCATTGCAGCCTATATTGGGAGTTAGCAGCTTAGCAATGTTAAATGGATTGCCTTTGCTGTCTTTCACGCTCCGTAAACTTATTTTGATTTCGGGAGATTTCGATGTGACAACACTCCTCGCTGTGTCCGCCACATATAGAGTGCTGTCGGAGCGCACTTTGTCTTCTCCTGTCTGATGCGCGGCCGTGCGGGTTGAATATTTCATATTCGGCAGCTGTTTCCCGGTCCCCCTCTCCTCGGACATAACATGTATACTCGGTACAAACAAATGCGACATTTTAGTCAGCCTGCTGCCGCCCACTTCGATCTCTACGTCTGTTTTCCCCAGTTTGCCGGTTGACGAGTGCGGTCTTCCCGCTGGAGTTTTATCGCTTTTATGTTCCTTTTCAAAGTGTTGCTCACCGTCCTTCCAGGATCTGAATGCGCTATTCTGGCTACGAAGCAACGTGCTTTTGGACGCTTCGAATGCTCCTTTTTTAGTATTGGATCCAGCTTCATTTGTGGGCTCTAAATTAGTTCCTGATGCAAGAGTTAAAGTGTCTTCTCTCTGACTGTCGTCCTTGGGATCGCAGGAATTGTTGTCCCCGAAGTCCGCCAGGTCGTCCAAACACACAAGCTTGAGATCCGAACCCGCCTCCGAAAATTTCGAGGTCTGCCTTTGCACGGATCTCGCGCCATCCGGTACTTTTTCCTTGTGCATTTCCTGGTCTTTGAAAAAACAGCAAGGGGAGAGCGCCGTGGGGGGTTCGCATATCTCCCCCCTTTCCATCTTGCGCTCCTGCTCAAACTGCATTTTCTTAGAAATTACATTTTTGAGAAGGCTAGTCGCGAATATGGCTTTCTTGTGTGCGCCTTCCATGCTCACCCCTGCATTACAGGGCTGCCTGCTGGCTTCACCCCCCAGTCTGCTTGGCAAGACGCAGGTAACTTCATCTCCGGAACGTGATCCTGTTTCATTTTGATCAAATTTTGCACGTCTTTCGCCTCCGGGGACCCCTGCTTGCACATTGCAACGGAAATTTAAAGTTTCCGTTAGTGTTATGACCCCTCTCCGTCCTTTCCCAAACGTCCCCATTACTTCCATCTTCTTGGTGGAAGAGGATGCGTTTTGGGGGTCTGACAGATTACCATTCAAAGCAAATATTTTAGTCTGTGGCGCTTTTATGTTGGCTAAAGGCAGCCCCTTAATCGCCTTTCCAGCATTCTTATCGATTGCACTTATCGTGGCACTTTTATGGGAAACTAAATTTCTCTCTCTCGCGCGTGTCATGTCATATTTGAGGTCAACAAATGCGGACCACCCGTTAATTCCCAGCCCATGCTCTGAGGCGGAGGACTCGCTAGAGGTACTGAAATTGATGGCATCGAAATACGGGCAAGCTAAACTTCTGAAGGCTCTGGCTGTTAAGTTGCGCACCTCTTTATCAGCATCATCCATTTCACTGACCGCGCTAGACGCGCCACTCGAATATTCGTTTATGTCTTTCCTTTTTATTTTGGTACCAAAGTGCAAGCGTCCAGGGGCCGCAATGAAACATTTTGCACTATCACAGATTTTCTCTGCCTTTTTATCAGCTCTTCTAAAGACATGGCGACTCATATCTCCCTGGTGCTTGGCATAACACCGAATGTTTTCCTTTTCTTGGGAGCCGCTAGGCTCATTTATAGTTCTGGAAGTCGCCTTGATTGACAGGTGAATCTGCCCCGCACAGTTACCGCTGCCGTTTTGGTTCTTTGACAGACTTTCATCCGAGCTGACGCATTTGTTCATATCACATAGATCGTTTTCAGGCTTAGTGCTGACCGCTGCTTCGCCAGTAGCGCGCCTGTCTGTATTATTAGCATGAACCTGATTGCTTTCCACTCGCTCTAGGCTCCTCTCCTGTCCTGCACCTAGCTTTTCTTCACTGTCAAACGAAGCATAATCAATAAACGAGCACGCCAGATTATTGTCTTCAATGTCCCAACAGGATCCTGTTTCGAAGTCATAATCTGCATCATGATCTAGTTCGGAGAGCTGAATTTCATGCGTTGTAATGTAATGAGATTCGTCGTCCGTAGCGATAGGCATGCGGTGATAGGACAACAGGACGCCAACACCCTCCATCGGATCACCTTTTCTGCTTATATACATGTCACTGTACTGCAGCGCTTCCTTATTAATAGATCCCATTTCTGGATTGAACTTTCGGGGTACGATCTGGAATCCTGGAACCGCGCCTCCATTTCCAGTGGATAATTCGAGGCAGTCCCTGAAACTTTTGTCGGGGATCTCACATGGAAAGGAAGCTTGGAACGCGTCCGTAGTAGCCCTTAAGATCTCATCTGCTTTGTCGCCCCCCACGTCTTTTTCATTGATAGATCCGCAGCTTGCAGCGGGGAAATCGGCGACATCGTCGTGCGGTTCGCGAACGTCTGGGGTTTGATCTCCTGAAGATGACAGTGAGTCACTGTTGCGCTTCAATACAGCCAGCTGGTTTCCTTCACCTGTAAAAGTTACTTTAACTGTTTTTGCTTTAATGTCAGCAGGGTCATTTAGGTCCACGTAGTTCGATTCGTCTTGTTGTGCCATAGAGTCAAACATGTTTTTGACGGTCAGCTTCGTCGTAGCGCCGGTGTGTTCTCGGTTACTGACAGTCTTCTGGGGTCTCTACATCGCTCCTTTATGAGATCTCTTTTAAGGATACTGTTACTGGGCAGGAGCAGGAAAAAAAGACAGGGACAGACTGAGAAGCTCCCAAAAATCCTCCCTGATGCCCCATGTGCCGAACAGAGTCCCTCATGCGGGTGCTCTGCACTTATGCTGTAGTGGACAGTGGTTTGAGTGGCGCTGGGGTGTAATTTCGGATATCATTGCTAGCGGCATCGGCATTCCTGTGGCCTGACTTTGACAGGCTTAAAGCAGAGTGTATGGAAACTTAAACTTTTCACGAAAGACTAAATTCATTTGCATAATAAATGGCATGGCGCAGTGTGGGAGTATGAGTTGTTCGCAAAACTAATGAGCTATTAATAAATAAACTAATATGCTAGCAATTTATCCTTAACCATGGCTATAATAAAGTTATAATTAAGTGCTAATATGACGCTTTAGCTGATGTTTTGGCTGCGGAAGCATGGAAGTGGAGCTTCTTTGTGCTGGCGTGGAGCGTAAATGTTTCCGGATGTATAGGCCTATAGAATAGGTATTATAAATGATATGATGACGAAATGATACGGGCTATTTTAATAGCGCACGAGTGGAATCTATAGTTACACAAATGATCTTTTACTGACACGTGTCTCCCAAATGTTATTGCCAGGATTTATTTAAACCGTATAAGTCATTTACTTATTTGGCATTTAACTTAACTAGTTAAGGTAGTCTGTTACATTTAATGTGTCGTTTTTATTGGCGTCCTACGATTATTTGAAGGATATGATTGACGTCTGTTCTTTGATTTATTTTATGTTTTAATATTGTTTTACATGAAATATATAAAACAGCGATGTATTTTTCCCAAACAATCTACGCCAATATGGCTTGTTTGGTCACCAATTTAGGGCTGATTCAGCACCTCGACCAGTGGACAGCACCCATTCTAATTTTGCTTTTCTTTCCACATTGTTGTTATTCTATGAGTTTCCAGACAGAGTAGTTCAGTGGTTAATGACTGACGCATTTTAGCCTCTTCTGGGACCTCAGATTTATTGAATACAATAGAGAAGAGAACACAGCATCCCAGGAAAATCATTAATGGGATGTTATGAATTAATTGATCTGGCGATTTCGATCTGTTACAATCCCATTACTATATGGAAATTTCTCATGCATCATCCATCCACCACTCATCTATCCATGCACTCGTCTTCAAACAGCTTCATACAGTGTATGGTATATAGTGAGCTTGGAACACCCTGGATGGAATGCAATTCTGTTGCAAAGAAAACACAAAAACAATTACATACCACCAGCAATTTAGAGACAATGAAAAGATAGGCACTACTTAAATCCAATTAAGAATCACTCTGGCCTGCAGAATCACTGACCTAAACCCAGCAGAGATGTTGTGTTGGGTTGAGTTGCATCGTAGAGTGAAGGAAAACTGTTCAACTAGTGCTCAAGATACGTGCAAACTCTTTGAAGGTGGTTGAAAGAGCATCCCAGGTATCTACCTCATGAAGCTGATAGGGAGTGTGCAAGAATGTGCATAAAAGAATGTAAAGTATAAGATCCTTTTGATGTCTTTGTAATTATTGTGAAATGTATAAAATTGTAAAAATAAAAGGAATACACGTGCCCAAACTTGTGATTGGTATTTTATACAGTATACACACACACACACACACACACACACACACACACACACACATATATATGTAGGCTGTGTTGCTGAGGCATGTGTTCTCTTTATATATTGCAAGTTAAAGAGATTTATTAGTGTCATGTTTCCCAGTAAGCCGTGAATGTGATCATAGGGATCCAGTTCTCTTAATTGGAGGTTTCAGATGATTGGCCTCAGTGACCTTTTCTCTACTGGTGGTGCCGAACAGCATGGTGCATGGTGCAGCAGCCATGGTCTGTCTCACACAACCTGCTACGGAGGGCTTAATAACTTTAATTCAAATAAGCACCTTTCAGTGGGCTGTGATGAAGGTTTGGATCAGTTCCCTGCTCTGGTTACATCAGTTGCACTTGTGTGTAGAACCTCACGAGAAATGGGTGATATAGCTTAATTATTCCAAATAAACAAATTAATAAAAACAGACAAATACCTGCACAAACAAACAAGCAAATGGATTGATGGATGGATGGATAAATAGCCATATTCATATTCCAGTTTACCAACTGGTCAAAGTTGACCAACTGGTAAACTGAGCTTGATGCATTGTCATCATAATATAATGTGGTCCTCAACAATATACACCAATTAGATTTGCTCAAAAGTTCTTTGCTATGGCAACAAAGTCTAATTTACAATAGCTTATTTCTATTTTCAATGACTATCTCTTGATGGTATTTAATTAATGCAATTTTCTCAGAAAATAATTATTCTTCTTCCAGGGTACAGGGAAAATTGCATGAATTACTGGGAACCAGCAAACAGGTATCAGATGTGCGACCTTTAGTCCATAAGATTGACAAGAGAAGACCTTCATCTGTCATAGTGATTGCAGGCGGCTGCCCTCTAATGAGGAGAGCACAGGCTGCAGGGCAGTGGCTAAATTTAGGCTCTGAAGCCCAGTCATGCAGAGTGATAAACAGAAACTCTACATCATTTCTGTTGCATCAAATGGTGGAAAAAGTATAACGATTTGGAGAGCAAGCAGAAGTTTCATTTTACTTCTACAATGTATATAATTCAAATAGCAAATAATATTTTAATTAATTGTCAATAAGACCAAAGCAGAAATAAATATTGGTCTGCTGTACTTTGTTGGCTTAAATGCCATGTGCAATGCAATACCAGTTAGAGCATTTTTGTTTTTGTTTTTCAATATGGCAATGAATCAAAACACACCTCCAGGCTAAGAGAGATTTGTGGTCAGTTTGATCGGAAAATAAAGGAAAAGAGTCCAGCAAGTGCTCAACATATGTGCAAACTCCTTCAAGATGGTCAGGAGAGCATTCCAGGTGGCTACCTCATGGTTCTGGCGAGGGAACACCAAAGACACAGATCGCCAGCACGTACAAACATACCGGAATATTTTTGTGGTTCACTGCCAAATATGGAGTACATAACAATGTTACAAGACATACAGGAGAAACACTTCAAATAACATTATGCATAAAGATAGGAACAGAAAAACAAATCAAAAAGATGTATGGAGATGATGTGTTGTGACAACAAATGAACGTAGTGTGAGAACAATAAACTAGTGCAAACTTTCTGAACCAGAAGCAATGACCTCTGTTCTTTTATGACCTATCATCATTCCAAGCATAATGAAGTTTGCAGAATTACCACTAGGGGGACAATAATTATTCTACCAAATGCATAAACTATGCACCCACATGCTTCTGCTGCCTCTTTCGGTTCTCGTGGTCTTTCATCACCAGGGAGGCACCAGGAGTGAGATACTCCGCCCCCTTCTGGCAGACACACTGATCTTTCTTCAGCTCTTGTTAGGACTGTGATTTGGGGACTAACAAACCACACAGGGCAATGTATCAATTAAGCTGGTTATTAATTATTACAGCCAGATGCAGATTGTGACATTTACCAGTCTGTTTACAGAATATTTGGATGTTAAAATTATTACTTAGATTATTACTTGTCATTTACAAGCTTAGCAGAATCCAGATACCCACTCACTGTTCTTGCTCAATAGAACACGTTATGGTTCTGAATATGGCACTCTGTAGGTGCATTGCCAGTGCCAAAAATGTCCACCCATCCATCTTCTAACCACTCCAGCACAGGGTAAAAAAAACCCTGGATTTTAGGGAGCAAAGGGCACAAGGAGCAGCCTAGTCAGAGCACAAGCATGCAAAGATTACTGGCAAATAGAGCAGCACCAAAACATTTCACCGTCGTGGAACTGCCAGAGATATTTGGCACAACACCAGGTAAACATACTAACTGTACACATCCAGTCAACTCTCTTCTACTAAAAAAACGAAAGCTAAATTACGGTAGGATAATGTTCACTGTGACAAATATT
Source organism: Pollimyrus isidori (assembly GCA_019775955.2). Taxonomy (NCBI): domain Eukaryota; kingdom Metazoa; phylum Chordata; class Actinopteri; order Osteoglossiformes; family Mormyridae; genus Pollimyrus; species Pollimyrus isidori. Next base: position 9,573,633 of record JABFDZ020000016.1, read on the forward strand.
TCGCCTGTTCTATTCACCTGCTCTCACAATCCCTTTCAATTCTCCTTATCCTTCCCAAGGAATGATTTTATTGTGACTTAATCTTTACTATGGGAAAGCAGATCAGTATAAATAAATAGTCTCTGCGTCAGACCCATCTCAGATACCTCACTGTAAATGATAGGGCAGATTAAACCATGCTGGAGGAGAATCTTCTTATTCCGAAGTGGATGGTGCTGTCGGCCTCCCTGCTGTCTTCCTGCTGGATATGGAGCCACTTGTAACCTGAAGGTTGCTGGCTTGAGTAACAGGATAAACAGTGCAGTTGTACTGAATTGCTCATATGTTCACTGGATTCATTATAAATTAATAAGAAAAGCTGTAAGTAATTTTGGAAATTATAATGCAATGAGAGACTATAATAATGCGGTAAATCTAATACCATTCCAATGCTTCTGCACCACTGAGGAGATGATCTGTAGGTGAGGGAGGATGTGGAGGTACAGTACGCAGCCTCCTTCCGGTACCTTCCGTTCCTCTGAGAAGATGCAGGCTCATCTTAGTGTCTGTTAGGTAGCTTCACTTCTCACAAAAGAACTTAAGTTCAGGTTCAGATAAATCCATCTCCTACCCACTCAACAGACAGGATAAAATTAGACAGCTATTTAAAAAACTGGACCTGCCTCCACAAGTCCAGGGAGATCAGTTACTTTCAGTGGCCTCATTAAAATGGCAGGTGTTAAATCATGGCTACTATTAATCAAAACTGAGCTGCAGTTCATCCTCAGAACTAGTAAGAGTCTGCCAAATGTGACAAACGCTAACACATAATACAAAAAGTCATACTACAAAAGCAAAGCTACAAAAAAACATGCAGTGCAGTAATTTATGAAAGAAGATTTTTTCCCCCATCCCACCACCTGATGGCACCTTTTCATTCTGTGCTTCTATCTTCATTTGTAACTGCAGGACACTTTGTGGTACCTATGGACTCTGATAATGGGGATATATTTTTGGAATTTTTACTTGAGTGAAAGTGACTCCTTTGATGTCTTGGTAAGATGTTTGGTAAGAGCTGTCACCTACTGAGGAATTTCCAAACATTTTATTTAGCATTTACTGTCACACTTGAATTATGTTAACAGGCAATTTCTGTATGATTGTATTGTATTGTAATTTTGCTATTAATGGATATATGGTGTACGGGGAAACACAGACAGATGAAACACACACACACAAGTTGGTCTTCCTATCTTAATGGAGACTGTCCATTCATTTCTATGGGAAAAAACTATAATCCCAATCACGACACCCTTAACCTCTACCCATCCCTAACAATTGGGGATAATTTTGCCCTCAAATGTAATCTATGCAAACCCACACACACAAACACACACACATACACAGATATTCCTCATAACGCTTCATAAAAGTGTTAACCTGACAATGAAGGAGAGGACGTCCAGATAGTTGTGAGGTCAAAGCCTTTAACCACAGAACCCATCACTATGTGTCTGATACACAGGCCAACTCCAGTGAGGCACCTGAGCATTCTACCATCGGCTGGACATTTCCCAGGGTAATTCCACACAAAGCTGCACAGGTCATGCTTGCATGTAGGTCATTATGAGACCCTACAGTTTTGCACTAGGTCTTTACTCCATGACACTTCATTACTATACACTATACATTACAATACATTTCATCTACATCACTCTTTCTCAACCCGGTCCTCAGAGACCCCCAAGCAGTCCACGATTTTGCAAAAATGTGGACTGTCTGGCAGAGAGCTGGGAAGGGACCAAAATATGGACTATCTGGGGGATCCCCAAGGACTGGATTGTGGAAACTCTGATCCACGTGAATGTGGAGTGTTTTGGCAGTTCATGTCATCTTTACCATTGCTGAAGGCACAACAGCAGGCACAATTTGGTAGGAACTTAATATAACAAAGTGAAAGGTTTTAACCTGGTGCATGAATTAATTTATTCCTTGCTGCTGTTGACATATTTGTGGTTTGAGGAATGGAACAGCTTCACATTGAAATATTAATCATATCTCAGTGGCTACTTTGCGACCTCCAGATTATAAAGGAGAAAATCTTGTAATTTTCCTCACTTATATAACTGGATACTGTAGCAAGGCTAGGTGTATCGTACCTCAGGTGTAAAACAGCAGAGAAAGTTTCGCTTAAAGACGTGGATCTGTGAGGAAACAGCTGGTTCAAAAAGGTAAGCATGTTTGGATACTAGTATCTTCTGAGCAAAAGAATATGGAGCTAACAGCATTGTAGCATGAGCCTTTTTAAACATAGAATTAAAAATATTGAGCCCAACCTGTTCTGTTTTTTTGAGGTCTCCTTGATGTCTGCAAACCGAATGATGGCCAATGAGTGAAAAATACCACTGCAGTCTGATAACCTAAATTGGGGTCCAGTTGGGAGGAAGTCAGAGCCAAAAACAGAAATTGTTTGCAAATATCTGTAAATAAAGGTGCCCGTCATGAGGCCTTATGGGCTTCATGGAGGGTATACAGAGTATGAGTGTTGGAGGTCATTAGTGTAGGAATTCACAGCTCGAACGGGAATGGTTTTCCACCAATGATCAGGGGAATTGATTATGAATTAATTTATGATCTGAGTTGTAGCGAAGCCCCTTGGTTGTTCGGGCGGAGCGAAAAGATGAGCAAAAGCTAATCTTGTTCGGAGCAAAAGCTGACCAAATCTCTGGGATTCGGCCTTTATGGCCCAGGGTCCTATGAATATTCATGACCCAAGGTCCGACTCCTACCCAATGATAATTGGTAGGAGATTTGAAGGCCGGCCGTAGGGTCCTCCGAATGTCACCATAGATTTATGCTGCCTCTTGAGAAACTTTGGTGCCGATTTTAATTAATTAAAATTAAGTTTGGATAGGTTCAATTGTGTAATAATCCGTCCGCGGATTCACATTCGGACACAATTTAGGATCACATCGATACCAAACATGATATTCCACCTTTGATCCAAACCTTCGCTAATTTTGATTAATTAATTT
>JABFDZ020000016.1:9586499-9606325 GCA_019775955.2 Pollimyrus isidori
TCCCTAGGTAACCCCGAGAACATGGTCAGATCCCACTCTCCCTAGGTAACCCCGAGAACATGGTCAGATCCCACTCTCCCTAGGTAACCCCGAGAACATGGTCAGATCCCACTCTACCCCCACCTGCTGTCCTCTGCCTTTCCTCCCCCTGAGACCCACTGAGAGACTAAACAGTGATGTAATGCCTAAATGCATTCTTGCGTGATGATCACGTAGCTTATTAATGTTCCGTTCCGTAACCTGTATTTACATTTAATAGGTTTAAAGGGGCAGCTCAACCCAAAACTGACAAATGATATATTTTAGCGAGGCCTCAGTGCTATCTATACTTCCAGATTGTTCTGCTGGGAGTTGCCTAGTTTTGGAGATATCAGCCGTAGAAATGTTGGCTTTCTCTTGAATATAATGGAGTGAATGGCCTTCTTTCTGCGGGGGGAGGGGGGTTATTCCCGCCCCATAGTGCGTCCGCAGCGTTTTTAGGGAAAGCTGCGCAAGAGCTGCCCTACGCCCACTGAGCCACTGTCTCTGGCCCTCAGCGATGTCCCTGGATAGCCTCCAGGCACGGAACCCGGACGCCGTGACTCAGCTGGGCTCCATGATGTTCACCAGACAGGTGTCAGGAGCCAGGTGAGTGTAGGTGGGCAGCTCCTGCCCTGCCTGTCGGCCGTCTGTGTTTTAAATAGGCACATTTACGGTCAGAACGACTTACATTAGTACTGATGGTGCTGCTCCAGTATCTCCAAAAGTGCTACAGAATCTCATTTTGCTGTGCAGACCACGGCTCAGGGGCAGCCAGTTCTCAGCAGATCTACACAATCCTATTACCAGAAATAATCCTTCTCCACTTAACTCTTCATTGGCTTTGCCCAAAAGTCACACATTTTAATTCTGCAAAAGCTAGACTTTTTTCTAAACCTTCTTATTGCATAGATTTTGTCTGAGGTTTTTCTTTTATTGCAAGTACTGTGCCTTTTCTCACACCAGGCAATTATGTAACATAACAGTATAAGTATGAATATAGACCTAACAGATTATTTTTTTCTCCCACTGGGATAGTTTTTTTTATCTTTAAAAACTAATCTAAGATCAGTTTACATTGTACCATTATAGTCAGTCAGTTTAGGAAAACTTATTGTTTATTTGTGTGTCTGAGGTCACCTTATATTCTATTTTTAATCTGCTCAGTGGTACCACAATAGAGCCTATCTTGGGAGGTCTTCCCATAGGTGCTGTTCTGCTGATCCAGCATAAGATGTCATGCACCAACCGTGAGCTCTTGTCTATTCTGCAGAGTGGTCCCGCTGGGTGGTGAGCAGGTGATCGGTGGCCACACTTTCAGGGGCTTCATGTCCCACTCGGAGTCTTACCCATGCCCCTACCTCAACGTCGCCTCTGCGATAGGAATCACCCACGGCGACGTGGCACTGTGCATGCGCCGGCTGGACAAATGCCTGCGGAGCTTAAAGAAGGGGGTGGGGCCAGGAGAGGCGGGGCCAGGAGACACTTGCACAGAGGCCTTGCCTGTCGACTAGAGAACGGGCCGGTGGATCTCAGCCAGCACCTGCCTGCCTCAAGTCTCACTTCTGACCTGAGGTGCAATAAAGCTGTGAAAAAACATACTCTAGATTTGACCTTTGCATCTCAGAAACTTTGAAGTGCTCCTTCTTTAATAACAATAATAGTACTTTCCTATCCTTTTTAAAGCGACGGAGTCACTAGTGACGTTCTCTGCCCTGTGAGACGGCTTATTTTGTTAGTAACAGCATGGAAGAAACAGCTGAACAAATAAAGCCAGGTACAATACGCTTTTTCATTTAGCATCTTTGCCATCTGTGGCTGGACCCTACTGCTGCTGCCGAAAGGTGAATATTGATGGTAAGGTCTAGGCCCTTCACTCATTTTACATATAATTTTACAAATTGCCCTCGTCAAATGCTGGACCCCCTGAATCTGCCTGGGTATGCATATTTTTCCGGGGCCCCTGGCTGCGGGTAGCTGGAGTGTGGAGGCTGGCTGGGCAGCAGGGAGGCAGCACTGCCTTTTTGGGCTGTCTGAGGGACAGGAACCACAAGCAGGGCACTCAGCAGTCACCCCCCTACCCTGCATCCTCCTGCCTGCAGCTTTCAGCTCTGCCAGGGGAGGCAATCCTGCTCCCCCTCATTTGGAGCAATTAGCAGCTGCTGGCTGTGTCCTGTTGGCCATCCTCATGAATCATGACACAGCTGCTGTTTGGCAGCATGGTGCAGATTCTCAGGTGTCTGTGGCTTCAGTACATGGTAACACGCTATACGGCTCGCAGCTATCTCCAGGGGAAGGAGCTGGGGAAATGCAGAATCTTGTTATATGGGAAGTTAAACTGGGTGGAACTGGTTGTGGTTTTAACCAATCAGTAACTGAGGCTGAGATGGAGACAGAAAACTTCACAGCACCTAGATGGGCCAATGTAGTGCATTGGTTCCCAATCAAGTCCTCGGGAACCCACAGTCTATTCGTGTTTTTGTTCCCTCTGAGGGATAGCACCCTCTAAATTGGTCCCTATTCAGATTATGCATCCATCCATCCATTTTCCAAACCACTTATCCTATTGGGTCACAGGGGGTCTGAAGCCTATCCCAGAAGCAACGGGCACAAGGCAGGGAACAACCCTGGACAGGGGGCCAGCCTATCGCAGGGCACAAACACACACCAAGCACTCACACATGCACACCTACGGGCAATTTGGCAACTCCAATCAGCCTCAGCATGTTTTTGGACTGTGGGGGAAACCAGAGTACCCGGAGGAGACCCCACGATGACACGGGGAGAACATGCAAACTCCACACACGTGTGACCCAGGCGAAAACTTGAACCCGGGTCCCAGAGGTGTGAGGCAACAGTGCTAACCACTGCACCACCGTGCCACCCCTCGGATTATGCAGAAGACTTTAAAATGGAATAGTTAACTGGAGTCTGTGACCTTTAAACCACAATTTATTTACATAATTGTTTTCCCATAGGGTGACCAGATAATCCATGTTGGGGAGACACTTTGAGCTACTTTGGGTTTTACAAAGTACTTTCAAATTGAAAGGCTCCTCTGATTGGCTAAATACTTCAGCTCTTCTTGTGCTTTTACTGGTTTGTTTCCTTGACTGAAAGACTCATCCAGCTGTTTCACATTAGCATTAGTTACACATGCAAGATTATAGGAGACTTTACCAATCAGCACACAGCAAGAACTCAGTGCTCAAGTGAAATCCAGGTCCTTTTAATTGAAATGGTCATTTTCAATGGCTGCCCTAGCGCAGAGTGTCCTCCCTGACATGGACTTCCCATCCAGGGTGTGCAGCAGCCTTATGCTGTACTGGTACCTGGGCGAGGCTCCCATACCCCCCGCCCCCATTCCAGCCCTTTCCAGCAAGAGCAGGTAGAACATAGCTCAGGGTTATTCAACTCACAGTCCATGAGGGCTGAGCACTGCTGGTTTTCCAGCCTTCCTTTACCTGTCAGTCAGGTGTGAAGCCTTTGACCAATCCGAATCAGTAATTATTAAGCAACTACCTGGGAGAACTGAAAATATGGCCTGGATTTGCAATCCAGGTCCAGAGTTGAAGAACTTTGACATACGTGGATTGATATATTTGTATGAAAACATTTATTTATGAAAACGTTTAAGGTTTGGTGACTTATTGAGCAGATTCTATTGGAATGTTCTATGGGAATACAACAGAATAGAGGAATCAGTTTGGCCCTGAGGTGGTATCACTGCTACAGGTGTTAAAATGTGGATTAATAAACATGTCATCATGCCCTTTTATTAACGAGTTATATGTTCCATTTTTTCCTACTGGCTACTGTAACATATGAGCTGCAGTTATTATTTCCTTCCTTCTTGCGGTCGCCCTCCACCCGTACAGATGGAACGCATCCGACGTTATGGATCAGTCCGTCGCTTGGGATACGTCGTATGGCTTCCAGTTCAAAACAGCGCATTGATCGTGCTTACTGCAGTGCGTAAATCATTCTACAGAAGAACTGCGATTTTCATTCCGTTTGAATTAAAAACCTGGGATTATTGGTAAATTAATTGGATTTACAACTGTAACTCATGTCACGTCATGACGAGAACACGTTTTCAATCAATTCGCGTTAATTAAAAGCAAGTATCTGTTAATACTTCCGCCTAAAGGCTTTTAAATTTGCCATTAGCGGTGCCCACTCAAGTTGCACTTATCGACTTGATGGGTAATTCCTGCACGCCTATAAATCTAACACAATAGACGGAGACTAGTATAATAGAAGTTTAGTGCCGTATTCGTGGTTATATACTCTCTAAAGCTCACTGTATATTACCGTTATCATTTGTACCAAAGCCCCTTACATTACTACCACCCATGACCTTTCTCCGAACCGACATGTCCTGCTGTGGTTTACATTTTTGCTGATCTAGCCGGTAAAAGACGAATATAGAGGAGGTGGTGTGTTCCCCGGAGCTCCTTCGTTATATAGATAATATAGCCTACTTATCGTTAAGAAATCGCTGATCGTCTGTCCCTTATAATCATTGCAATCCCTGAATTTTGCTTCTCTGTTAACTTGAAACGCAGTTTATGATTTAACCTCCGTCTAGACGTAAAGGTCACATTTCCCGTGGGTAATCTGAGGGAAAATGTGAAAGAAAAATGTAAAAAATGTAGAATTGCATATGAGTGATGAATTGTAACTTTACTCTCTGAAATGCTGTACACGACTTGCTCGTTAGGTGTAATGCGAGTGTCTCTTAACGCCAGTATTGTATGTGTATGTATGTGTTTATATGTGTTTGTGTGTGTGTGTGTGTATATGTATATATGTACACCGTTTGTTACAGCGTTCTTTAAACAGATATTGCACGAAGACAAGATTTCCCGGCGATACATATATATTTACAAACACATGTACAAATAGAAGTCTTCAATTTTTAAATATTCATTAATTTGTTTTGCGTCCAAATCTATTATCCGGCTAATTTTTGGCATGATACTTGCGTATTAAATTGGAAATGGGAAGGTGCTTTCGGGCTTTTCTTCGTGTGTTTGCTATCAAGGAAGGGGTCCACGGTTTGTTTAAGTGTTGGAATAATGGTATGTTAAAGAACATGAGCCGGTTTGCCTTGTTTAATAATGAATGATTCCGGCGCAGGGGGTGTGCCGCCTCAGTGCTGATGTCAGATGCTCTGTTGCAGCATTTCGCGGTGCGGGGTGTCAGAACGCCTTCTCCGCGTTGCACATGCCATCCTGCCGGCCAAGATGCTTTCCACTGTTAGGCAATACTCCTTATTAATCTCGATCCTTTCTTTTTTGGCTGTGCCCGGTGATTTCAGGAGGATATTTAGATGTCCTTCCACATGTACTTGCTCCAAGGAGTCTATAATTTGCGTCGGGTCTTCGTATATCCCACGGATTATCCCAAATGATATCAATTCGCTGTAAGTATTCAGGAATTGCTATATATCATTGTGTGTGCGTTTTAAATACGTGTCATCCAACTGAATTCGGCAACGGTAGCAAAATATATATTTTAATTGTTCCAATTTTGACGGATGTCCTTTCTGTGCGATTTTATGTGCACTAAAAGGACATAGGAATGCATAGCATAGGTATGTAGCTACCGGCTGAATTTCTTTGTACAGAGCAGTTAAAAGTCTTTAAAAATGCTCACATGGACTAACGTGGAATATTTAATCCTTCTTTATTTAATTTGCTGTGCGAACGATAGCGTCTGGGTGATTGTGGTTTAATATACGTCTGTTTTCCAGGAGCGTCGTTAATGGAACCTTCTCTGAAATTAAAGAGGCTATGTTCTCCCACATGCCGTCTTTACAACTGCTGTGAGTGCACGTCTGATGTCTGGAACCTGCCGCAAGAGACACGCTATCGATCATATTTCCGTGCAGAATGTGAATTGGTTTTAAACATAGTCTATTCTCTGGGTGATTTGTGTGAGCGTTGCATGGTGGAAGACTTGTTAAGCGAAAGTTTATCTAACGCTTGAGGTCATCAGCTGCCGGAATAGAAACTGTTTATGGCACCAAGAAGAAAAGATAACCCTGTAATTAGTTTAAGTTAAAAAAGAAATCCATCAAATCATTGCTCTACAGATGAATCCTTAAAGAGCAAGTTGTAATAGTCTACCTAACCCGGTGGAAAAAACAACGTGATGAAGAATTTTTTCTTAGTTACTGCACAGTTTAGCTGTCAAAGCTCCTGAGCAGTTAAGGCATCTAATGAGTCTGTCTTTCCAGTACAGTGGTACCTCGATTCTCAAACTCACTAGAACTCAAATTTCTTGAAAGTCGAAGAAACCAGTTTCACCTAGAACTCGATATGAATATCAGAAGTCGAACTGTGAACGCTGACCTAATATAAATTGTATGCGATAAGAACTGAGTCGTACTACAATGCAATACTTACTTGAATGTCTTCTTCACAGACTGGACAATTAACCAAATAAAGCAGCGCAACGTTACAGTAACTAACAATAAATAACCACTAATTTACGTGTACTATTAGAGCAATTATGTCATTTATTTAAACTTTATTTTACCAGGCAAATTAACTGAAAACCAGTTCTCACCGCTTTACGTGACATTCGGGAGAAGTAGTAGATTACACATCAGAACTGCCTGGGATACAAACATCATGTGTGTAACTAAACTCTTAAGGGCAAAGACATGTGGTCACAGAAGCGGTTCCAGTATGTGCAGCTAGGTAAGAGGTCGCAATGCATCTAACCATAATTGCATCAGGATCAGAGTGGGTTGCTTTAAGCGAGCGCTATAAGCAAGTCGAACGCACCCAATGACCGGACTGGGGAAACAAACTGAAATGCAGACTTAATACCGAGGCCTGGGCTAATGACAACAACCAGAAACATCTGATCACATAGGGATCCCACACGAGGTTAACGAGGGGGCGTGGCACACGGAAGGAGCGGACAATTGGGGCAGGACAGTGGTAATGTTGGGATAAGATCTTTATTGTTTTGGAAGCAATTAACAAAAAAAAAACTGTTTTTATCCCATTCATTTTATGTTTAAATGCTAAAAAAAAAACATATTTAGCTGTATTTTTGGGAGGCCGGGAACCAATTGGTTTTACATTATTTCTTATGGGAAAAATTTGATCAGAACTCAAACTGTATAAGGATTCGATCCAGCGTTCAGAACGAATTCAGTTCAAGAACCGAGGTACCACTGTAGTTCAAAGCCTTCTGTGGATGGTCAACAACTACGTAGACCCACTGACAGCTGATATGATGTTGCGGCCAGGGGAAGGGAATGAGAAGGGACTAGTGAAAGTGTTGTGTAAATTCCTCCTGTTATTCAGTGGCTACGCAGCAAAATTATGAAAGATCATCTAAGTGAGCGACTCTCAAGAGTCTCTGCTGGCAATAGACGCAAATGGCCTCCATATTGCTCACATTGCAAGTGCAAGAAGAACAGGTCCCTGATACATTCCATGGAAGGCGTCTTTTGGGCCAATGCTTTCTCTGATTTTGTGCCAAGCACATTGCCTCGGGCAACTTTTATGGTCTTCCTGACATTTACACACCGCAGAGACAGAAGTAGACTGGATAAACCAAACAGACATCAGAAAGACATGTCTCACCTTGTATGTGACGCTAAAGGGACTTCTTTGAGAAAGCAAAATATATGTATAATCGGGCAAAAGCTCTGTACACCTTTTAGTTATTTTTAGTCATTAACCTTTGACCTGGTACTCAGGCTCTTGTCATTGTTTTCAAAATGTACAGATACTCAGATCCTAACAGGAGTTTATGTAAAGATGTTTTCTGATATTGGTGATTTTAATGCAACTTACAGGTTAATCAAATTCATATATATTTATGTATAAAAATACTCAAGTACAGTATAAAATAATATTTCTTATATGAGGCATATTTAATTCAGATTTTTATCATTGTGATTTTAAATAGCTTTTCTTTTTTAGGCTTCTTAATTCCAATTCATTCACCACCGTAAAGGACGATGCATTCTCTGGACTTCCGCATCTGGAATATCTGTGAGTTTGTAATGATCATACATTTAGCAGCAACACACTGGGCTAGCAAAGTGGGTTGTGAAGTTACCCAAGAGGTAGATCCCGAGTTGAGTTTACCAAGGTTTGGGGGGGGGGGTTGCAGCGCCCCCTGCTGGCAATATGGCTATATATATTTACCATGTCTGTTTTTTGTTCAGGTTCATAGAAAATAATAAGATTGAGACAACGTCTAGGTATGCTTTAAGAGGCCTTCGCGATTTGACCCACCTGTAAGTACTAACCTTCCTTGTCATCGCCCAACTCCTCACCATGTTCTACAACAGTGTTTCCCAACCCGGTCCTTGGGGAACTGGGAGGGAGCAAAAATGTAGGCCGTCTGCAGGTCCCTGACGACCGGATTGGCCAACACCATTCTACAGGTGATGACACTGAGATTAAGCCCATTGGTTTGTCTTGCAGGTCACTGGCGAATAACAACATCAAGTTTTTGCCAAGGGACCTCTTTGCAGATCTGGACTCTCTAATTGAACTGTAAGCACACAGTGTTTTGAGATATTTCTTATAGCATATAGTTCTACTTTTTCTGTATCTCAGGGATCTAATTATCCGGTTAAACAAAGACTTAGCAGACTTTTGAACACTTGGACGCTTCCAAGTTTACGAACATGTGGTTTTCATAATGAATGAAATTTTTGGTGCACTGAAAAAGAACCATCCAGGTTTTATATCCTTATCTGTCAGCAAAAATTTGAAGTTTCCCCATGTTTCTCCCTGTTTCCTCTTCCCAGTGATCTGCGTGGTAATGCCTTTGAGTGTGACTGCAGAGCCAAGTGGTTAATGAGCTGGTTGAGGAGCACCAATGCCACCGTGTCCGAGGTCTTGTGCGAGGGTCCCGACGAAATGAAGGGCAGGCGGCTGAATGACCTGGTCAGCCTGCGCGACGACTGCATCTCCACAGGTGACTCCCATCTGGTGTGACACTCTCCTGGATGCCTGGCCCATTCCTCTTCATTAGCCAACTGACTGCAAGGGCTCGACTAGGGCAGGATAAGTTCTGGGGGTCAATCACAGGACCCCGAGCACTGAGGCCTAGTTGGAAGAATATTTGTCATTCAAAAGGCTGCCTGTCACAGAAGATACCATTTGTTTCCTTCCATAGGGGAGACCAGGGACAATTGTTGAATTTGGGATAGCTGTTGAACAGACTTTCCACACACTTATAAAAACGTCAGATGAAAGATTTGAATTTTGGTCATACACGATAACTACGTGTCACATTCAATGCCCAAAGGTGATGTTTTCACATTTTTTTAAGTGTTGTTAAAGTCCCTTCATCAATTGACTCTATTCAACAATTTTCTCTACATCAGAGGTCATTTAATGCTGAGGTTATTTAATATTTTCACTATTACAGCAGAAGCCTTTCACACTTTCTGAGGACATTCGCTGAAAACCCAAACGCCTGAAATGTGACTGTTCTCCCTCCCTGCAGATTTCGTCCTCCATCAGTCAGTAGCGTCAGAGTCTCTGTCAGTGGATACCTTCTTATACAAGAACGGGGTCTACGTGGCAATTGCCGCCCCCAATGTGGAAAGCTGTATGATCATGGAATGGGACCATATCGAGATGAACTTCAGGAGCTACGACAACATCACCGGTGGGCTTGATGTCCTTCTGTCATCCATACCCACTCCCTAAACTTACAGCTTGGCACAGACACATACCTACCGGGACATTCATAGACTGTCACCCTGCGCTCATCTCCTTAATCTTACCCCCTCCCCCCCACTCCCACAATGTCAAAAGGCTGTTAAATCATAGTACATATGAGATTGTGTTTGGTCTGGACTTAATTTTTTTTTCTGGGCTTATAATGGATATCCTGATTTTGAGGAATTCGATGTGTCCCTGGGTCAAAAAGGGATGGGCTTGTGGTTCGCTTCTGTAACCAATGACAGTCTTCATCGTATGACGTCCGTTTCTTTTTCTCAATTTCAAACTCAATGCTTCCAGTCATCCAGCCAATAGGCTAGGGTTATTGATTATTATTATTATGCTGCTTAACAGAAAACATTGGTTTTAACCAATGTGGTGATGTCATACGATGAAGACTGTGATTGGCTGATGAAGCAAACCACAAGCCGTTCCCTTGTAGACCCAGGGACAAGTCAAACTTGGGGCAAAATGGGCAGCTTACTATCAGTCCTATTTAATATCGATGCTACCAGAAGCTCTGACCTCATTGGCCTAAAATTAGAAAAATACGCAACATGCCTTATCTGTCAAATTGTGAACAGTAGTAGTTTGTTACTGCCTATTTTATTATCATACTTTCTCATAAATCATCAGCAGCCACCATTTATCAGTATCAATGTATCAATCAGGAACGATCCAGTTGTAGAATCCCCAGGTTTATTTTTGATTCATGATCTAACACCATAATAGGAAACACTGGCAACACACAGAACAGGGCATACTCAACACAGAAGAAAAACAAACCAGAGTAAAACCAACAGCTCCGGCAAAAGTCATACATGGAAATGTGATACTGAGGAAATAAATGCTCAGTGCAGTGTGGCTACATAATACATTAAAAAAAAAGTTGACCACAAATGAGGTCCTAATTTATTCAGTGAGTGACAAGTTCTGGAACCACAGGAGAGCAAAAAGTTCAGTGAAGCGGGATGTAACCAGATTGGCCATGACAGATGAATTACTCTCACAGGACAAACAGGAAAGAAAGTTTTAATCGGCTGCTCGGTTTTTCTGACTCTTCTCTTTTCTTTTCTTTATAGTTAGCCTCATTATTAATATTCAAGAGTTGTTTTCCTTTATGCATTCAGTCCTTGCAATCTACAGATCAAAGTTCTAACTTTCTTGTTATAAATGACACAATTCTCCTTTGTCACTTAGGTCAATCAATCGTTGGATGCAAGTCCATCATCATTAACAATCAGGTCTTCGTCATTGTGGCCCAGCTTTTTGGTGGCTCCCACATCTACAAGTTTGATGAAGACCAGAGCAAGTTCACCAAGTTTCAAGACATTGAGGTGTCTAGGATCTCCAAGCCCAATGACATTGAGACATTTCAGATTGGCAATGACTGGTTCTTTGTGATCGCAGACAGTTCCAAGGCTGGCCTCTCCACTCTCTACAAGTGGAATGACAAAGGTTTTTACTCCAGTCAGTCCCTTCATGAGTGGTTCCGGGACACAGATGCAGAATTTATTGACCTGGATGGGAAAGCCCACCTAATCCTGGCCAGCCGTTCCCAAGTCCCTGTCATCTACCAGTGGAGCAGGAGTGCTCAGAAGTTTGCTCTTCATGGTGAGATTCCTAACATGGAGGATGTGGTGGGCATCAAGTCTTTCCGGATCAAGGAGGAGCTCTACTTGGCCATGACACGCTACATAGGTGACTCAAAAGTCCTCCGATGGACCAATAAGCAGTTCACAGAGGTGCAGGCCCTGCCCTCACGCGGATCCATGATCATGCAGCCCTTCTCCTTCAAGGACAGGCATTACCTGGCCTTGGGTAGTGATTATACCTTCTCACAGATATACCTGTGGGATATGGAGAAGAAGATGTTTGAGAGGTTCAAGGAAGTATACATCCAGGCACCACGTTCCTTCACAGTGGTGTCCACAGACCGTCGGGATTTCCTCTTTTCCTCCAGCTTCAAAGGTAACACCCAGATCTTTGAGCACATCATTATTGATTTGAGTTTGTGAGCCTTGCTGAGGACAGAACAGTCCATCATATTCCATAATAATACTAAGGAAATGGAAGTGAGACGTGGCATTTATCAAGTGTTCATTTACAATCTATGTTTCCTGAATTTGTATAGAGGTTTTAATGAAAATTGTGTCTCATTTGCTGCATTTTAACTATTTGACACGCACAACAATTTAAACTTCATGTACAGAAGCAGATTGTCACACACAGCCTTTGTTCATTGTCCTAACCAGTCACTTGAGGAAAGTAGTGTTTTCGTCATGAGGCTCAAACTGCCACTGTTTCCATGGTTCCATGCCCTATTTTTAAAAGGGATGCATGTTCTGCTTGTTAGCATCTTCATCTTGTTTGTTGTGATCAGGAATTCTCCCTCCTGGAATGTCACTGTAAGAAGGGTGGGGCCCCACTGAGCACAAACTATCACCAACAAAGCCCACCATTGGATGTACGGTTTTACACAAAAGGTTCAGGGGGTCTTTTCTTAAAAACTGCTTTTTATTTATTTTGTGTCTCTGTTGTAGGCCGTGCTGTCTAAGGAAGAGAAAACTTAGTAAATCATCTTATAAGTTGGGTCTAAGGTTGCCTGTGCTAAATCTATTGTGTTCATTCCAGATCAATGTGATCTTGGGGATAGAATATTGGGGAAAACTTTACTTATGGGGGCGCAAATAACTTAGTTACTAGGTTACTACTCAAGAACAAATCATGAACAGATATAGTTCCTGTATGAAATATATGCGGCATCATGTTTGATTAATGATGAATGAACATGGGATTAGTATGTAACTAATACCTAGTTACTAGTTAATTAATACATTAAGTAATGGTTTACTACTACCGAATACACTGTCTATCTATCAAGAGTACCAGGAAGGTGACAATGAGGATACAGCTGGCATCATATCTGGAAGCAATTTATTCAGCTTGAAAGCAAAAGCATTTAATGAGTGCAAGTAGCCATGATGAGTATGATATTCAGACATAGTTTCAAAGGATCCCTCATAGGTAGATATACTGTCCCCCTATTATGAACATGATCCTACTTCCCGCTGTCTTTTCCCCACACCACTGGGGTCTATCTAACAAGTTGTTACATAGACCGGGGTAATTCAGTCATTGAAGAATTTTGTTCCAGCTGATGACTTTGTACATTACGATTGTTGCTTGTCAGTTCTTTACTACAAAATGCATTTTTATGTTTGCTTGTAAGTTAAAGGTGTACTTTTCATAAAAGCAGCAGTATGTTTTGACAGAAATTATCTGAAATGGCATTTCACATGTAGACCAAAAGATTTTTGATTTTTTCTGAAGTGTAATTACAGTCTTCATACACTATGGCACTCAGGAGTTGAATGGACCAGGCTTACACGGTTGTTTAGAAGACTTCTCGAGTTAGGTTATTCTTTTACTGTAATATTTATACAGTCAAGTCTATAGTCCAATGGAAGAACCCATCCTGGAATGTGAGTCTTCAGACCTAGAGAGTGACAAAGATTCAGAGCTTTACTAATGTTTGATAAAATGTTCAGGCCCGTGTCATCTCCAGCAAGAGTTTGAAAACTGTCCTGGAAAAAGGAATGTGTTTCTCCAGATTATAAATTGCTATTTTAATTAAATTAGTAATTTAATTATTGCAGTACTTGGGCACCATGGGATATTTCAAAAAAGCAGTGATCGTTTGACATCCTTTCTCCCAACATTACATTTGTTTCTATGTGTCTTGCCACTTGGCATGCTTCTTCAGAGATTTGCAAATGACCCAAAATGCATTGCAGCTTCTAAGAGCATGTCACTTAAGACTGAATGTACAAAACATTACAAGTTTGTAACTTCTACTTTAAATCCTGGAATAATCTGTATGGAATCTGCTACTGTTCTTGCTCACACTACAGTTCCCTGGTATTATAACTTGTGGTACCGATTAATCAAATATGCAAGTTGTATGAGGTGTACATTGTTTTATATCATGATAGAAGTATGATTTATGCTTACTGAATATTATCCTTGAAATTATGAATATTCTTTAGTCCAAATAAAGATGCTTATGTTTAATGGATGTCCTCTGCTATCGCTTAAACTGTGCTTGTGTTCTTTCTAAACTCTTGAGTAAAGATTTTTTAAAAGAAATGTTAAGCAAGATGTCTTAAAAGGGCACTTCTCAGTCCAGGCCCATGATGTACATATATGTACATGTTCCTTACTTAATAAAATATAATTGGAGCTATTCTGGTTGTCAAATATTAAACTGACTGGAAAACAATCAGTCCTTTAAAAAAAAAAAACATAAAACAATATATATAAATACATTTTATTATTAAAGCATATATACAGAGTTTTTCATAGCCTCCCATCGTATTTAATTATCCCATTATGACTGCAGATTGTGGTTTTGGTTTATTCTGTGAGACGGACCTCTTCCCACAATTTGGTACTGTCCATGGTGCTGCGATCTTGCTCTCAGGGACTGTGGTACGGCTCATCCCTCATCCTCCTCTAACTGCAGGCTGTCCCATAGTATGACAGTACCACAGAATGGTATAATTCTATTACTAAAAATTTATTTTTATGTCATATGTAGTTGTTTTAGGGACCATGTGCCTTCTGTAAGTATGCATGTAATTCCCAGCTCAAAGGTCCTCCTAGTGCCATTTGTTAATATCTTGTAAAACAATAGTAAAAGTGGATACAATTTCCACTATTTGTTGGGGCACTTATCTGGGGAATCAATGTTTTCTTACAGTTACTTTTCAATACCATCAAATTGTAGACAATGCAAAGCAATTAAAATAATGTTTGTGACGTTCAAGGAGATTCATGGTGGGGATATATAAAACACCACAAATGATCTGAATTAGGACCCAGGCGCTATTATTACAATAACCTTTCATAATTAAGATTGTCATTCATAATCAGGAATTTATCGACACCATGGAAGTTGGGGCACCCATTAGCGTAGTAGATATCTCCGTGGCTCTACACTTCCAAAACTGGAGGCTTGACTCACACCTCTGCTCTCTCTCTGGAGCTTGCATGTGCTCCCTGTGTCACACTGGAACCCTTCTGCAGTCCAAAGACACAGAGCTAGGATAACCAGCATCAGTGTGCTCTGGGTCGTCCTGTCATGTCTGGTATGTACCACAGCCCTCTGGGATAAACGCCAGCCTTCCTAATATCTCTGACCAGAATAAGGGGGCAGAAATTGGAGAGAAAATCATCACATTAATGAAGTTTCAGGATAAGTGCTCCTCTATTTTATAAGTGGTATGAAATGCCAAGTTTCCTTTATTATCTTTGATATCTTTTTAATATTTGAAAAATACTCATTCTTGTTTCTGCTTGATGAGAAAATGCATCTATCTGCTACTAGAAAAATCGCCTGGAAGCTTAATGGGGAATTGCAGTCATTCTCATCCCTTGTCTAAAATGTACATTTTCCAAATGATCAGCCATCTCTGCCCTGGCTTGTCGTGTGTCCTCCTGCTGTTCCTCCATATTGAGGTTTGGCTGCTGCCAGAATTTGTTCAGTTTTCAGATTTTCTTTGAAATTAGCTCTGTAACGAGACCAATGTCTTTGTGATGAACTTTCCAACACTCTGAGTCCATATAACTTGTCTGTAAGAGATCCTAGGGCATCTTTCAAAAAAGTAGAGGGTAGTACCCCAATGTCCTGGCTAAAATTACCTACTGTGGCCCTTACAAATCTGGCCTCCTAATCATCTCTTCTGTCTAACTGGTGAATCTTTTTCTGCCCCTTCACCACCTTGGCTACTGTGTGGTGAGTGTACTGGTGCAGAATGGCCATCGCATCATCCAGGTACACTGTGCTGGTGGTGGAAGTGGCTCCCCATTGGTTCTGTAAAGCACTTTGGGTGTCTTGAAAAGCGTTATATACATGTACGAAAAAAATTAGACCGCTCTATATTTTTTAACAAATCTGCATTTTAAAATTCTGGTTTAATCGTGCTTTTACTGGCAGATGGCTACACTGAGCAGCAGGTTGCTTCCAGGTTCAAAGTTTCTGAGACAGCAGTACAGAAGAACAAGGTGACGTGGGAGATACTGAGAACGACCAGAATCCAGCCAGGTAAAGGGTGGAAGTGACTTTCTCATGCCACAGATGACTTATCCAGTAGTGCCTCAGGAATCGGAGGATGACATCAAGTGACCTTCAAAAGCAATGGGAAACATGAAGTGTGAGTGTGAAGGACACTGCTAGGACAGTTTGTATCAGGTTCCTAGACGCAGGACTGAAGTCCCATAAAGCAAGGAAGGAGCCCTTAATTAAAAAGAGACAGAGAAAAACCAGGCTGCAGTTTGTGGATATACTGTATATATGTATATGCGCAAACTGCAGCCTGGCTCTTCCCTGATTCCCTGATTATATACAATAAATACTGAGGAATTGTGATTAATTGTGATTGTGCATTAAATTGGAATGTCTTGCAATGACTTGCAATATGTTTTTATAATATGTAAAAAAATCTGAAGCTGAAATCTGCTGTCCTTTATTAGTTTAGAATTGTGGAATTTCAATGAGCTTAAAAAAAACCATCAAAGGGTCTGTGTTGTTCTACATTGATTTTTATCATTGTATGAAAATCATCATACAGATGAATGAATGAATGTTACATTTACAGCCATAGCACAATGATTTGTTTTACTCATTCTCAATTTATGGGTGTGTGTCTCTGAATTATATATACCTCTCTCCCATGCCAAATTATCTATGAAACCTGATTTTCCACAAGCATTAGTGTCGACTCCTTTCTCTTAAATTTTGCTCAGATATGTAATTTGCCTGCCCTTCTAATTTCCTATAAATGTGGAAATTAAGTTGCATACACTAAACTACCTATTTTAAAGCATGGGTGGATCCTGGCAACATGGTTAATTGTTCAGACCCTCCTACACCAGCATGCACCATCAGTGGCAAAGTGAAATTGCACCCTGACGTTAGACTCCTTGGTCCGTGTTTCAAGACGGGTCGGGTGGAAAACAATGAACAAATTCTGCGATCGGCAGTGAAGCTTACCTAGAAGCACCTTCATGTGCTTCGATTGGCACTGGTTTTATTTCTAAGAAAATGAACACTGACGTGAATTGTATATTACACAAAAAATCGCTTGGCATAGAATTTCTGAGTTAAATTCTGCCATCTTGTGTTGAGAAACTAGTATTACAACAGCTTAAATTCGCTGTATTACATAAACAACTAAATCATGAAGTATAAAGTGTGGTCAGGTGATAACGTGTTCCTACAATGAGATCTTCGTGGCGTTGCTTGTTTTCATGGACTTTAAGCTTTTCTTTTAGTCATCATGCGTAGTTTACCTTTTTCAGACTTCGCAGACACATTTGTAAGATCTGGAAATGATTAAATTTTGTGACAGATAACCCCAAAATTGAAGCCACGTCACTTAGAGGCAGGAAAATACAAATACTTTTATTAAATACAAATGGAGAAAACCCTTACCATTATACATACTAGTTAATAGACAGGTAAGTTAGGTTAGCATGTTCAGATGTTTTAAATGCATTATTAAGTCTTTACATCTGTCACTGGACTAATCTCAGTAGCTTTATATAGAATATAAAGCTCAAAATAAGTATAGTTCTAAAAACAGAAAAAAATCACTTCAATGAATAATCCAATTAATTCAAACAAACAAAAAAATCTTCAAAAATATTTATTGCAGTATTTCTCCAAACAAGATACGTATAATTATCCTACCAAATATAAGGCAACTCTGTTACCTCTGTCTGCTTTGCCTAAGGACACCATTATGAGAACATTTCCAGAAGCACTTCAATCATATATAAAGACTTTTTTATGGTATCAAATTGCCCTTGATATGTTACTTACTTGCCGTTTTGTTGCGCTGGAAAATGATCATATGTGCGTTTTCCTTTTTCCCATTTTGGCTGGCTGACAAAACACACACACACACACACACACACTCATAGAAACATACACAAACACACCCACTCACAGAAACACACACACGTGGCATGCAGGTAATTATTTACAGTAGGAGAGTAGCAACGCCCATTAACTGATGCAAGCTGGGTAAGGGACAAGATTTCGTCGGGTTTCAAATGTAAATGTCTGGTATTCTACTAAGTGGTACAAGTAAAGACACATGCTTGACACAGTTAGTGTTTTAAGTGAACATTAGTAAAACAGCCGCTTACCAGTGGCCAGCCACCACTAACCCTACGGCCACTCGTACTGGTGGAATCGGAGACCAAACGATAGCAACGGTAGCATGCCATAGCAACACGCGCTTTCTGATTCTGTGTCACTGTAAACTTCAGGGTGTTTTGTTTCTTTGGTACATTTACTTGTCCACATTTTTAAATAATTTGTGCATTTACGATAGCAAAAAGTGGTGTTCTGCTAAGGTACTTATACTACCTCTTCGCTGTCCATGCTTGCCCTGCACTCAAAGTGGGAGGCGCAGGTAGTTCTGATCCCGCCCCTTTGTGCGCGTTTCTCGGGCTATGATTGATTTACATCTTTGGTTTCGGTGTCAATCAAATGCTGAGACACTCAGCGTCTCACTACCGCCCCTCATAGGGCACCTGCATCCTGCCACAAGCAGACACCCCCTGAGATTGGCAGGAATGGGCAGCAGGACTGCCCACATCCCCACCCAATTAAACACGCGTCGACGCAGTACATAGCCACCGAACTATGTATTTTTTCTGCCTTTCGTCAGAAAAAATTCTGCAGTTTCCCAAAAAGGTTGTTTAGCGAAGAGATGAGACTGTTTCTAGCATAAGCAGTTGCATGCGCAGCCGTCTGTAAAGCCAGCCTTTAAATCCGGTTCCCGTCCCCCCACATCCTTACCCCGCCCTAGTTCAGTACTCAGTAGCTTACGGGGAAGGGAGGGTGGAGGCGACTACGTAATTCACTGGAGATCGGGCAGTCAGGCTTCCTGTTCCTTGCTTAGGGCCACTTATGTCCCCGAACACCGTGGCGCTCCGAGAAAATATGGACCCCGCTAAGAGGAGCGAGAGTGACTGGCAGGGTTTGGTGAGTGAGGTGGGTGTCACAGTATCGGTCTGGTGGCGACACTGCTGTCCTGGCGCATCGACGGCAGCAAACATAAATATACTCTGCCAGCTGTTAGAGGACACGGACACATACCACAACGCGCTTGAACTGGTTTTCGGGTTTAAATGTCAATTAGATGCAATAAAAAAAACATCGCTTTAAATGTTTTAAAAAGTAACTTTGTTTCCAAATGACAAACGTAGTTTTGTACGTTTCTTAAATTCATGAATTATAAATGTTTAACGACAGATGTTAGCTGGATTGCCGGATTTTTTAAATATGAGCAAAACTTTATTAGTTTGAAAATATAAGGCTACATAGAGTGACCACCTAATCTGTGTCAGGGAGGACACTCTGAGCTAGGCCATTTCAATTAAAAGGCCCTGGATTTTACTTTAGCACTTCTTGCTGTGTGCTGATTGGTCAGTCCCCTATAATCATGCATGTGTCACTAATAGACTTTTAGTCAATGAAACAAACCAGTCAAAGCACAAGAAGAACTGAACTATTTAGCCGGGCACAGGAGACTTTCAGTTTGAAAGTAGTTTATAAAACCTGAAGTAGCTGAAAGTGTCCCCCCAACATGGATTATGTGGTCACCTTAAGACCACAGATTTTAACTAACTGACACTGATGGCAAATGAATCTAGGAAGTTCAGTGTGTGTGGCTTTGGATTTCCGGTTCTTAATAATCAGTTGTATTTTCCTTTGTGTCCTTTGTGCAGTTTAGCATGTCACTCCTGTCAATCGGCTGATAGAGAACAATATGTCCAGTCTTATCTCTTTTCTTTAAGTAGCCCCTGCCAGTTCATATTTTTTTTGCTGGCAGTACAATGTGTGTGTGTGTGTGTGTGTGTGTGTGTACGTGCGTGCATGCTTGTGTGTATGTGTGCATGCTTGTGTGTATGTGTGTGTGTGTGTGTGTGTGTGTGTGTGTGTGTGTATGTGTGCATGCTTGTGTGTATGTGTGCATGCCTGTGTGTATGTGTGCATGCTTGTGTGTATGTGTGCAT
>JABFDZ020000016.1:9610184-9623959 GCA_019775955.2 Pollimyrus isidori
GAGTTCAGGAGATTGTCTTGACCAGGACCACACCCCTAAATGCACTGAAGCAACTGCCATGTGATTGGTTGATTAGAAAATTGCATCAATGCGAAATTGAACAGGTGTTCCTAATAATCCTTTAGGTGAGTGTACATATATAACATAAGTAAATGTACATGAAACGCTCAGCATACACAAACAATCCTTTAAAAAAATTACAAAGCACCAATCTAAGAAGCATGGGGTGCCGTGGCAGTTAGGATGACGCCTCACGCCTGTCGGACCGGGGGTTCTGGTCTGGCCTGGATTTCTGTTTGCAGTTTGTATGTTCTTCCTGGTTTCTTCCAGATTCTCTAATTTCCATCCCACAGTCTAAAAACATGCAAAGTTGAATAGGAGTGGCCAAATAATCCATCCGTGGGTGTTCCCTGAGATGGGTTGGCGCTTCATCTTGGGTTGTTACCTGCCTGGTTCTCTGAGATGGGTTGGCGCTTCATCTTGGGCTGTTACCTGCCTGGTTCCCTGAGATGGGTTGGCACCCCATCCTGGGTTGTTCCTGCCTTGTACCCATAGCTTCTGGGATAAGCTTTAGACCCATGTGACCCTGCATGGGTATGGATATGGGTGAGAAAAATAGAAGTTCAGAAGAGGATCTATAAGGCGAGACATGCTGATAATCCATACCTACACACAAAATCATTCAAAATGTCTTGACATGTGGTTTTCTACAATGATTTGCTTCTTAAATAGCAGAGGTATCCCCTGCATTACATATGTTTGCCTTTATAAAAGACCTACAATAGTAGCAGTTTTTTTCTGACTGAATAAAACCCAAAGGTTTTTGCTTTTACGAAAAAAGAAGAAAAGTGAAAGCCACATGAAAAGCGTTTAGCATTTGTTTGTCAGTGAGCCAATTTCATAGTCATGTGGTGCATAGCAATGTTTTGGTCAGTAACAATCTGCATATAACACTGCATCAGACAGGCTCAAGGCTTCCCCTGTTACCCAAACATGGATGGATGGAAAATACAGACATACAAGCAGAGTTTCTGTAAATCATGGGCAAAAGTAAAGATGGACTATGTCACATGACCCTGCAGGAAATGTTGGCGGAAGCCTATCTTTGTGCTGACATTCAGCATTAATCACAGCTCCTGAGGATGACCATTGCTAGGCAGCGGCTGGGGGACGAGGAGGTGGGGGCGCGATATTTCCCCCCACACGAGCGAGAGGATCTCGTCCGGCAGCTGGAGGAGGCCGGGCTACAGGTCAGGGCTGCCTTTCAGGAATGCCGCTTATACTTCCTACACAATTTTATACAAGAAACACGTTAAGTTTTTCTCTCAAGAAAAAATATCTTCCGGTATGTTTCTGCCATCCTTTTAGTATGTAAAATATACTCTAGAACAGTGTTTCCAAATCCAGTCTTTCGGGAGCCATAGACAGTCCACATTTTTGCTACCAGGAACTGGGAGGGAGCAAAAATG
This sequence comes from Pollimyrus isidori, assembly GCA_019775955.2. NCBI lineage: Eukaryota > Metazoa > Chordata > Actinopteri > Osteoglossiformes > Mormyridae > Pollimyrus > Pollimyrus isidori. The sequence goes on from JABFDZ020000016.1 coordinate 9,611,654, forward strand.
TGGACACTGGCTGAGAGCTCAGAGGGACCGAAAACGTGGACCAACTGTGGGTCCCTGAGGACCGGATTGGGAAACACTGCTTTAGAGGTATCGATCAGTCACAGTTATAATCATCTGTATATGTCTGAGGCCTGATGCTGAAAACATTCCTCTGATGCGGCAGGGGTGTCTAACGCTGCTGTTATTGTGTTTACAAATCCCTGCTGCCTCCTAACTGCACCTTTTATCTACAAATTCCCCCAGATCTATTTGACAATGGTTTGAACTGCATATTAATGAGTTTTGAGCCCCTGGTGCTGGGCATTCGTGAATTACCTTGACTATATGTGTCACATGACTGCAGCATGTGAGCGGCCGAGAGTTTGGACTTTCTGCTAAAGGGCTGTTCTTCTGAGATGTTGATTGTGTTGACCAGGGTTGAGTCAGTTACAAGCACATAAAATATGCAAATATTAGGTGTGTGAAGTGTGACCTGGGGAATGTTCTGCAACACGGACCGAGTTCCTTGATGGAGGTAGGCGAGGCATTCTGAAAACTCTTATCCCTGGTTGTCCGAATCCTGTTCTCTCCCTTGGCCCATAGACCCGGGGGCTGGAGCAGAACTTGCGAGAGGTGACGGATGAGCTGCAGGATGTGCAGGCAGAGCGGGTGGCCCTGCATGAGAAAGCGGAACGGCTGAATCGTGAGCTGGCCCGCGTGCTGGGGGGACACGAGGACCGCCTCGTTGACCTGGATGCCCTCTGCATGGAGAACAGGTTGAGAACTACGTGGCGTATGGGGAAACGCACGGAGAATGGGTTGAGAACCGTGTGGCATGTGCATCACGGACAATGTTACCCCATCATGACCTCCGTGATCCACCGGCATGTCATGCTAACTTTATCCCGAGCTTCACAATAAATTTCAGTAAATGAGATAATTAGAGACAAATATGGGCATAGAATTTGATAAATCACCCATTTAGAGTGTCTCTATTCTTTGATAAGAATTCCTTCCTCATTATTGAAGAGTAAAACCTATTTTTGCAAACTAGTCATCCGGGACTCCGGGAGTATGAGCATATGTATTTTGGCAGATTTTACTGGGGCTCTTAAATGCCTATAGCTTAACAAGTGGAGTACCGCGCTAACAATGTAACGGTTGTGCATTGAAATTCCAAAGAGAACACAAGTAGCTTTGGATATAAGCATTAGATAAATGTTAAATTCTATAATGTGGGGGGCCTGAGAATTTCTAGCTGCACCTCCTCTGGTAATATAAATACAGAACACCCCCCCAGGTTGAGCTTTGTTAACCACACTGGCTTACTGCCATGGCAAGGCGTGTGTACTCCAGGCATGGTAGTGACTCGTCCAGGGACGGGGGTGAGGAATGCTGAATGCATGAACGCATGCCCTGCATCTTTTTCGTCGCAGATATTTACAGGAACGATACAAGCAGGTCCAGGAAGAAGTCCGCCTGCTCCGGGCCAGTATGATGAAGTACAAGGTAAGCTGATGGCTTCTATGAGGATGTGAATGGAATGGAAAGGGTTTGCCACATTGGTGGTGGCGCTTTAAAAACACTGGCAGTATAGGAAAGACACGATCCCAGAGCCTGTGTGTGTGAGTGTGTGTCCGTGCGCGAGTATTTCCTCTAGGCTGCCGTCGGCATTTTCTTAATCTCTGTGGAGCGTGAAATGCTGATTATTGAGCTGTGTCTCAGTCTGCTAGTTAAGCGCTGACCTCCATGCTGGGATGTTTAGTTTTCAAATTCAATGTTTCTGTCCTCAACGTTTTTGAGCCGTGTGTGTGTGTGTGTGTGTGTGTGTGTGTGTGTGTGTGCGTGTGGTGGATTAGGTTTATGTTACATTGTGGGGACCAAATATCCCCCACAATGTAATAAAGACCTTTTTTTTTGATGATGTGGGACCATTTTTCAGGTTCCCACAAAGATCTGTGAATTCAACCAAAAAACTAAAAATGACCAAAATCTCATATTTTGTTTCGTTACTTGTGGTTAGGAGTTAAGGTTGTCATTGTTGGGATTAGGGTTATGCCCATAGAAACGAAGTCCCCACAAAGATATGAGTACAACAGTGTGTGTGGGGGTTGGGGGTCTGTACACCTGGTTTACATATTCCATCACCATATAGCAGGAGAATCTGGAACAGAGGAGAACCACCAGAACAGACCTGAAGTCTGACAGCAGCGCCCATCCAGGGATCTTCTCTGCCAGGGAAGGTGAGCCCCAAGACCTCACCATGGCTGCCCAGCACTGAAGCCAAAGAAGAGAAACCAAATCCAAAACAGGCTGCCACTGACATGCCCACCTCCTCGAGGGCAGGGCCCAGCGGTGGGGAGCAGCTAACCATATCTGGGGTTCCAGGTGTAAATAAACGCCCACAGTTCGCTGCAGTGGGCTCCCTTTGTCCTTGGCTGCAATTGGGGTAGCTGCACCTGGAAGAGGGCTTGAGGGTTGGTGGCCTCTTCAGCTCCCGCACAGCGGAGCGGTCGTTACTCATCATGAAGCTCACATATGGACTCTATTCCACATTTTTGCCTTTGCAGGTGTCAATTTTAAGACAGAAATCTATTTTTTTATTATACAAATAGTTTATATCTTTTAGTTCTCATATTTAAGATTTAACCTGAATATTTCAAGTGGTCCAGCTGAGATTCTAGCAGCAAGCCTCAGCCTGTCCTAATGCAGCAATCAGGGATCGCAGCTGTGTTATTGTGGTGGATTATGGGTAAAATGGCAGTCTGCATGCTTACTGATTAGTCACCCCACCCAATCTCTCCTCAGTGCAGGGCTTTCTGTATGGGAGCAGTGGCCTCCCCTCTACCCCTCAGTCCACAGCAGACCTCTGGTGTTTGACCACAACTCTGTTAGAGACTGTTCAGGAGCAAAACTTGGTCATCCAACATCAACGCAAGACAAACAAGTGGGTGCTGCCTTGTATTTGTCTGTTCTTTTGTATTTTCTTCTTTTCCCTCTAATGGTCATGATTTACTCTTTAAAGATAAGTGTAATAAACAAATGATAGGCTCCTCTTCCCACTTATCCTATGCAGTTTGTTTTGGCCAGTATTGTAGTACCGATTAGGATTTCTGAATGCATTCTTTTGCCCTCACACAGAATTCTGGGAAAGCGTATGGCAGAGCTTGAGAAGAAGCTGAAGACCTTGGAGCTGTCGGGCCTGTGGAGCCTTCCAGGTGGGTGCTGGCTGCGGCTCTCCCACCTCATTATGGTGACAAAGTGAGGTCGCCCCCTGTTGGCCCGGAACAGAATGTCAGGCTGTTGTGTTTCTGCTTACGGCTCCCTTGTTTGTAACGTGACCCATGGTTACATGGGGAGGGCATATCCCATTTCTCCAGACTGAACCATTACGGGCTGCCATCTGTGCCGCTGGACCGCCCGTGTCGAGGCCTCCTAATTATCAGCTCCTAACACTGGCAGTGCGCTAATTAACCTTAAGTTGCCAAGCCGGTTGCGCTAAAGTCAGCAGTGTAGTGAGCTCTCAAGCACCCCCACCCCTCCCGCCCGACTTGCCCCCGCTGGCAAATGCAACACTACCCAGTTACTGTTTACTCTGCCTCGGTAGTCTCATCACCCACCCCCCCACCCCACCCCCCGCAGGATACGCAAAACGGTGACAAAAGGACTTGCTGTAACAAAGTCATCTTCTTCCCTGTGATCCTGGAGTAGGGGGTGTACTGAGAGTTGTGCCAAGAGAAAGATGTGCGATCCTCTCAACCTAGTTCCTTGTCCTTCAGCTTCCTAAGACCCTAACGCACCCCCTGACTATGCCCTGCCTCCATCAAGTCCAGCGTCCATGTTGCAGGGCCTCTTTAGCCTCGCTAGTTACTCCTGGCCACAGGCTACCCTCGGTCCCCTTTTCAGCTGTTCTCCATCTCCAGCTCTCACGTCTACCCTCCTCGCTTCAGATTTGACTCTCGTGTTTTGATGTGTTTACGGTAGACACCGAGTAATTTGCGAAATGAGCCGCTGTACTCCACAGGATTAAGTCAGAACAGATTGTCACAGAGAAATGTAAATGCTTAAGCTCTCTGGGAACGTTCCCAAAACATTCCCAAAATATCTCAGAAGCGCTGCTGTAGGAATATTTTTATAAGGCAGAGCGGAGCACATCTCGCAGCCAATCATAAAGGTGGCTGAGAGCTCAAAAAAGGACAGCTCCTCCACAAGGCTTGATATGACCATTTTAGGCATAAATTGGGAGGTGATATATTTAGCAATTTATGGCTTTATTAAAAGGTTTATCTTTATAACAGCATTTCATTTGTGTGCGGTTCCGAAGTCTCATCCAGTGTCCTCTTTACCATCCCCACAGGCCTGAATTAATAATTGTCCCTACATGTTTTGCCTCAGTATTCCCAGGAAGACAGTAATGATATCTGGTTTTAGAGTTTCTGAACGCGCATATGGGTGTATATCTGAGAATCAGATGGTAAACAGAATTATTCTGACTAAATCTGTAACAAGCCTCCTGTCATCCATAAAGAAACCCTTTATTTGACTTTTTGTCAGTGGAAAAAAAAGAGGAATTTTACAGCGGTGTTGCTGGTTTCACTCGTGTAAAATGTGCAGTCCTTAGCATGTCCAGCAGAGGGAGCTGTGACTCTTTGTTTCCAGCCTGCAGTCGGACAGCCCTGCTTTGTGAGGCTTGCCTGTCATAAGACTGTCATTCTCCTACCATAAAACTGACAAGCATCCATTATGGAAAATGATTGCCCACATTACAAACACATTTAGGGAATGTGCTGTTATTAGGGAATTTGTAGACGAGATGGAATCGTGAGTCAGTTTCGTCAAAGTACAGGAGAGCGGCCATGCTGAAATGGAGAGAGGTGGGTGCTGATGGGCAAGTTGGGGGGGGCGGGGGCAGTCGAGGTGGAGACATTAGAAAAGATGCATTGTTACCAGCCACTGTGTGGCAAGTAGGGGGCCTGATTATTGACAGTTAAATCTCCTCCTAAAGTGTTTGTCGCACCGAAATGGGAGGGGGCTGTGCAAGTGTTGCTCCCCTTCACCACAGTGACTGCACACAGCCTAGCAAGGCAGTGATGTGCAAACATGACACGTAATCAGAAGGTTGTTGGTTTGAGTCCCAGACGTCTTCACCAATGCACCTGAATAGCTCCAGTAAAGCATCCACTTAAAACAGCATATGCAGAAGGTGGACTTCCTGAATGGAAGTGAGACGGGATCTGAGGGCGAGGTGGTACTGCGATGGGATTAAACCTCTTTGCTTGGATTTCTAGTCTGCCGATCCCGGTTGGAGCACGGTGGGGAATGGGGTTGATGCCTACGGTGGTGATGGTATGCACCAGCGCTGTCAGGGTAATCTTTCTCACGGTGCGCTGTGGTGTGCAGTGAGTCAGCACTCACCTGCTTACCCTCATACCCCCTCTACCCCCCCTCAGATGAGCACAGCACGGAGCACAGCACGGACTGTAGCTGATGTTTTGAGACTCAGGTCTGCATGGCGTACGTAATTACTGCAACTTTTAATTGGCTGCAGGCAATCTGCAGACAGCACGTGCAGGCGATCTGCAGACAACACAGTTTCCCTTTCCCCCTCCTTTCGAGCAGCTCCGAGGCCGTCCTCTTAACCCCTTCTACCTGGAGACTGAGATCCTTCCTATGCTACAGAGCTGTGCAACCCTGTGAACTCTGACCTTTGACCCCTTAGCATAAGATATAATGCTCAATTGCTGTCATTGGACCAGAAAAGCCAATCGGCACAAGCTAAATGCTGATCAGGGAGATGTGCATTTAAATCAGGAGTCCGGTCCTGGAGAATCAACTCTGATCCTGGAAAACTACTATCCAGTAGGTTTCCTATCCTTCCTGACTTCTGATGAGCCGCACCGGAAGCTGATTGGTTTGCACGGCCTGGGGGGGTCTGTTCCCTGGCTGTTGGTGAAGCGGTTGTGTGCTTCCATGTTGAAATGTAAGATGACACACTGTGGGATGCTTTAAGATGGCCACCCCCCCATGACACACTGTGGGATGCTTTAAGATGGCCACCCCACTGTGTGTTTAACACTCTTTGTTCCCCCTTGTTGAGATGTGTGCGCTGTGTGCATGTATGTGTGTTTGCGTTGAGGAGATGTTGCTCATCTTGTGTTGATACCCCTTTTCGCCTGAGGGAGACGCTGTCAAGCTCTCATTTTATTTTTGCCTGTCCCGGGCCACAGGAGGAAGGGACACCATTAGCTTGAATGAGATCGCGAGTCTCCGGCCCCCCTGCCCCCCCCGGCCGGGCGAAGCTTCACCGCCAGCGACACTGGGGGAGCAGTCACCTGAAGGTGAGTGTGCGTGACTGTGTGTGACCATCCACGGCGTTCATTAACGGTGCCCCCCGGCGCGTTGCCAAAGCGCCCGTAATTAGCGGCATGTGCGCCCCCCCCCTCAGCCCCACTTCTCCACCGCGGAGCTCTCATTGGTGCTGACGGATAAGTATCCGTTCCTCCCAAATGCCATGGCATTTTGAAAATGCTGGCGAATTCTGCCCGTTGACATTCAGAACCTGGGGCACGCTTTCGACGAAGGCCTATAAATATGGCCTCTGCCGTGCAGAATTTGGGTCCCCCCCCCCAAATATTTTCACGCTGTGCTCGGTCTTTAACCTTTTGGCTGAATGTTCACAAATATGGGTCAGTAATCCCTGAAATTAGAGCAGATTTTTGGAGAGGTGGCAGAACTAAGCTGTTTCCATCAACAGGCGGGGGTGTCGTGATGCTCGTTCTCCCCTTGATGAGGCGTGCTAGTGTGGGTATTTTAGGGTCCTGCCAAAGAAAAAAGCACTAAAATACATTAGCAGCCTGCAGAACTTATTCTACCAATTTAGCCCAGTACAGAAAATTAAAGTGCCGTTTTGCAACTGACTGCTTCCGTTTATTTATTTTTTTCTTTACAAGGACCACAAAGGTAAACACGAATGAAAAATACTCTTGTTGGGTTTAAACTGATACTCATTCTCTGTCATGTTGGCACAGCTGTAATTCCGGTGATGACTGTGTTGTAGGGCCTCAGGTCATTAGCGTAACCTCGCTCACTTTTTAATTTATTTTTTATTGGGTTCACTTGTTTACTTGTTTGTTTGCTCGCTCGTTTGCTTACTTGTGTGTTTGCTTGTTCATATGCTCGTTCATTTGTTTGCATGTTCGTTCACATGTTTGTCCGTTTGCTTTCTTGTCCGTGTGCTCGTTTATTCGTTTGCTCATTCATTCCTCGGGAATCAGCAGTTTGGGATGTGTTGCTGTTATCATTGGACCTGCACCATGACCATTAATCTTGTTTGTCTCCAATCGGATCAGATGACAGGATGGAAAGTGGAGGAGCATCGCCATGGGAACATGCCACAGCTGCCGACAACAGCCACCCAAAAGCATGGCCGGGCTCCCGGGCCTGTCCAGATGGTGGCGGTGATGTGGGCGCACCTGTTTTTCCGGACCTGTCGATGAGCAGTGGCTGCAGAGATGATGATGGGATGGTTGCCGAGGAGAACGTGGAACGCCCAGCAGTGGAAATCGTGAGGCTGGAGGAGGCGCATGGCACTTCCGAGCCGAGGCCCATCAGGATGAGGAGGGAGGATGAGCAGGCCGAAACCTCAGCGAGGCCTCTGTCGAGCCCCGGATTTCCCGCGGTGTCACCAGTGACAGGCCTGCACCTGCTGCCCTCTGTGGAAGACCACGCCCCAGGAGAAGAGCTTCCTGGGGTCGCAGGTACAGCTGAAAGGCCTGAACCCAAATCCTCACCGCAGGCTCTGGCTGCCAGCTCCGTCTCCCATAGCCAGGATTCTGCTTCCGGCAGTACAGTGAAGCGGAGTGACAGCTTCTGCCGCGAGAGTCTGGCGTAGACCTCTCCCTGCAGCCCCTCATTCGGAAGAGAGACTGGGGGGCTGTTCAGGCCCCTATGAAATGGAGCAACACTCCGGGACTGGGGGGAGCTCCCGCAGGGAGGGGGGAGTGAGCCTGTCCGCCAGGTGGGAGATGAGGCAGCCGGTGGTGGGCTCCGCGTCACACCGCTTCCTCACACCGCTGCGCCAAGCCGCCTCACGCCGCGGGTCGGTCTCACTTTCTGCCGTACAGACTTGTCAGGAAGGTAGGATTTTTTTTTCTGTGATTCACCACTTGTTTGTGCGCGTCTGTGCGCGTGTGTGTGTGTGTGTGTGTGTGTTCAGTTGAATGAATTGTTGCATCTTGTTTCCTTTTCTTTCACATCACCAGGAGGTTTATGGGCCTCCACCTAGCTTTCCTTCTAAAGCTCATGGATGATGTTCGGTGAGAATGGGGGGTGGGGGGGTGTATGTGGTGCTTTCAGAACTTCCACTTGACGGGGAGAAATGATACCATGGGGGGTCACCGTTTGGGCAGCCCTTGCCAAAACCAATCTGAAGAGCTGTCTCTCGCCATTGCGGACCCCTGGCCAAGAGACCGGCGGGGTGGGATTACTTCTGAGGGGTTCAGGGCGTCCCGGGCAAAGGGTGTGCAGAGCGGATGACAGCCCCGGGGGGGGAGAGGGGGGGGTAATTAGGGGGTGCGGCTGGGAATTTATTTATTTATTAGTAAAAGCCAGGGGGAGAACCGAGAGGACTCAGGGGTATAGCAGCCGCTCTGTGCACCTGTGCGTGGAGGTCGGTGCAGGCAAGCGGTTTGGCCGCCTTCGTCCAATTTTGTTTGTTTTTGCTGCCTTTGCCAGGGGAAGGGGAGAGGCAGATCTTCCCATCCTTCTAGAAGGTTAATAGCGTGAGCAACTGTTTGAGGTCCCCGCCACCACCGTGTGAGTCGTGGCCAGAACTGTACCATGTCCAATCCTTTATTTACACCAGGCCGATGCAATCCGTCATATTTTGGGAAACGTTACAGAATAAGGCACCCGAGGCTCCGGGGGTCTTACTGTCCCGCTGTCATTTGGAAATTATAACTTCTTGTGACTGGCACGAGTGGGAATATGTGCCATGGAACATTAATTTTTCTCCATAGGATGGATGACTTCTTTTTTACTCTCCTAAAATGCTTTAATTAGCATCACTTGCATATGCTATGCATACCACACCCTAGTCTCCGGGCTCCAGATTAATTAAAATTAATGATTTTTTTTCTATTGAGTCAGTGCTCATATTTTAGGGAAAAAAACTATTTAGGCTGTCTAATGCCATTTATCGCAAAGCTTAAATCCTACCAGTAATACAAATTTATTCGGTATGGGTGGTAGTCACGGTGACCGGGAAATACAATGTCTGTGCAGTAAACGGGCATTTCAACAGAGACGGATTCTAGGTGTCGCGATTTCTGCTTAGGGGTAGATGTTAACTTTGAATGAGACGACCATATGCATCTGTTTTTGTCTCCAAGTTTCCCGGGAGATCGTCACACATTGAGGTTATTTATCGTTACGATTTTAAGTGCAAAGTCTTCCCTTAAACCCAGCATAGGACAGGAGATCTATTTCAAACTGTGGGTTTATTTTCCACTGAGGTTAATATGTAGCGGCTAAGCGAACGGCAGCACGGGGGATGTTTCACTGCATCCTAGCCGACTCTCTGCTTGGGGATTGGTGTTCACTTGACGCCGACTGCTTTCAGATGGGGACATGAGACCGGGATACACAGAGGCAAGTTAATGAGGGTGGTTTTACATGGCTGGTGTCACCGGAGGGAGGGAGGGTGGCTGCTGAATGCTGACGAGCCTCCAGAAGCTGTACTTTTACAAGACATTCTACAGAGGCCTGTCAGCAGCCGGGGAGGAAAAGCAGCGGGTACAGGAGATGATGCCGTGGGGCTTGGTGGGAAGGCCGGGGGAGGGGATTCTTATAGGACCATTTCGCCTGCTACTGTGGGGGGAATATTGAAAAAGCAACACATTGCACATGTGAGCAGACTTGAGTTGCCTCTTTATGCATTGCAGTGCTTCATTCTCAGAGTAAGTTTATTACATAGGATGAAAATCCCTAGTGTGACCGCTCTGTGGACCTGGAACGCCCCAGCAACCTGGCGGGCTTGATGATCTCACTGCGGCCAAGGTTTTGGCCCTACAGGTGCCGGTTAAGACTGTTCTGACCAGCTAAATTCACTCGTCGCCAGCTGGGCCCAATGATGTGAATAGAGCTGTATCAGAGCGTTGAGCACAGCAATAAAGAAAATGAGAGAGCCGCCATGGAAAAATACTACACGATCATACAGGGGACCCTAATTTAAAGTTTAGACATTGTCACTGTCCCCTTCTCCAGTATTCATCAGCCGTGACCTTTCGCAATTCCAAATACAGCCGAATTACCAAATACATTGTGGATCTTAATGCCGCTCCATTTTTCCCCTTCTATTGTGTAAGCTGATTTATGTTGTATTGAATGGTCTTATTAAATGTTAATACTATGCTTTTGGTTAAAGAGGGTACTTTTACTTCCAAAAGGTATTGTAAATCTTCTTAAGGGATGTTAAATGACTTCCTCCATTGTAACTCCCTATTGTAATGCAATGAATTGTTTTTTTTATGTCGTGGCGTTTTTTTTTCTTCTTCTCGATAATGGGTTGGTGCCCCATCCTGGGTTATTCCCTACCTTGTCCCTGTAGCTTCCTGGATAAGGCTGTGGACCTCCTCTGACCCTGCATAGGGCAAGCGGTTATGGATGGATGGATGGATGGATGGATGGATGGATGGATGGGTTATTTTTCCTTATACCACAGCTGTGGTAAATACTATTTTCTTATTGGTCCAGAGGTGTCACATGGATGTTGATTATTTTCATGTAACTGAACAGGTAGTTCCAGCAGCCTAACAGTCTCATCTTAATACATTTGAATGTTTTAATAAACATTTTAACATAAAAACTTGTGTGAGTTTTTACTCATAAATTAGCAGTCATTCTTATCAGCGTAATTCTCCTTGGTTTTCAGAATGCAAGCTCCTGTCTGTTGATGGTTTCTATGGTAATTTAACAGACTTGCCGCGTCCAGTGAGCAGCCTGACCAGATACTCTGTCCTTATAGGGACTATATTTTTAAGAGCACATTGGAACACTCAAATGTTAGCAACATGTTGTTGAATATTTTTGTGTAACCATACACCTCATCATGGTTTATTCTTTATTTAGATTCTTCGGTAGTGGAATGCCATTTTTAAATTATCTGTACAAAACCTCAGCTCAAATAAAAAAAAATACTGGGTGTCTGTCTGGTGGTGGTATGTAGTGTAATGGATAATATTATGGGTTTATAACTTGAAGGCTGGCCTCATATATTACAAGAGGGAACCTCATTGTAACAAATTACTGAAGGTGAACGGCTACTATGAAATGTCCTGTGGAATATAGAGACACAAATAAATGAACGACTAAGATGTGTTGAGTATTCACCAGTTTCTGACATATCCAAAAATCTGATTTTAATAATTTACTGCCAGTGATGCAATGAAAGGAAAGTGCAGAATTATACTGGTTTAACTACCATCTCTTTTGAGTTCTTAACATTTTATTAGGCTTCTACGGCGGAAGTTTAAAAAACAACAGGCAGGACTACTGCTGTGCTTGTTAGGCAATTAGTATTTATGTAATTTAAATATTGCACACATTCATAGATGTATAATTTAACATCTGTCCATTTCTCTCTCCATTGCACTGCTTATCCACTATTGGCCGCAGAAAAGTGTTTGTAATATATTGAATATATGTGAAAATGGTTGGTGCAGTGGTTAGTGTTGCTGCCTCACAGCAAGAAGGTCCTGGGTTCAATCCTTGGTCCTTTCTGTGTAGAGTTTACATACTCAACCCAGGTTTGTGTGGCTTTCCAGCAGGGGCTCTGGTTTCATCCTATAAAAGCATGCAGCATAGGTGATTGGGATTAAGTAGATACAGTGATGGATGGATATATGAATATGAACTTTGTTTCTAAAACAGTGTTTTCCAATCTAGTCCTTCAGTACCAGGATGACAGTCCCAGTAGAAACTAGGAGGGAGCAAAAACATGGACCTTCTGTGTGTTCCTGAGGACAGGGCTGAGAAACACTGTTCTAAAGGGTAATATATTTGTGGTACCTCAGTTCTTGAACTTAATCCGTTCTGGATCGAATCCTAAAAAGTTCGAGTTCTGATCTAATCTTTCTTATACGAAATTATGGAAAACCAATTAATTGGTTCCCGGCCCCCCCAAAATTACACCTAAATATGTTTTTTTAAGCATTTAAACATCCATCCATCTTCTTCCGCTTATCCGAGGTCAGGTCGCGGGGGCAGCAGTCTCAGCAGGGAAACCCAGACTTCCCTCTCCCCGGCTACTTCCTCCAGCTCCTCTGGGGG
>JABFDZ020000016.1:9624059-9637680 GCA_019775955.2 Pollimyrus isidori
CTACCAGGGGCATAAAGCCCCAGGCAACTTAGCTCCTGGGATCATTGGAACACGCAAACCCCTCCACCACGATAAGGCATTTAAACACAAAAACAAAAACAAGAAGAGCTGTTTTCTTTCTTAATGACTTCCAAAATGATAAAGATCTTATCCCAACATTACCCCTGTCCTGCCCCGATCGTCCACAACTTCCGTGTGCCACGCCCCCTTGTTAACCCAATGTGGGATCCCCATGTGATCAGTTGTTTCTGGTTGTTGTCATTAGTCCTCTGTATTAAGTCCGCGTTTCAGTTTATTTCCCCAGTCCTGTCATTGCGTCCGTTCCACTTGCTTACAGCACTGGCTCAAAGCAGCGCATTCTGATTCCTGACGCAGTACAATAAGGTTAGATGCACTCTGACCTCTCACCCAGCTACACAAACTGGAACAGCCTCCGTGATGACACGCCTTCAGCCTTATTGGCTGAAGAGTTTAGTTACACGGATCGCGTTTGTATCTCAGGCAGTTCCGATGTGTAATCTGCTATCTTTCCCGAATATCACGTAAAGCAATGAGAACTGGTTTTCAGTTAATTTACCTGGTACAATAAAGTTTAAATAAATTACATAAATGCGCTAATAGTACACGTATTTTATTTGTTAGTTACTTTAATGCTGCGCTGCTTTATTTAATTAATTGTCCAGTCTGTGAAGAAGGAATTCAAGTAAGAATTTCATTGTAGTATGACTTATTTCCTGGCGTGTGCAATTTATATTAGGTCAGCGTTCACGGTTCGGCTTCTGATATTCAGATCGAGTTGTAGGTCAAACTGGTTTGTTCGACTTTCAAGAAATTCGAGTTCTAGTGAGTTTGAGAATCGAGGTACCACTGTAATTGTTTTGTAAATATTTTCTAATCAGGGGACTAGACCCCAATTCCTCTCAATCGTCCGGTATTTTCCTGTCCTTTCAGAGGGTTTTTTTGTTTTGCAGAAGATCTGCAAGGATGAGCTACTTCACGCACAATTGTAATTTAATTGTCTGTGAAAGGAAAAGGGGGTAAAAGGTATTTTAAATTAGCCCAGGATACAGAACATTAGTAAGGCTTTGTTGTAATGTTAACTTCATCTTTCCATCTCCATCAATCCATAGGTACATGCAATGAACCATCTGCCATTACAAAGCTTGTTAGTGATGCCCTGCATTGTGTAATTACCTGTGTCGATGACAATGATTATCTTGGGTACCAGCCCATGCCTCACTGTACAATCCAATAGGTTATAATATCCAAAGAAGCATTTAAGTGACTATAAATGTATGTGCATATGATGAACTATTATCATTATTATTTAAATGAGTATTGTTATTAATCTGAATATATCACGTAATATTTTTGCATATAGACCACTACTCACTTTTTACTTTTTAAAAACCAATAGGCCTATGGGTGTCAGGTCATAACATCCTAGCTAATACATTTATATTTCTTTGATAACTTTGTCGACCTGTTTATTTTTATTTTGAATTATGTTGTATATATCTGCGTTTGCTGTCATTACACATTCTTCAGCCTAGTTTTCATAATGTCGGTATTTTATTATACATGTGGCTAGCTGTTAAAAAATTCAAATTTTGCTTGATGTTAAAGTTTAAAAATGACATGGAAATACATTTTTTGTTTTGGCTACATGGACTTATTTGTGCATTTATAAATGTGTCACTGTATATAAACGTAGGCATGTATCACACGGAGGATTCCAAGGGGGCGGTCAGTTTCCCTGGCGCTGAATGCGACCTGCGGACACTAATTTTTGCCTGCTATCTTGTAGTTTCTCACGGTTTCTCCTGGCATTCACTCATAACACTACATCCCCCCCCCCAAAAAAAAACCGATACCATTTTAGCGATATTATTTTACACACTGGGCTATACAAATTCGCCTGCGTTCCATTTCCAAACGGTGCATGTTTTTTTTCCTACCGTTTTCTCTGAAATAATAATAATAATGATACGGTAAGTGCTTCCGGTCGCCATCTTGTTGCTTATCCCGAATAAGTGAAGAAGGGGGTTTGTTAGGAATAACTCACTGCCTTCTTCGGTCTCTAATTTTATATATTCGTGTCATTAAACACGATGTCCAAAAGACATCGGCTGGATTTAGGTGATGATTACTCATCTAGCAAAAAAAGGATGTCATCCGAAGCGTAAGTTGGCCAGTGTTTTTATTGTTTGGAGGCGCAGTCGGGTGACCATAGTGATCGTGCCGTCACTGAGACCGAAGGGCTAGCGTGCTAGCCGTGTGTAGTCGGCAGAGCCACGCCGGCCGGCAGCGCGCTCGAAACCCCGCCGATCGGCCGCGCTGTCCGGTGAAAGCGCCGCTTTGTTCCTTTGAATAGTTGCCATGGAAATGTTATTTTGATTCTCGCGTGGGGCTGGCGCGCGGCTGCTCCTTTATGCACGTGGATGGAGCGACTCGCGCGGCCTACGTCGGCCGCACCGGCTCGTTTTGCCTGATGACTTCAGCGCAGTTAGCTTCGGCAAAGTACCGCTGCTCTGTGTAATTAAAAAGCCATCTAGGCCGTCTGGCTTTCCGGTCGCCCGTTAACATGTATGCTAGGTAATTATTTTTGTTTCGCCTGTTCCACGGCGATCCGATTTACTGTGACATCGCCAGAGAGAATCCGTCGTTGGACTGTAAGTATGCTAAGCGTATCCTGTGCTTTATTCATTCAAAACACCATTAATGCAGCGGGATTTTTAGTTGTTTATATTTGTTAGGCTGTATCGTTGTCAAGTTTTTCAGACTAAGAACAGTGAGCTTGTGGTTGTACTTAAATAACGGCGTACTTTGAAGCAGTGACGATTAAAAAAAATCACAACAAATCCTTCGTTATGTTCCCCCGATGTTTGAGTGATTATTATCTGCGGGTGCAACAGCTTAATGCACAAATTACTTTTTGCATAAATGGTGCATACATTTTAACTCTTCAGGTCAATTTTCTGACCAGCCATAGCAAACTTTGGGTCTATGTTGATTAAATGGTATTACATTTGGCATATTAAACCATGTGCTAACGGTAATCATAAAAATGACAAAATGTTCTTTGGTCTTCAGACAAGGTTCCCGGTGTGTCATTGGTTGGTATTTCACGTTTGTGCTGTATCTTTCTCTCCATTTCTCTCACTTCTTCATATTTCCCTTTCTCATTGGCAAAAAAAGAACTGGTTACTGAAGCTTTCAAGAACAAATTGCAGGTTTTAACCTTGCAGCACCTGATGGAGAATTTTATTTTAATGGTGATGAATGTGAAGGTGTCTAGCTCTGGATGTTGTACCCTCTATAGTTGCAGTCTCAGCATCAGTACCTGATCCATACTGAGGAGTCACAGGATGAATTTTAAGTATCCCCAAGAAAAAGACATTTCACTTGTAGTGTAGAATCTTATGTAGCCATTTGTCACCCAAATAAAATCATTTAGACAGTTCCATAAAGTCAGAGTTAATTACTCTAACTGAAGGCTTTGACGTAAAAAAAAAAGTTTTATTTTTTGTTTTCTTTGAGTTTTCAGATTTTTGTGTGACCATATTTAAGTTGTTGGAGAGTTGCAGTGAAAATGTGGCTTTCAGCTAAGTAACACTAACCCAGTGTTGTTGACACAGATGTTTCTGGAAAATTAAAAAGGAAACAAGTTTTTGGTCTGCAGCTAAATTGGGATTAAAGAAAGCCTCACATGACTTTTCAGTCTGTAATTAACATTAATCTCAACTTCCAACAACTTCATGATACACATTCATTTCTAATCGCTTGACCTAAAGAACAAAGTATACATTAACTGGTTAATGACTTATTAAATATGTGAAAATATCTGCTGGATGATGATTGTAGCATGATAACTTTATTTTGGTGATGTTTGAAGCATTTAAAAAATGAGTTGCCCTTGCAAAAATTATGGGTTTGGCGACAAGAGCATTTCTGTCTGTTAAATTTAGCAGCTTAAGGAAAAGTCATGAAACTGTTGTCTCTGTCAAAAAAGAGGTTGAATGTGTAATCGGTTTCATGTTTGGCAGTCACATGTGTTCGTGTTTTTATTTATACACACGCACATACACACGTGTATGTGTGTGTGCATACATACAAACACATAATATATAAAGGCTGACATTTTTCTTCTGTTTTTAGTAAAATCTAGAAGTCCTGAGAGTTTGAGATGTCAGAGCTCATTACCTCCTACAGCTATCAGAGTGAAGAGGGCTTGTTGCAAAAGTTTTGTCTGTCTCATTCTGTCATATAGTCATGTCAGGTGTTCAAGGACTGTCTGATTTATTTTTGTGAATAGGGGAAGTAGATGTATAAATGTCAGGAATCAGAAATGCATGATTTGATGTGTTGTTCTTCGATTTAAATTTACTAAAAGGCTTGTTTAAAAAGCACCTGTTTATTGCAAAATTTTGATGTTTACCTTTGGTAAAGCTATTTATTTTTTTTTAAGAACAGTTTTTTGTTCTTTTTAAATTTCTCTTTTTTTCCAGCACCAAGCTCCGATATTAGTTATTTAGTACTAGAAGACTAGAGCATCATTCTCTTATGTAAATTGGTAGTGGATTTCCATTCTACAGAAACAGATTGCATGGAAGGTTTTGTCACTTCTCTCTGAAAAGCGATCAATTTATTCTAAATTGGACGAGAGATGCATTGTTTTGGAACAGTAACTCATTGATAGTTTTCAAGTTTTAATTAAAATTGGTGTTTTTTTCCATCCTGATACCTTGTTAATACACCTTTAGTGGGATACTGGGAGGTGTAGTTTATATGAGGTGATTGAAACTGGACAGCACATCCCTCAATGGGCCTTCTTCCTAGTGATTTGTACATTTGCAGAACAACTCTTCCATGCTTTTTCTGATCCTGTTCAATTCCTGTCCACAGCAAAGACCGTGACAGAGAGCGGGACGACCGGCCGAAGGACAGGGACAGAGATAGGGATCGAGATAGAGACCGGGACCGAGAGAAGGACGGCAGGGTATCTGGCAACCCTCCATTCACCCCAGCAATGGCAGGGTCAGGGGTCTTGACAGCAAGATCTTTGCCCGTTCACCAGCAGATCAACCCATTCACCAACCTGCCACATACTCCTCGCTTCTACGACATCCTGAAGAAGAGGCTACTGCTGCCCGTATGGGAGTACAGGGAGCGATTCACTGAAATCCTAGCTTGCCACCAATGCTTTGTGCTGGTGGGAGAGACTGGCTCTGGGAAGACTACCCAGGTGAGGCTGCTATCCAATGGTCAAATTAAGTGGTCAGACCAGCTTCTGCTTGGAGGTGATGCATTGCGTTTTAGCTCCCTGTCAGTGGAGATCTTCTCATGATTTCGTGTGGGTATCACAGCTACTGTGGTCCACCTTTCACAGTTCAAAGACCTGCGCAGAAGGCTGTTGCTTCTCTGCTGACCTCAGCTGCTTTTCAGCTTCCTCGCTGTTCTTGGGGGCGTGTTGGCAGCCTCAACAGCCGCTGCCAGCTGTGGAATCTGGTACAGGAATTGCACCTGCCGCCCCTGGGGGCAGGAGACACGTGAGGGCAGTGGACTCCTAACCACATATGTGGCACGTCAACATCCCTGGGTGGGGGGTGGGGCGGGGGGCACCACCTTTTCATGAAACTGCTTCGGTAAACAGCCAGCCGTTGCCCAGATTGTCCTAGATCAGCGGATAAATAATGCAGTGCTTTAGGGAGACAGCGCTGTGAAGAGAAGCGGGACACCGCCCGCCTCCCCTCTGCCTTAATTCTTTTCTAGATGTTGGCACCTCATTACCTGGGCTGCCCAACCTCTGCCTTGCAAACCCAGTCTCTGCCCTGGATGGCAGTGGATGCCGTAAAGCTCTTCAGGTTGGGGTTGGCATTATTGGGCGGTGCAGGCTGGCTGCCACCATCTAACGGTCTGACCTTCAGGTCGGACTTCTGTGGCAGATGCGATGCCACGTGACACAGCCTGTTTGGGGAAGGGGCTCTCTCAGCCCACGATTCAACTTCCATCGCAGCTCCTTCTGGTGGGTTCGCTGTGTTCGGCTTCTCCATGTTTCCCCCCTCCATGCTATGGGTACTAAACACAGGGGAGTGTTTTCCCAAGCAAAAGGTCGGATGCCCCCAGATGCCAGTCTTCCATGTTACCCCCCCCCCCCCCACAAAAGGTGGGATGCCACCAGAAGGCAGTCTTCCATGTTAAAGGCTACCATGTCTGGTAATTTTTCAGCCCAGCCGCTTGCCTGCATGTCGACTGTGGTTCTTAATCTCCAATACCCCTCCACCCATCCAGCCCCCCCCCCTGCACAGTTCCACTTTGTTTCTGTTTTGCTTCAGGGCCTTTCATTTTTTCTTTTTTGCTTTGGAGCATTTCACAGGAATAAACTTTGCATCCGCAGGGAGCTGGAGACAGTCCACCTCTTCTGGACTCCTCTTTCTGTTCCTCTCTCTGCTTTGAGAAGGAAACTGTATGATGGCTGCGGTGCTCCCCCCTGCCTCTCAGGGGAGAGGGAGACAAGAGGAAATATGGATTATTTCTGATGCACGCAGTCGTTCAGGCAGCTGGAAACAGGTTCTGGTCCATTGTTGGGTTAGTGTAAGCAATGCAGTTGCCTTTATGCCCTCACAGATTCCCCAGTGGTGCGTGGATATGGTGCGGGCGCTGCCCGGGCCGAAGCGGGGCGTGGCCTGCACACAGCCTCGCCGGGTGGCAGCCATGAGCGTGGCACAGCGTGTGGCCGACGAGATGGATGTCATGCTGGGCCAGGAGGTGGGCTATTCCATCCGATTCGAGGACTGCAGCAACGCCAAGACCTTACTGAAGTATGGAGCCTCTCCTTTGCTGCCTATGTGCTTCTCGGCCGGAAACGTTCCAATTCAGATGATGAAATTTGCTTATAATATAATTATGCCTCGTGCTTCATTCTTAAGTGTTACTATTTCAGCAGTACGACATGCTGGGTTCTCCATGATAATACTCACATTTATTGAATTGATCTTGTAATAAAGAAATGATTACTATGATGCTATTGTATTTTAAAATTAATCAGCCCTGTCATTTTTTTTGCTCTGT
This sequence comes from Pollimyrus isidori, assembly GCA_019775955.2. Lineage (NCBI taxonomy): Eukaryota > Metazoa > Chordata > Actinopteri > Osteoglossiformes > Mormyridae > Pollimyrus > Pollimyrus isidori. The sequence continues at coordinate 9,631,131 of JABFDZ020000016.1, forward strand.
AATGTGAAACTAGCTGTCGTATATATGTCCTGTTTATCCACCTGACAGGTACATGACTGACGGTATGTTGCTTCGGGAAGCAATGAACGATCCTCTCTTGGAGCGTTACGGGGTCATCATCCTGGACGAGGCCCATGAGCGCACGTTGGCCACAGACATCCTCATGGGCGTTCTCAAGGAAGTTGTACGGCAGAGGGCAGACCTGAAAGTGAGTCCTTACAGAGCCCCCTCCCCTTCTTGGTGGAGCCCCCTCCCCCATCGAGTCCTGCCGCCTCCTGGTGGAGCCCCTCCCTCTTCGAGTCCTGCCGCCTCCTGGTGGAGCCCCTCCCTCTTCGAGTCCTGCCGCCTCCTGGTGGAGCCCCTCCCCCATCGAGCCCCTGCCTCCTCCTGGTGGAGCCCCTCCCCCATCAAGCCCCACTTCATCCTGGTGGAGCCCCTCCCTCTTCGAGTCCTGTGGCCTCCTGGTGGAGCCCCTCCCCCATCAAGCCCCTGCCGCCTCCTGGTGGAGCCCCTCCCTCTTCAAGTCCTGCCGCCTCCTAGTGGAGCCCCTCTCCTTCCTGGTGGAGCCCCTCCCTCTTCGAGTCCTGCTGCCTCCTGGTGGAGCCCCTCCCCTTCCTGGTGGAGCTCCTCCCTCTTTGAGCCCCTCCCCTTCTTGGTGGAGCCCTGCCCCTTTCTTACAGTGTCCCCTTTCCCACCATTCCCTGGCCCTTCTCCCCTGCTCTTCATGAAGCGCTGCTGCTCCTTTTCCCCACAGGGCGCTTCCATGGCACCTCACAGAGCCCCCACATCTCACACATAGAACTGTTTTGCACCCCCATTTCTTTTGCTGTCTGTCAGTGATGAAGTCACTTTGTGTGACATCTGTGTGGCCGCTGGGCAAAGGCAAAGTAACATGCTCAGCTTGGTGGTATGGAGTGAGTCTCACTCCGCTGCTGAGGAGATTGTTACTACGTCAGCTTGTTTAAAGCCATCAATCTAGGACGACTTTTTATAGATGGAATGTGCCGGACACAGGTCCCATAAAGCAGATGGGTAATGACTGCTTGTTGTTAGGAGCAAATCAAAGGTTATACATGTGTTCAGAGACTGTTAAATGAGGTCTAGGTTATTCTAAATGATCTCTTGCCTGTGTCCCTTCTAAATCTAAAGTTTAATTCACCTTGATTAAGAGCAATTATGATGTTTTGCAGTGCATAAAGCGAATAGCGAGACGATGGCCTGAAATATTTAGATTAAAAATTGAGAGCTGCTTCTACCCGGAATCCTAATGCGTTTTATCTAATGAGCTTGTTGGTACCAGTCCCTCCCTGAAGCACAGATCCAGGATGAGGCGTCACCATCGGGTAATATGTTCATGTCACACTGGTGTCCTCATAAGTGCTGGCTTTTGGCTTGAAACAAAGTCGGTAACTTGGAAACATCAGTGGTCCCACAACTGAAAACATGATTTTTTGGCATCACACACCACAGACATGGTACAAATAAGCCAAAATTATGCCTATTAAAGGCAAATTGTTCTTTAAGGGGAGCACATTATGCATATTTTATGTATCCTGCAAAATGCATAATATAAGCAATACTAGCAGTTGAGTTGCCACATGATGAGTCAAAATTCTGACCTCTTGCAACTCGACTCAGACGGTCTCTAGTCATTTCTTTGATAACCACAGCCATGATGTGAATGCAGAATAAGGACATGAAAATGCAATAGTAGGGTGGTTGTGGGGTCACTTGCTCACAAGGACTTTTTTTTTTTTTTTTTTTGTTCCTTTGAGCAAAGTTTCTAAATTGAATGGCTTAAGCGAGATCATTATGTTTACTTGTATAAAAGAACAAACAAAACTTTAATTAAATCTATAGGTGTCCTGTCTGGGGTTTAACACTGCCATTGGCTCTAGATCGTAATGAACTTTACTCCATGAATATAAAAAGGATGGGCAGGAATGTAAACATACGAATGCTGAATCTGGCGTGCCTGTCATTGGTAGGTGATCATCATGAGCGCCACGCTGGACGCGGGGAAGTTCCAAGTGTACTTTGACAGCTGCCCCCTGCTGACCATCCCGGGACGCACACACCCCGTGGAGATCTTCTACACACCCGAGCCGGAACGGGACTACCTGGAGGCTGCCATCCGGACCGTCATTCAGATCCACATGTGCGAGGAGGAGGAAGGGGACGTGCTGCTCTTCCTCACGGGCCAAGAGGTGGGCAGCTGGAGGACAGGGGGGTAATAGATGTGTTATTCTACAGACGCATACTTATGAAGGTCCTTCTGCCGGTGTGTGTGCGGCCCCCCATGTTTGTGGCCCCGTGAAGTTACAGTATGAAGCAGGTCTAACCGCTTCACTTCCCGCATTAGTGATGCATGGCGGCGTGACCGAATCAGGCTCTCACATCACTTTATATGCATAGGCAGATTGTGGAATGTCAACAGTTCAGTCTTGTGAGAATGAGTATGGGTAGGTGTCCGGCAGAAAGTCAGCTGCAGTTGGTTTGTTAGCAGCTTGTTAATGAGCTACGTGCCATTAGGCAAGTCAGAGGTCAAAAGGAGTTTTTTTTTCTCTTCTTTTCAGGTTCTCTGCTTTGGTTGGAGTAGAAAATTTAAATGGTCTTACTTTAATATTTGCATACTTTAAGTTGTTAAAGCAACCTGCTTTACAGTTGGCTGTATATTGACTCCTTGCAGTTAGCTATTTTCTTGTGGGTGGGGGAGATACAGGGAGATATGGTGAAGTGACTTGATAGGGATTTGCCATTGAAGCTAGGTTTTGCATAAATCGCCAACCGTGTGTCATTGTTACTGCTTAGCTGTTCATGTGATGTTGAGTTGAAACTCAGAGGTCTAATTTATGATTCGTTTGTCCATGTGACCCATACCCCCCCCCACGACGTGCTTTTTGCCATTAGGGGTGTCCATGCATACTCCGCATGTGCAGCTATGGCTTTTTGGTCTGGTGGACTTTTGCGCTTGAATGTGTGTAGTCTGACCATGTGCAAGGAAGGTATAAGGTGGTACTAGGTGTTTACAGTAGGTGGTATCTGCTGGTCTGTTGGAATATCATTGATGAACACGTTTACTGACCAAGACCATCTGCATATTCGGATAGATGTATACAAAAGTCGGCGCACTAGGCTATGCTGCGACCGTGACAGCTAGTGGACCTGTGAAGTATTAACTAGGCCAGATCCTTATGATTGGTGGAGTTTTTTCTGCAATCTTGATGTTCCTTGCTCTGGGCTCCGTTGAACTCTCTTCCTAAGGGGAAGTTGTGTGCGTCGTCAATACTCAAGACAACGGAACTTGCACTCCATTGTGTCCTGGATGCTAAGAAATTATGTTTATCTTGAAATGGTTCAAGCCATTCTGCACAATTACACCTTGGTCTTCCTCTCCATAGAACATTCTTCATGGGAAGATGGGAAAGGGGCGGGTCATATTACTGGCTCTGTGTTCCCCTCTGCGACCTGATGGTGGTGCTGCAGGACCAGCTGTCACCACACCAACCATCTCATCAGTGCTAGTTCTGTAGGGCCTAACGCTGAGTGAGGTTAGTGCTTATAGGAGGTTAAACATGCTACGAGGTGGGAGGTGTTTGCTTCCATGGGGCACTGATCCTGAACAACTGCTGTGAATATCCAAGAGTGTAAATAAGTGAGTGTGTGAAGGTGCTGCATTGCTTTGGGAAAAGGATTTATGGATCTTTCCACCAGGGGCAAACTGCCATCTCTGTTTTCCTGTCTGAACACCACCTTTCTAACAATGTTGCTCTTTATGTTGATGAGGTTCCATTTCTTTATCTTGTGTAAAGAATTAAGTAGTATCGTGGGCATCCTGCTTACAGCGCAACATACCACAGATGACTAGTTCAGTATCTTATTATTGCATATTGCATATTGAAAGAAAAGGTGCCGTTTTTGTCCCATTTATTTAAGATGCTATTTGTTGGTGCCCAGCTTTCTATGGTTGGCAGTCTTGTGATTGGCTGTGAGGTTCCATGGGAGTCCGCAGCATGTTCCCAAGGCTCTGGAGGACGTCTGCAATGCTGCCATTTTGGGCACATGTGGTAACAGTTTGCCAACAGTGACCCCACCCCCCATCACATTGGTGATTATGATGTGGATGAAATCGATTGGATGGCCTCCAGGTGAGCCCCCTGCAGTTAGTCTGCTATTTGCTTTGGCAGTTAGATAATGTTGTCATACTTGCAGTCTTCCCTCCAGTGATTGGCTGTGTTTCGGGGGCGGGGTTGTATACAACCTTTCTGACTCCCATTCCCCAAATGAACAAATGATCAATAAGAAACTGGTGTAGCGGAGCCAACAAATCTGACCATTACTTAGTGGAGAATGGAATGTTAATTCATTGTTAATTGGGGCTGCAGATGTTGTCTCCTAATCACTGTGTTTGTATTCAAGGGGAGATTTTGGGGATTTGGGATTAACTTGAAGCCTTTATATGCACCCATGTTTTGCTGGTATTGGTCCCTCAAGGCTATAAATAGATATTTAAGCATTGCCTATTGCCAGTGTGAACACCAGAATGAGATTTATAGCCAACATTGTTGAACAGAAAATGCCGAAAGCTTTTAGTCATGAATGGGTTCAACCTTGATGCCTTGTCCCCCCCCTCCTGCCCTTCCCCCTTTGTTTTTGGCTTTAGTTCCAGATTTAGACAAGCCATCTGTCCCTCTGGTACAGGAAACTAGATTGGGTGCTTATGGAGCACACAACATCAATCACTGCACCTTAGCTATATTTATATTTGTAGGTTTTTTTCCTTCCTATCCTGTTTACAAGAAGTAATTAAAGGAGCGAACCAAATCTGTAACAGGATTACACTGTCCGTACCAGGCAGCTCCATGACATTGCTCTGCACACAGCCCCTGATTCCAGGCCATTCCGCTGTAAAGATACGTGGGTGATACGATCTTGACTCCTTTGGTTTGCTGGGGTTACTAATATTTTCAACGGAGCCAAGAAGGCCAATCCTGATGCGTGTTATTTATCATGTGAGCCTTGTTTTCATGTTATGGCGCCATCAGTCTGTTCAGAAAGCCATTCTGCTGTTACATTGGGTCAGGGAGACTTCTAACCTACTGTGGTCAGGCGGGCAGGTACGCGGCAGCATGGCAATCCGTCATTTGTGTAGTAAATTTTGCTCCTTGATGGCTTCCGTCGACCGCGAGGCCACAGGGACTCTGCCGAATTTGCTCTGGTGCAGGGAGTGCTGGCAGCTCCCTGCCTGGCTGGGCCTCGTCTTCACCACCGGCGAGATCGTGCCCGGGGATGGCTACCAGCGCCGAGCGCCGCGTGACACCCACCAGTCGCCCACGCTAATTGCGTGAATCATCTTTCAGGAAATCGACGAGGCCTGCAAGCGGATCAAGCGGGAGGTAGACGACCTGGGTCCTGAGGTGGGGGATATCAAAATCATCCCGCTGTACTCCACATTGCCCCCCCAGCAGCAGCAGAGGATCTTTGAGCCCCCTCCCCCGGTGAAGCCTAACGGGGCGATCGGAAGGAAGGTACGTAGAAGGGGCTCAGGTACAGCCTCTTGTGTTGTTTGATGGAGGGATTTTGCCTGGGCTTTTGGTGCAGAACTGACTCACAGCATATGCTCCTGCCGCACCTCCCAAGTGCGAATTGGCAGAGTGATGACTGGAACGTAACTCGGATGTCTGGGGAGGCACCGCTGTCTGTCGTCCACCGGCTCCGCTGCTGCCTGGCCGAGTCCCCGCCGTGGCTCGGAGGGCTGAGACCGAGAGCTTATCGCGATGCCAGAGGAGCGGCATGAATTATAGATGCGTGCCGCTGTGCAGCTGCATGTTTTGCGCCACACCTTGGCACCCCCGCCATCGGCCGTCCCACAGACTTCGATTTCATCATGCTGTCGATTCATGGAGATGGCGGCGGAGTCTCGCCGCTGATTTTAAAAAACGAGCTTGTTGCAGCCGCGGTGCCCCCCGGGGCCGCAGCTCCCTTGGCCGCCGATCTGACAGAATATTGGCTTTGATAGTCACGGGTAAATTTGCAGACATTTACCCCCAACGTTAGATGCCTCTTTAATGAGTAGTTCATCAGCCATGCTTCTCCAATACCATCCCACTGATCTGTCACCAACCGTGCCGAAAGATGATTCTTCAAATCTTGATTTCAATAAAGCTACTACCTGTTCCCCCCCCCCCCTCTTCCATGTGTAACATCACGGGGGAAGGGGGGGGGGAGATTAGATGTGTTAGCTACCATCCCATAAAAGGAAAGGCATTAATAATAATCAGCACATTCTCCTCTTTCATTCTTGCTCGACCACTCTGAACTGCTCGGTGTTTACACTGGCTGAATCTTCCATCGTGTGATTGCCTTAAGCTGCGGACAGATTTTTATTTTATTTCGTTCTCACCCATTTTTGCAGAAGGTGTATGAAAGCATGTCAACATAAAAGAGGGGCATTGGGGTGTGTGTGGGTGGGTGTGTGGGGGGGGGGGTGATGTTTTTGATTGGCCCTGGGTTTTTTGAGATGACCGAGTTTGCAATATGGGGTGGGGAG
>JABFDZ020000016.1:9650164-9671632 GCA_019775955.2 Pollimyrus isidori
ACGCCGCTGAGGTGCAGGACGGCTAGGGACAAGGCCCACGGCGCTGAGGTGCCGGACGGCTAGGGACAAGACCCACGGCGCTGAGGTGCAGGACGGCTAGGGACAAGGCCCACGGCGCTGAGGTGCAGGACGGCTAGGGACAAGGCCCACGCCGCTGAGATGCAGGACGGCTAGGGACAAGGCCCACGCCGCTGAGGTACAGGACGGCTAGGGACAAGGCCCACGCCGCTGAGGTGCAGCACGGCTAGGGACAAGGCCCACGGCGCTGAGGTGCAGCACGGCTAGGGACAAGGCCTACGCCGCTGATAGTTTGGGACAGGTCCTGTAAGTGCATGTTGGGGGTAAGTTAGGGAGAAGGCCTGCAAGCCCAGGATGATGAGCAGTTAGGGATGATACTAACAAAACTGAGATGATGCTGGTGAGTTAGGGGCAATTCCTGCAAGACTGGGATGTGAATGGGACAAGGACAAAAAGACCAAATTGTAGTGCTGATGCTCAGAGTGAAGGCCTCAAAACGTCACTCACTCTGCTTTTTATTTTTTTTAATTTTGCATCTATGGTTGGTTGTTTCACAATCTTAATGACCTGTGACATTTGAGCTGTTTCTAATCCAGGGTGAGAGATGTGAATGTAAATGACTGTAATTAAGTAGCTTTTTCACATTTAAAGTTTACCTAGACTTGGTGCTGCCTACGGATTCCCTACCTTACTTGTTAAAGTAGAAGTTGTCATGTGAAATAAATCTGGTGACAGATAAATAGTAGACTGTGACTAGGAGTAGACTCCCTCTTTAATCAGTCACAGCCTTACGTAAGACCCGAGACTCAGCTTTGATTCCAGATGAATAAGGAATTGATCCCCCTGGCCTTGGACAAACTACAACAGCTGACATCATGGGAGTTCACATAAAGTGCTTAAGGGAGGAGAAGGAGCGGTCTGAATTTAAGACGTTAAGATGCAGAATTAGAACTACTGGTGCTCATCGCACGTTTTTGCAAATTTGCTTCACGTCTATACAGATGAACGCCTTATGCGTACTGGTGTAATTTCTGCAGCCCAATGCCACACGCCACAGCATCCATCCCCACTGCTTGTATTAGCCGGTGGCAATGAAAAAGATGGTCTGACAAATGTACATGTGAGAGCCAAGTCTTCACTATAACAGGGTAATTCTTTCATGTCAAGCAGAGTGCCAAAGTGAATTTTAAAACAAGTTAAATGGCCCTTCAGACGCTGCAGTCTGGAGGTTCTGTTCTCATGACATATGAGCGTATATGAAAAGATAATTGGGGCCTGACTCATTTGTATCAATTTTCTCTCCTTTCTGTGTTGTGACAGGACAACACATACCCTGAGATTCTGAGGTCTAACCTAGGTTCGGTCGTGCTGCAGCTGAAGAAACTGGGCATTGACGACCTGGTGCACTTTGACTTTATGGACCCGCCAGGTGAGAGGGGAGTAAGATGGCCGCTCAGACAAGGCCTTGGCTTCTCTTTGAGATGCAGCGCTTCCCTAATTGTAATTAAATGCTTTGGGCCTCCTGCATGTCCGAGTGCTCTGCCCACTCAGCCTTGCACCTTCCTGAGCCTGTGGTTTAATTTCAAGCAGAAAGGAGGAGCTCTTCTCCACAGCCAGCCTTTGCTTGCTCCATCGCTTTGGGCTGTCAGGGAGGTCATTCTCTTGGGGGGGATGACTGGAGCTCAGAGTCACTGAGTGTCAACCCCCCCCCAATCTCCCATTGCAGGACCTGCGACCTTGTACAGTTTTTAATTCCGCACTTCAGTTAAACCTTCCCTCCTTTTTACAGTCCCAAACAGCATTTCCATACGACAGACTTTAGTGAAGTTTGTGGTCTCTGCGGGTGAGAGCCAGCTTGGAGGGGGCATGGTTGTTACTTTGTTGGAGGTTAGCATGGGGGGGGGGTTGGGTCGGTTGTTAGCGTTTTCCCCGGATTTTCTCCATTTTGATCAAAACTAACTGAGACAAGAGGAGTTAATCTGTGATGGTCCAGGGGCTTCATTGCTGCTGGCCAAACGTGGGGTGGTGGTTTTGGTCACCTCTCTCCAGCCAGAGATTACAGTACCACTACGAACATTTGCAGTCATGAATGCCATTGACTTTTAGTCCTGATTGCATTTAGCTTTGCTAAATTGAATAGGGGACTTAATTTGTTCAGTAACCAAGCCACTAACCTTTGCTATCCACATGCTTGGAGGGGCTGACTTTTATTTCTCTGTTGGTCTGCCTCTTTCCCCACTTAATAAGCCATGCGGCAGTTACTTAGCTTCTAGATGAGCAAATTACAGGATGTACAGAAGACTGATTCAAGAAGGCTTTGGTCATAAGAGTCAATGACATTTTCAGAGTTATGTTTTCAAAGCCTGTATGCCATGAACTTTTAGTGGCATATAGCCCTGAGTTTTAATCGATTTCTGTAAAACTCCCATTCAGGAAGCCACTCAGGTGTGATTAAAGTAAGAACTTTGTTAAATTCTTGAACTGTACCTTCAATGATGTGTTGTGTGTGTGTGTGAGAGGTTATATTTTCTGGTAGTTAAGTTCATATTACTCATGAGCTAGATTTAGCAGGAGGCCTTGACTGAGGAAGCTAACGTAACCCTTCAGCGCTTAGCTAGCACTCTGAATCAATATCTCATTCCAGGCAGAATGTGGTGTTCAGTGTTTTTAGTGGGGGAAATTTCATAGGCCGACGGCTTGGGGTGGGTGCTTGGCGCACTTGGCCGGGAGCTAATCGTGGAGCCTTGTAATTTTGGGGTGAACGTGTGGCTCTTGATTGAACTCGGGCTGTCTGCAGCTGAAGGTCAGTAATTGCATTTTATGCAGGGGTTACATTGTTTTAAGCGAACAGGTTAAAATCACATTATATCGTAAATTGCATTAGTGACACTGTGCCGATGAATGAGGAATGTAGGATCCTGGATGTGTCGAATGGCACCGAAGCAGCAGGATTCTTCTCGCCGCAGCTCCCGAGACGCTCATGCGGGCCTTGGAGCTGCTCAACTACCTGGCGGCCCTGAACGACGACGGCGACCTCACAGAGCTGGGCTCCATGATGGCCGAGTTTCCTCTGGACCCCCAGCTGGCCAAGATGGTGATCGCCAGCTGCGAGTTCAACTGCTCCAACGAGATCCTCTCTATCACCGCCATGCTGTCAGGTAATGCCTAGGAGGACACCATCCCCACTGCTGCCATAGCACCAGGCCACACTCCACAGCTAGACCACCTATCGACACCCCAGTGTCGTGGCGGACAAGTTGCACTGCCCAGGTGTATACCATACAGTGTTTAACACCCTCCCATTCATACATAGACTGTTCTTGCAGAGGGACTGCACTATGCTTCACCTCTGACAGTTCACGCACCATTTTTAATTCCCCACAGAATTAGCAGGGAAAACTTGTATCTTCAAAAAAATGAGTTTGTAGAGGCAGACTATGACACACAATGAGCACCGTGGGTTGAGATGAAAACGGATGCCTTTGAATGGGATGAGGGGATTTAACTAGCAGTTAGTATGCAGCACAGATTAGTATTCGGCATGTCGGGGAGTTGCATTTTTCTGCTGAGTTCATTACGATGTCAGCAGCACTGGGCAAGGACACTGCATCTCCAGAACAGCCCGATTCTCGCGTTTGGTAACTGCTGAGTCAGCATGTTCTCCACGCGGTCAAAAAGGTGGTGGTTAGAGCACCTCTGGAGGAAGAAGAGAACCGGGGGGTGGGGCGACCGGACAGATGTGCGTCACCACTTTCCGTTTTTACGCCTTGCTCCACTCGATCAACGTCAGCGCAGCGTCGGAACGGCCCGTCTGCATCGTCCGTCAAACACGCCGCGTTCTCCCTCGTGACGTTCACTCTCAGAATTTTGCGTGCCATCTTTATTTTTTCTTCTTTTTCCCAGGAAAAGAAAGGCAAGACTGTGCCAGTTAAAAATCAGAGTTTATGCAGAATTTGCCTGTTTTTACTGGTAGAATAATTCTCCTTCGACTGTGGGTATGCTTAGACCATCTTTATATTTGCCCTAGGTTTTCTCCCCCATTAACAAGCAAGTTCAGTATTGTCTTTTGTGCATTTGCATCCTTTCTTGTGGTAATGACTATTTTCCTCCTAACGATCAGAAACTCCCCCCCCCCCCACACCCAACTAGGCTTGGCCAGTATCTCATTTTTCATACAGTCATGCTGTCCAGACGTTATAGTACAGTATGCGTTATTTTCAGAAGTAGTGCTATTCCGATATTTTATGAAACTCACCGGCCGCATTGAGTGCTATGCAATGTATTTCATTGAACAGATTTTGTCGGCAAGGTTTCAAAATACCAGTGTGTCGCATTACTGTAAAGCCTGATTTATACTTGCGCGTTGAGCCTATGCACAGTTTACGCCATACAGAAGTGACCTGCACTGTTGTGGTGAGCATTTATACCTGTGCTGCTGCATGTCTGTGTCACTCTGCTGTTCACTGGCTGTGGTAGGTTTTACCAATGTATTTTTACTGTTATAGGAAACAACTTGGCAAGCTTTTCAGTTTTAACGATAGAAATGCATCGCCATATGTAAAATTTTCCAATATTGTGCAGCCCTACCATAAACAGCTACTACCATAGAATATACAGCAGGCTGGCACAAGTCTGCGTTTAGCTTGTTGCTATTCTAAACGTTCCCCAGCTGGAAAAAAGCGATGACAAAATATTTGCTCTGTGTGACGGACCAGTTCTTGCGGGCCACGTCACCACGATATGTAGTTGCATTTTTGGGGAGACGCGCTTCAAGCCTACAGCATGAGGAACGTGACAATGCTGTACCTTTGATGTCAGTCTGGTACCAAACTGTAAGTCAGCTTTAACTCCACCCAAGGCTGTCGCTAAGTCATTCATTGGCCACGTGAAACTAAACGCGACTCGATCTGTCTGTATGTCATGTGATTTGTTTTTCTCCCCTCTGACGTCCTGCAGCTATGTAGCCTTTTGCTGTGGACGTGCTGACCTGCTAAGCCAATTGGCTGCTCTTTCTTCAGCCGGAATGTCCCCCTCTCTCGTGGCACACTGCCCTAGAGCTCTGTGAACTGATGTAGCTTCTAGGCCTTGTTCCTGTGTCTGTGAATGCTTGACTCATCCCTATGGGCGTCTGTGTTGGGCCCATACCAACCTTGTTTAGTCCCGCAGTGTTTCGTTCGTCCCACGGAGGCTAAGAAGGCGGCTGATGAGTCCAAGATGCGTTTCGCTCACATAGACGGCGACCACCTGACGCTGCTGAACGTCTACCACGCCTTCAAACAGAGTATGTATGCCTGATGAGATGTGGATGTGGGAGTGTGTCAATCGCATGCTCTCATCTTAAAACCTGCGGTTCTCAATTCTTGCTGAGCTGTTTATCACAGATGGAGGGGTGGCTCTGCAGCAAGGGATCTGTGCCAGTTATCGGAAGGTTGCTGGTTTGAATCCCATGAATGCGAGGAGTGATTCTACTCCATTGGGCCCTTGAGCAAGGCCATTAACCTGCAATTGCTGTGTGACGTTAATCTATATCCAGCCCTGCAAGCAGGTCCTCCAACTTTCAAGGAAAATTTTTGGGTGGAAGGCAGGATTTGCATTCCAGCCACTGGGGAAAAAACTCTCACCGTTTCATTCGGACTAGCATTTTGCAGTAGCTTCTGCTAAAATCCACAGTTGAAGTACAGTGAAAGAGCGGCAGACTTCAGATGTACTTTGTCATTGTTTGAGGGGGAAAAAAACCGTCAGAACCAGCCGAACGAAGAGGTTAGAGCAGCCTTGGATGCAGGCAGCTTGCCAGAATGAGATTGACAGCCCTGTAATGAAGTTATGGGTCCCCACTGTCCCAAAGCTGTGACCTACATAACGCCCCCCCCAACGTACACACACGAGCGTGACGTCCTCTCACTGTTCTGCAGATCACGAGTCGGTGCAGTGGTGCTATGACAACTTCGTGAACTATCGGTCGCTGATGTCGGCAGACAGCGTGCGGCAGCAGCTCTCCCGCATCATGGACCGCTTCAACCTGCCGCGACGGAGCACCGAGTTCACCAGCCGCGACTACTACATCAATATCCGGAGGGCCCTAGTCACCGGCTTCTTCATGCAGGTCAGCACCCGCGGCGCCCCCCTCAGGCCAGTGAGGGCAGCCCCGCCAGACCGCGCAAATTTCACTGCCTCTGCGACTTTTACAGCAAATAACGGCAAATCTGTAGGACTGTTGGGGAATACAAACAGTAACATTTCTGTACTGACTCGAGCTTTATTTTATTTCAAATAAAAAGGGAGTGTTTCATATCGTAATGGATTGGATTTTTATGTATGTACTCGCACTTATATGAGGATGGAGAAATGGCAAATTTATGCGTTGTCTGGAAATATAAATGCCGCAGTGAAAGTGCATTTCTAGGCGACGTGAAAGACTGACCTGACAAGTCGAATTATTCTGTTAATATTTAAATATTTGTCAACATTAACCTTTTTTTCCCTGAAAGACAAATTCCCTACTTATGCTGCAGTTAGGGTTATTTTCTTTGTGTTACAGTGTTTGTCGAGACCGATTTTGTCTTGATAATCATGGCGCTCGTCATCTGCATATATTAAAAGTCCAGGATTAACAGAGCGAAGCCCTGGTTTGCGCTTCTGCAGCCTGGTGCAATGTGGGTGCTGATTGGTCCACCCCTCAGCATGGGACCGCCCTTCTTTGTGCGCGCGACCCGAGTACCTTTTGCATTGAAACCCCCGTATTGGTATCAGTCTGTCCTCTGGAATGCTAGACTCCTACCAGTTTTATGATGCTCAGAAAAGTAATGGGGGGGTGGATGGGTCCCGTGTGGAGTGCCCACATCGCCTCTCTGCATGCGCTTTCCTTTACGTGCGTATTCATCTTTTTTTGTGTCGTCCCCCGGTGTGAGCAGGTGGCTCACCTGGAGCGGACAGGGCATTACCTGACCGTGAAGGACAACCAGGTGGTGCAGCTCCACCCATCTACTGTCCTGGACCACAAGCCAGAGTGGGTCCTGTACAACGAGTTTGTGCTCACTACCAAGAACTACATCCGCACGTGTACCGACATCAAGCCCGAGTGGTGAGCTGCTGCCATCTGCCATCGCCGGTGCACGAGATGCCTCTGTGGTCACATGTTCACCCTTCCTTTGTTATTACATGTGTAGACATTTTATATTCAAGCTTAATATAGCACATTTTTGCACTTAGCAGCTCAGTGGATGCTGAAGAGGGCTGTATACCGTGTGTTTAGATGTATCTCTAAAGGTCTGCTGGTGGCTTGGCTCTTCAGCAGCAGGATTCATGATGACGGGGGGTGGGGGCTTTGGCTGTAGTCGGAGGTACTTTAAGCTGGATTCCCACAAATGGGTTATAATTCATTTTCGATAACAGCGTCAGCCCAGTAACTTAAATGTAAATGTGGCGATCATTAGGTCGGTGTGTTTCTGCCGTGCATCAAACCGCCTGCCCCCCCGGTCCTTTCAGGTTGGTTAAAATCGCCCCCCAGTACTACGAGATGAGCAATTTCCCGCAGTGTGAAGCGAAGAGGCAGCTGGAACGCATCGTGGCCAAGCTCCAGACCAAGGAGTACACCCAGTACTGAGGGGGGGCGACACAAGTGGAGGCCCCCACACAACGTGGATCAGTAATATCTCCCATCGTTTGCCATGCTTCTGTGAAACGGTCTCTTAGGGATTTTTTTTCTGCTGTTGTTTTTTCTTTACTCTTCAGATTTAATTTTTTTTTTATAATGTTTGTGTTTTATTTTTATTTTTTTGCTTGAAAGCACATTGCAAAAACTGTCATACATGGCATTCATAGAATGGGTTTTGGAAGACATTAGGCTGTATCTGGTTAGGGCTTTCAGCAGGAGCGCAGCTATTGACCATGTTATGCATGATCACTCTTGTGGATGTTGACATTCCTTTTATAAAATTGTGAACTCCTTAAAGAAATGTACTTGCTCAGAAAGTCCTTGTTTATTCAGTTCAGCTTTTACTTTAATAAAGACTTAATACAAGGCTTTGACGGTTTGACATGTGAGCTGTGTTTAAGTTCTGTGGGGGGGTCACGACTGGATAATTCTGTAGAATAAAATGTTCATGTGTCTGAATAGCATCTCAGATGTAACAATCGGGTTGCGCTATGTGGACAAACGTACATTACCACTGTGAATAATGAAATTAATAAACTTTTCAAGGCTTTTAGAAAAGTATTCAAGCCATCTTCTCTTCTGTTACTTTGTGGGTGGAAATCTTTTTTTTTTTTTTTTTAAGTGTGTATTTGCACTGCCGTCTGACCTGCAGTGATTTGCCATTACCTGTGGAACCAGAGCCTTGAAGTACTTGGGCATTTACTGGAAAACTGCAAATGCCACCAATCAATTAAAGCAGGTGTATTTTTAGCATACATAAGTGCAAATCTGAGAGGTGATCTGAGAGAGCTGTTGTTAAATATAAACACTGGGGAGGAGATCGATGGAGGCCCTTTCATGGACTGGAGGAAAGGTACGTGCACGTCAGTGGAACCAAACAAATCTCTGTGTGACGGAGCTCTTGCCTTTTATGTGGCATTGAGAGCATTTCCAGCTAATGGTCTTGATAGACTGTTAAGAGATTGTTTATCTACAGGACTTATGTTTGGTGTGTGAATAATTTCTTGTCTCAGGCAGAGAGATTGAGGGACATAAATGACTGGTATAAATACTTGGCTGCAGTACTTTTTCGTTTCCTTGATGTATGACTTGTAAGGCTTGTGACAACTTACTGCAATTATATAGATCCTTCTCGTCTTGGTCTTTTTTGGCAACGCTTGAGCCATGTGGGATCATTATTGTCGCCTCGTGGAGGCTCTGCATGGTGAACATAGGTTTTGAGAAGCCTCCGTGAGCCTGGCATGCGTCCATCTTTTGGGGAGGGTTGGATTCTCAATCTGTGGGACTGTTTTTGTGGCATGATAAAGGGTGGTGGTCTGCAGCCTAGAACACTGCAAAGGTCAAATGTAGAAGGAACACAATTTCACCTTCAATAATTGTGCAATGGTCATGTCTCTGTTAACATGTGAATCTATCTGTAACACTTGTCCTTATGTGGGTTTAGTTCTAATCTGATTCTTTTTTAGTGAATTCCTTGCATGAAATCCCCTACAGATTGAGTCTTTCCACCTATAGGTTTCACTGAATGCACACAGATAAAAGTTGAGCTAAAGTACTTGTGATAAATTTAAGGGAAGGAAGAACAATGGTTTATGCTGGTTATTATTTGCTGCTGAATTCCTAATTGGAATGAATTCCTAGATTAGCTGCTGTTGGAATGAATTTGCACAATTTAAGATAAACCAGATATACTAACTAAGGACCTGATGTTCTCCTTCAGATGTTATATAAAATGTGTGTTGAAATACCTGTGAATGTGTGAAGAGAGAGTCTGTGTTATGAGAAGCCTGCCAACAAAGCTATATACATTTGTGCTGGTAACTTTTGTTCATTGTTTTAAAGCTAAGAACAAATAATCACTGATTATTTAAAACAAAAGATGTATTCATAATTATAGGTATGCCTTATTGAGACGTTTTTCTTTAACACAAATTGCCAAATGAAGATTTTAATATCTATCATGCTCACCACTTGTTTTCAAAGTTCAGAATATGCCACTACAAATACATTGCTTAGCAAACAAGCAAACTGGACAGATGTCATCTCACAGGAAAGGATGATAATAGTTTTCTTTGTGCTTCAACGCTCAAATGTGAATAGCTGGCTGTCATTTCAGTGATTCACATTTGGCATTCACCTTGGTTTTCGGCTGTTGGCTATCTGTTTTGAAAGTCCATGGGTCCAGGCAAATAAAAGGTTGGAAAGGTGCTTCCACAGAAGAAGTGGCTAAAGGTGTCCAATTGGTTGAACAACTCTAGCCCCCTTACTACCAGGTGCAGGTGCCTATACAGAATTGGCGTCTGCTGTGGACTGTCTACATGGGAGGTGATGCCCTATCCTCAGCATTGTCACCATGGACACAAAGGACACATTCATACCAGGGATGGGAATCTGTACAGATACCATGAAAGTTGAGATGCACTTGAAGGTGAAGTGACCACAGTTGGCCAATAGGGGGATTTTGCTCACCATGCGCAGAGAATATGGCTTTAAAAGGTTAATGACTCTGGAGATTCCTGCTTAGTGTTTTACCCACATACAGCATATGCAAACTGACATACAGCCAGGTGGTTTATCCATGATTAGCTAGGTTCCTGATGAAATTGTGCCATCTTATTCGCTGTTCGTCATCATCTTGTTCAGTTAAGACCAGGGCCATTGACACATTAAGCGTGAAACTGAGCTACATGAATTTCTAGATGTTAGAGCTCCGTCAAAGGCTGCTGCTGATTTCTCCGCCAAAAACCAAACAGTGTGACATTTGCATAGATCCCCAACAGTGTTTTATCAAGTTTATTCTTTTTTTTTTTTTGGGGGGTTGGGGAGCGGGGGTTACTTTCAGAAGCTTTAATATTCCACATTCAAATCCTACATAATGACATGCTGGCATGGGTAACTGGAACGCCTCATCGGGCTTCCTCCAGAGCAGAACCATCCTAGATGGGAAGCAGTCTGTTCCTGTCTGTCTCCACTGCGGTTTGAATAAATTCATGAATGGTCAAGATGGAAGCCTTGCCGTTTGTTTGACTGCACTGAAAGACAGGCCCTGCGATGAGCTTCAATCCCCAGCCAGCCTGCTTTGTTACTGTAGGATTTTTGATATTAAAACACGTCGGAATCTTTCCCCCTCAAAACTGGAAATCGATGTAGTAAAAATCACTAAACACAACAGGAGAGAGCGACATGAGTCAGTGTTTGTCCAAAATAGCTTCATTATCCATTTAGCACTTTGGGGGGTGAGGCACTAACAAAGCGCGTGCCAGAAAAAAAATGCAATCTGGCGTATTTTATGTTTTCGTATTTACAGGGGACTATCACCTATGTGTTTTGCGAGTTCGAAATTGGAAGTAGGATGGGCCAGATGTCTTATTTTGGGTGGGAATGTCATATAAAAATTATCGAGTGTAGGAGGACAGAAGGTGTGCAGTTTAACATGTCTTCCTGCAGTGGAGTGGTAGTTCTGAGGTGGATCTGAAGGACAGATGCGGCCCATAACAGAGTCAGAACATGAGAGATGTTGCGAGACCAGCTGCTCCACCCTGTAACCCAAGCACGTTTTCTCTCCCATGCATGGGAACCCCACAAAATCAGAGCATTATTCAAAGTAAGCCCCCTTGACGGCTGTATGAACTCCACTGTTTACTTCCCTTGGTGGATTATGCAAAAAGAGAACTGGAGGAGAAAAAAAAAAAAGCTTGGGGTTTTTGATGCAAAGCAGCCTGTTCATGGCGGCTTAGCGCATCTCGGGTGTTTGTTTTGCGCTTCCTGACAGCATCTTCGGAGGTTTTCCACCCGCGGCGACACAATGGGGACAGGTGGCCCTTCTCCAAATCAGTTTCCCTCGCCTAGGGCCTGAAACCCCCTCGCTCATGTTGGAAGGAGGGGGGGGCGTCTGAGAAAGCGGGAACACCGTTCCCGAAGTGGACATGACGTCTTGCGCGGGTGCCTTGCTGAAGCTCTGACGCTCGGCTCTGTCTATAATCCGCCAGGCGTGAACAACTACCCAACATCCCTTCCCTGCGCGCGTCAGCCTTAAGACGTGGGGTAATGTGCGTAGTGGCATGTTAGGGGAAAAAAACAAAAGGACTTCAAAAGAGACCTTAAGTACTCAGACCCCTACAGAAACCCAACACACAAATGAAGTTTAAAGGCAGCTCATCACAACGGGATGAGTATTTGAGGCAATGTTTGCTGCCCCCCCCCCGCCGAACCAGATAGATGCGGTCAGGCTGCTTAGGCTGTGTGACTGGAATATCACAGGTACTGCTCACGCAACACACAGACCCTGGGAAGATTAGGGTGTTTATTTTAATATTCTCCGACCGTTCGGCGGCTTAGGCTACGTCAAAGTTTTAAGTTGACGGCTTCATAGACGCGGACGTGGAGGGAAGCCGTGAGATCACGGGAGAAATGTTAACCTGTTTCGTGCAAGGGATGCTGTGGAGGAGCTGCTAGTTTTATCTGGTCGGAGCAGGGTGGGGATTCATTCTGAATGTAAACATTTCCTGGGTGGAGCTGGGAATTTCCTGCCACTAAAAGGCACACATTGGCAAAGTGTATTAATGAAAAGAGCGAACGGGCTTCTTGGCAGATGACTAAAGGCAAACCCTAAGCTACCACCATTAATGATGTTATTCTACACTAAATCCACCCCCACCATTGTGCTCAGAAGACAAGGAGTCTGCAGGGTTACTCTGGGCCCTTTTTATGTTTATGGAGGCTATGATTACAGTTCCCCCAGGTCCCGAGTCATTTCGTCCTCCATTGGATGTTTTTTAATATGCATTTTAAAGCTGCCTCTTTCACTCTGAAAATTTATACGTGAAATATACATTATATCATAAGTTACTGCACCCCGGTTTCTGTAAATTTCTCTTTATGTGCGTGGAATGCATGGTGATTTGAGGTCTGGACGGGCAAACGTGTGGAAGGTGCAGCAGCGCGATAACGCCACAAAAGGCGGGGCCACCCTGGCTGGCTAGGGCAGTAGTTTCAGGGCCTGGTGAGGTGCTGGGCTCTATTATGGAATCCGGGGTTGGGGGGCAGGAGACTATATTCTGATATATTTCAGAACTGGTTTGGTTAATGAACCAAGTTTGGAAAGAATGATGTCAGATGGCTGATGACCAGCTCCCTGACAGTCACTTAGGTGCGTAATGACCTCGGCCATGAGCCAAAAGGTCAACAGGAGACATTGGAACCCAGTCTTCAGTGCAATGTACCAAAGACATACACACACCTGCCCCCCCCCCAATACAGCCAGGTGTGCTATCTCTATCACCCAGCACGAGCATTCCCAATCTTCGAAGAAGATGGCAGCCGGGATATGACAAATCCATCTCTCCTGGTTTGAATTTGTATGCTAATTTGAAGTAATAGTCCCTCTGGTGACAGAGCAATGGAATGATTCAATCATGGCATTCACTGACAGAGCCTGTAGTTCGCCGTGAGCTTTCGGCACACGCTCTGGGTTAAAGGCTGACACGCTGGGCTCGCGGGGTGCGCCGTACATCCTGCAGCACCGCTTGCCACATCTCAGCCACCCCTGCATGGCTCTGTTAGACTGACGTACGCCACGCGCTGTTCAAATGAAAGATCAACGTGATCGTTTGCCGGCGAGGACAAGCCTATCTCCATCTCAATCAGCGGTGGGCTGAGATTATGACAGAGCCATTCATCAGCCATTGTGAACTTAGAAACAATCACGCTAAATGCATACAGTTTACTGTCTGGGGTCTTCTCGCTATCGATTATCTTAATGTAGCGAAATGGATCATCTGCAAAATGCATAATTTTCAAATCAAATATATAGAAGAATAACACAGTGGTCTTATTTAATCCAAACTTTGATCCATCCACCAATTCACCTTGTCAATTTGCTCAGAACAGGCCTCACAGCATCTCAGCCAGCCGTTGCTCTGCTGTTGCCTGGTTCCTCAGGGTAGAATGCCAGTGAAGACTTTCTGTCTTATACTTTGCTGTTTTCCATCACCAAACGCCCCCCTTTAGTAATAATAGCATACATTATTTGCCACTAGAATTATAATTGAGGGTAGCATGATGGCCTCACATATCCATGGCTGCATGGCTGATGTCCAGCTCCCTGGCAGTCACTTAGGTGGGTGATGACCTTGTCTGTGAGCCATAAGGTCAACAGGAGACACTGCAGGTTCGAATCTCACCTCTACTCTGTCTTTCTGGGGTTAAATTATCCAGTGGCGCATGCTCCAGTTTCCTCCTGCAATCTAAAGATATGCAGTTAGTTTAATCTGCATCTCTAAATTGCCTGCAGTGTACAGTTGTGTGTGTGCGCGATGGACTCAAATCTGCTCCGTGTTGTGCCGCCGGCTTGTGCCCTTTGCTGCCTGGGACAGACTCCAGTCATGATCATGTCCAGGCTAAGTTGTTAGAAGATGGATGGGTTGCAGGCCAATGTTTTTGGCATTCGTGAGATGTAAACAAACAAACAGTTGACATGGGATAGCAAAGCGCATGAAGGCTGTCTAAAGACACACAGGTATTAAATGGCTGTGTGAGAAGAGTGGTGAGTGACTGTCTCAGGAAAGAGTCAGGTGACTGTGGTTGTAGGTGACTCAGCCCAGGTGTAAGGCAATGTGTTCCATACTTTCTCCTCTCCTGGAAAACTAACCAGATCCCGACACCTGTCCTTGTCATCCATTTTGTT
This sequence comes from Pollimyrus isidori, assembly GCA_019775955.2. Taxonomy (NCBI): domain Eukaryota; kingdom Metazoa; phylum Chordata; class Actinopteri; order Osteoglossiformes; family Mormyridae; genus Pollimyrus; species Pollimyrus isidori. The sequence goes on from JABFDZ020000016.1 coordinate 9,664,522, forward strand.
CCACCAGTCAACATACCTGGTATTAATTTTTAAAATACATTTCCCACTACCCCAAAAAAGCTCTTGATTGTTATTTTGGCTCCCCTATGTTATTCATCCTGAGCACCCATGGCTCCCGTAACCCAGTTTACTGCCGCACCTGCATGCTCCTCCTCGACGGGCGGGATACAAAGGTTCAAAGGTTCTGTGAGCCTTCCTTACCGCTCTCACGGGCTCCTTTTCCCCCCCACCCCCCAGACCTAATCTTAATTTAATTTACAGCAGGTGATAGGCTTAAGAAGATAGAACCAGAGAGATAAAGGGGGGGGGGGGGGACGGACCAGGATGGACATCCAAATATTTATCTCTTTCATTATTTATTTATTTACATTCCTGTCCCCAGGCCAGGATGTCCATTTAAAAATGGGCCAGGCATTTCTGCTTAAGGACTTCTCTTTCCTATGTTTGTTCCATTACTTGGCTGGGCCTACAGAGACTCCTGTAAAGGGGAAGGTGAGCCAGCAGAAAGCTGATATGTCACTCGCCATTTATTCTGCATTTCATACACGATTGATGCATCTGCCCCACACTTTAGAAATAGCACATTACATAGTGCAAATTTTCGGAATTCGATAATTTATTAGCCTTTGCTGCCTGCTGCTGTTGGAAGTGGCATTCTGTGTGTCTGTTTTTTTTCACAATGTTTAATGTGAAACATGCATATAATGGGGAACAGTAGTGTATCATTAGCTTCCAGAACTAATAGTAAACACCAAAGGTTTCCTCAAACCATTGTATGCAGCACCCAACACCCTTGTACACCTTTTTCTCTGTGCTGTAGAATGTCAGTTTCTTCTTCCCATTACTTCAGCCAATGAACTGAATCCTGACAATTTATTACAGCCTGTTCAATATTAAGCCACTCAACCAACATCCGAAAGGTTACATCTGGCGCATGGCACGTAAGTCAGATCAAGGTGAAATAAATAAACATACAAATCAAAACACGCATGAAAAAATACATGAAAAATGTTGCTTGTGTCCCAGTGCTGGAGATTACGAGAGGGGGTTACCATCGCCCTTGGAAAGCTAACCATTCAAAGAAGTCGTCGATGCCTTTTGTCTCCGAACAAGGGGATGACAGAGAAAATAGCACCACAATTTGTAAACTAACACCTGCACTCAGGAAATATAGCCCCATGGGATTGTGGGTAAAACTTCACTGAATCTTAAGGTTATCCTGAGCTGCAGGGTATAGATGCAAGAGCAGTAACTTTCCCTGCCAAGGATCCTAGCAAGGGGGGGGGGGGGGGAGATCCAGATTGCAGACTGTCTTCAGGATAAGAACAAGTGACACGTTGGGGTGATCTAAACCAGGGCTTCCCAGCCCCCAATCTATGCACCAGCCAACAGCAAGTGACTGCTGCACTGGGGGCTTGTTAATTTCCAAAAATTAACTGTATATTTTCAAGCCATGCCTTTTTATTACCTGTCATTCTTGCATTCTGATTGTATTTGAAAAAAAAATCTGGCCCACTGATCTGGTCCACAATCTGAAACACTAATTGCATCTCTGACGTGACTTCATAAATATGACAATCGACAGCTTGCAAAATCATGGATAAACAGTCATGCATGTGGAGTCGTATTTGTTTTAATCTGTCTGGGTATAAGCATGTTTGTATATGACATGGAAAGAAATCCTGCCTTATTTGACATTTGCACAGGTACTTCGGAATACTTACCTTTACACTTCCCACATCGCATTTTTCAGGCATTTATCTAGTGGGGGCTAAGGGCCCAACAGAGATGCAACTATTCTGTTGAAGCCGGGGCTTGAACTGAAAACCTTCTGGACACAAAGCCACACACTGCCCCCATGTGTGTGAATAAGAAAGGTAAAGAAACATGGCCAATTGGAAGCCAGGCTAGTGGGCAGGCAAGGCTGCTTTGATACCATGACAAGGGGTTGGGAAAGGGGGCACAGGAAACCATGTTTTCAAGTGTCCTGAGCTATGACCACTGTGAGTTTTTAGTAGTGGGTGCCAGCCAAGCCCAACGCTGATCTATCCCATTGCTATACACAGACGAACAGAAAGACACTGACCATCTGCTGCCACACATGAGGGGGGCACCTTTGCTACCCATCTGACATCCACATGCTGTTCTGTGGATCACTCTCAAAATTTAACTTTGCTCCTCGTATGACTTAAATATGGTGTCAGACTTGTCTCTGTGTTTATTCTTTCTTTATTGTGGTTTCCACATTAAAATAATCAATACAACCAGTATAACTTGGCTAATAAATTCTTTATTGCAATTTTCCTGTTCTGTAAAAAAGCATACCAAGGATGAGATTTACTAGGCAAAAAGAAGTCAACATATAGAAGCCTGTATGTTGAAAAAAAATCATACTGCAGAATAAAACTGTCACATTAGTGGCCAAAATTGTCGAAACACACATGGTAACGTTCACAAAACATCAAAGAATGTTTACACGTAAGTGCAGCAACAGCTGAATGAAGTTCTGGAATCACTAAAAACTGAAACTATTTCCACAATTTTGGCCACTTGGGTAGACTTCCATACACCAAAACTCACCCGCAGTACAAACTTTTATAGTATACAGCATACGCCACGTGATCTCGCATAAGACTGTCGTCAATGTTATGCTAAATTACACATATGCCTATAGGTAATTTCGCTCGAGTGTAATTAAACTGTAATTAATGGATCTCCTTTTGAAAAAGGACCTGTTGAGGTTCGCGCGCGAGGTATTAACCGACAGGCTACATGGTGTTTTGGCGCGTTAGGGGAGCGAGCGCACCGGCGCGGGCTCGCTCCAATGAGGGCATCCCGGTTTGGGAAAGAGGGTGCCCACGTGACAGGGCAGAGCGGCGACACGGCGTCTCCGAGTTAAACGCGCCTCGTGACGGAGCGCAGCTCACACTCGCTGTGGGAAGAAGAGGAGGAAGAAGAAGAATACGAGAAAACAGTAAAAGAAAACAAACAAACAAAAAAAGATTTCCGAAGACACATTAAAGCTGACGCCGCGGAAGATGGAAGGCTACGCGCTGTCTGAAGACGAGCTGCTGCACTCCTGCCTTCACAGATTCACCTGGGAGAATCCGTGCGACCAGGTAGGACCGCGACTTCGCAAGGATCCCCCCCCCCCCCAGCACTTGCGGTAACTCAAGCGCACTTACGTTTAGTCGGGCGATTTTTACAGCTCGCGATTAACATGCACCATTTATATGCGCATAAAACGCACAAACAGAGCCTCTGCATGCATATTTAAACGAAGGTAATTAAGCAGGGAAAGCGATTGTGTCTGCCAGCTCCCAAGATACAGTGTACAGCGTGACGCCGGGCAGGGCCCCCACCCCCTTATTAAGACTCTTCATAGTGTACAAAGAGCACTAATGTGCTTCCTTATTACCTTACATCTTTCTAAAACGCGCCTCATATGTGCATGCGTGACGGCTCTTCCGATAATGCATAATGAACTTCGCGAACGGTTAATATATGTCCGGGGAATACACCGCAGACGCCTCCCGACGTGCCAAAATTACCAAAACCAACTCAGGACAAGTTCACACCCGCAGTCCTTAGGAGTTTATCGTCTCTCTGCGTTAAAGCGCATCGGTCTGTCCGTCCACTGTCGCCTTTCCAATACGCGCATCGCAATGAAAATAGCACTTATTTGAGCAATCTGACACAATAAATATTTGAACAGCGTCTCGCCTTCGGGAGGCTCCAACCCGGGTAGCCGTAATATTCTCAGCGGCCGGTGCATGTCGCGGAAGGTGTTCTGCTCGCCGATGGAGAGGTCCTCTCCGCCGCCCACGATAAAAAGTAAAACCCTGTATGGCAGCTCCGGGCCACGATCCGATCACGGGTCGCACACTTCCCGCGTGTCTGTGTGCCAGACTCATAGAACAGCACGATGGAAACGCCGCAGCAAAGAATGCTTTGGTTTCTGGGAAGCTGTTGCTCACCTCCCCACCAGCACATTCCAGTCTAAAGTTACCAAGAGTTACAGGCGACCAGAAGCCTGCATACTTGATGTTAATAATATATAAACACACTACAGAATAGACAGTCATGTTCCCGGAATGCTATCAATAAAACAGTGCCACGCAAGGTAGGGGAAACAAGCACATCTGTGCCAGCCAGCCAGAGCCATAATAGTGGCATAAATGCACCTGTGTGTGTGTGTGTGTGTGTGTGTGTGTGTGAGTGACACCTTGTACGCCAAGAAATGGAAGTAAAAATATATACATTCTTTCCTCTGTGCTGTGTCCCTACTGCTGTGGTTTGTTTTAAATAGCCTGAAATTTTAAGAAAATATGTTATGCCTTAGGTGGGGTTGGAGTGAGGCATGTGATGCCTAGATTCATGAAGGCGTGTCATAATGGTGCAGCGTGTACACGTGCACGCCTCCTAAGAGCTGCGCAGAGCTGCTTCAACGCAAATGCCTTGAAATAATTTATTTTAATCTCCCCTTTTGGTAATTGCTTATAATTAGGCAGGTTCCGGTCTTAGTGAAATTGTTGTGTGGGAGATTACATTGTCCATCCCACTCTAAACCAGGCAGGAGCATAACATCTGTCCTGAAATGTAACTTGGGGCCTCTCATATTGGTAGTATGAACATAGGGATGCAGCACAAAGGTAGAATGCAACTGTAGTCACTTGCTATTTTTGTGTGTTTCCTACTGGCTACTGGGGGAAAGAAAAATCACTCTAGAAGGTAATATGCAGTGGCTGGCACCTCCAGGCCTGGGGGGGTCCAAATCCTGGCCTTGCTTTGTGTATGCAGCTTGCCTATTCTCTTCATGTTGTGTAGGTTGCCTCCCGGTACATTGGCTTCCTCATGCAGTTCAAAGGCAGGTAGTGAGGCTAATCAGTGTCTCTGAATGGCCCATGTTCTGAGATTGTGTATTTCAGCATTCGCTAGTGTGTGCCCTGTGATGGACAGGCATTCTGTTTGCGGTGTTCCCCAGCTTTCTGCCCTGCGTCACCTCAGATTCACTCGCCTCATTTCTCAAACTTCTGTTGGGCAGTCTGTTGTTAGATAAATGTATGGAAGTGAATATTATGAATTAATGCACTATGTTTAACCAAATTAGTACATTTGTATTTGATGATCACACTCCGGTTTTGCATTTCTTTACTTGAAACTAATGGGAACCATTACTCCCTGAAAGAAAGCGCAGTGAATTGCAAACGCATATTTATTGTCGATAACCTGGACAGTAAGATGTTGTAAAAGCCAGCAGCTGAATAAATCTATAAAGGGTTGAGTAAACAGAGCATAACTGTTTAATTATTTAATCACAGAAACACTCATTTGCCCATCAACACGCATTATTGTGTGGGGTCGTGCCGAACCATGGCTGATGTAGTAGGGCTCCTCTCGGAAAACTTGTACAGTCCAGTAGAGCCCACCCTTTCACAAGGAGGGTCTGATCCATTGCTTCCTGACTGATTTTGACAGAGGGTAAACAATAAGCGAGACGCTGACACAGTCTGTCCTTGTAGCCATATTTCCCACTTGTGGCTGTGGACCTCACTGAAATCCTGCATAATTTAGCTTCCTTAGAGTGAGACAGGAGGGTCCAGAAACCTGATTCTCTGCAGGACAAGTGGGGGGGTGGGTGGCCTTCTCCACCCCTGCAGAGGCAGGAAGTCACTAGTAGCCTGGCTTTACTTATTACCAGGTGAAATGCTTCTTTTACACTGTTCCGTTCTGTGTACATAAAAAAAAGATCCAGGGGGGAAAAAAACACCCTCGGTCTTCCCATGGCTGCTTGTTGAAGTAGCTGTCCAGGGTGCTGAAAATTTCATTACATGTCAGCATGTCTTTAAACTCCAGCCTGAAGAGCTGTCTAGTGCTCACACTTCAAGGATGATATATTCCGGTTGTCTCAACACTGCTTGTGAGTATTTACCACTCTGCCGATACAGAGTGAAGCCTATCACTCAGATGCCTCAAAAAGAGCTCCAGGAACACCCTTCTGCTTTCCGGCCCGGCCTGAAGAATACACCTCATGCATTTATTATTATTATTTTTAAGCTGTCAGCAGCGTAGCGGGAAGCCCTTATTTTGATACATGTAGATTTCAGCCTTGCTTCCTGCCACCGATTACGATGGCGGCGTTCATGACTTCATTAGTGTCATGCTAATGTGAGCTGTCGAAGATGGATGCATGCCAAGTTTTCATGGCGCTTCGCAGCGATGTTATTGGTGGGCGACAGCGTGATACTCTGGGGAAGATTCTAGCTGCCGATTCTAGCTGTGTTTTTTTATGGGTAATGTGTGCAATACGTAATAAGCAACAAGCAGTAAATTGCAAGGCATGAAGTAATTTTCTAATTATCTTAATTGCCCAGATAATTCCTCACAGGACAAGACGTACTTTTATGCTAATATTTCCTCAGATCTTACAGTGCATATTGCTCCATAATGCGGAGCGGTTGAGAAAAGGAGGAGTTTCAGCGTTTTTTACCTGTATCGGCTACATCCTGAGAGCTTTTCTGTCCACCATTTTGAAATGCCCTATGACTGTCTGGGGCATTTTTAGCAGTTTCACAGACCTAATCCTACTGACCGCTCTTCTCAGGTTAAAACTTCCTTAGTCAGGCTCGGTTTTTTGGACAGAATCGTCGTTTCTTCGCGCTGTACTGCATGGCCACTGTATAGATGAATAATTACCTAATCGTACTTGGCGGGGGCACAGACTTCCTGTTACTGCTGATGTGTGTAAAGTGGGATCATGAATGTGCACGGTGAGTGGAGGGGGGTGGCTTTTATATCCAGGTACAGCTCCCTGACCTACAGTACAGGAAAGATGGAAGTGAGTTGATGTTAGAGGTCGACCGATGTATCGGCCGGCCGATATATCGGGCCGATATTTGGCATTTTTTAATGTATCGGCATCGACCGATATCCAAGTGCACTACGCCGATTTACAGACAGGCGCCTCTGCGGGCAGCCCAGTATTATTATTGCTGTGGAACACGTGGCCCATGCTGCTTGTGCTGGACCCCAGTCAGAAGTTCTGGAAGACTCTTGGCAGAAAACGGTAAGATTTAAATTCTGATCTTGCAAAGACTTATTTATTTAACCG
>JABFDZ020000016.1:9675489-9691736 GCA_019775955.2 Pollimyrus isidori
GCTGCTCCCCCGCCCCCCCCCCCGCCCCCCGTCAGCAGAAAGTATGAGTGAGGTGAGTTAATTGAGGCAAGAGGGCAACCATGGGCGGTGGGCAGGGAGATCTGGGGGGGGGGGGTACTCTCAGGAGAGAGGGCGTCATTTCCTCTTCATGCACCCGCCTCATAGATGACTAATGGTGGCTGCATTCTGAAGCCAAATATTCAGCAGAAACTGATGTCCTGTACTTGAGCATGCGTTGCTGGCTCCATGTGGCCCCAAGAGATGCAACCTAGGAACTCAACCAGATCCAAGGTAAAGGTACTGCCCCTAAATGGAAAACACACATGACTTGCCCGCAGAGCTTTTAAAGTCCCTTCAGTGGTAATTAATGTGGCAGTGGAACATGGGAAGAAGGAAATGCTGAGTATAGAGACAGATGGTGTTTTTGATTTGTGTGTCACAGAACAGTCGCAAAGACAAAGAGGAACATTAATGTAATCTATTGGAGAATGACATAACATGTAACTATATAATTATGAAAGCCAGAATGTCCTGCTGTCAGGTTCTCAATCTTTTTCCTTATGTTTTTGCAATGTAAGATACTCTTAAAAATGAGCCTGGCTTTCTGGGATCGATTTTTTTGATTGGACCTTGTTCAGTCTTTGCTGGGCTCTCTGGTGCTTTGGATTTCTGAATATTCAGGAAATGTTTCGTATCAAGATACTTCTGAACGGGTGATGATTTAAGTGACATTTTAGAGTCTGGGAGTTTGTGTTTATCAAGATCTCTCCCGCATTGCGAAATGCCTTTCAGCCATATTGTCCTGGTAGGACAATGAAGCAGTATATTGCTGGTCCTTCCTGCCTGTTGAGAAATGATATCCCTGAACTGTAATGGTGGATAGTTTTATGGTCATCAAGAGATCACATTTATTTGTTTGACTACACAGGCCCCCTGCACAATGTAATTGATTTCTAGAATCTGGCCTGGTTGGAAGGAAATAGACAACTGACTGAAAATGCCACCAGATTTGTCCCAGACTGAGGCTCCCAAGTCATCTGAAGTAAATCCCACAATATCTTCTTTCTGGGTAATCAACCTGCCTTCATTTCATACATGCCCTACATATTCTTTCATCCAGTCTATCACAGGGTACTCCCACATTCAGTCTTCATTTCATCCAAACATCTATCTTTTGAACTGTGGAAAAGATCCATGAGGAAACCCAAGCAAAGAGAGGACACGTGCAGACTCCACCCACTCTGAGCAAGCGGAATTGACCCCATACCCTTATTGGTGTGACCTGTCAATATAACACACTGAGCTATTGTCATACCTTCATTGGCCCTTTAGACGACTGAATCTGGCAGAACTGTTTTTCTGTGAATTTTAGTAATGATGTGAAATAAATTACCCCGGAGCAATATTTAGTGTACCTGTTCCCAAGGGAGGAATATTAGTCCTTTTAGTAGACTTGTTAGGAATTTAAAATTGGCTTTTAAACCTTCTAGTTTTACAAATATCACAGCTGTTATTGTGCATTACTTCAGAATCCTGTTATTACACGCAATTAAAAGGTATTGCACAAAAATAACGAGGGAGTTAGAATACTTTGCCTCCAAAATATTTTAAGAGCACAGTGTTTTCGAAGGATTATAGCATCTACATACTCACTTATAAATGTTCTTGTTATGCACCTCTTTATTTGAGAGACATAATGGAAGTTAAAATGAGATGCCACTAGGCCAACTTTGGCAGTCTGGTTATCATCTCATCTTCCCACATCTTTTCCTGGGGGGTTTCAGTGGAATCATGAGATCAGGTTAGAACAGACCTTTTATTCCCTGGCCATTGACGGGTGGATATCTAGGCTTTCTTGAACCAGCTAGGTGATATTATCCCACCAGCATGTCTCAGACTTACCCCTGTATTTCCCCAGTGGGACGTGCCTGGAACAGCTCCCTTGGGAGCTCCCTTGGTTGTATCTTTATGAAATGTCCAGACCGACTTGGCTAATATCTCATGATCTGAAGGAGGTTCAGCTTTATTTCAAGGTCACCCTGGATCTTCGAACTTCACATTGTCATGGAGAGCTAGACAGCCCAAGAGAGAAACTTCATTTTTGGTATGTGTACTTGTGGCATTGTTCTCTTGGGCACCACCCACAACATCACCTACGCACAAAATATCCCAAACAGGAGTAGAGGCAAGAGGCACTATTGCTGGAGGCGAACATCCACTCTAAGTGGCTTTTTTGTGCCAAGGATGTAGACATACGACTGCATTCATGCAGAGTCAAAATAACACACAGTAGCACCAATTTTCCTGTAGCACTTCCTATAGTATGTGCCAGGTGTGATGCAACAAACCCCTGGGAATATGCCACACACCAGCAGGGGGCGATCAACACTACACACGTGGACAGTAACAACAGGTGAGGAATGTTAACCAGGTTTGAATGGTGGTTGCTGAATGTCACAAGCAGGGGATGGCACCATCTTCCCCAGTGCAGCTCATAGCCAGCGGTGGATAGTTCAGGTCCCAGAAGTAAAAATCCGGACCAAGATTTTGCTTTAACCAGATTTTTACTTTTTGCACCAGAGCTACCCACTTCTGCTCGAAGCCCATTCTGGGAAGAAGGTCAAGGAGAAGGGTAAGTATATGCTTTCACTGGTACTTAGATTAGACAGCCCAGAGCATTATCTCCATAAAGAGATGCTTGCCTCCCAACTGACACCACCAAAGCTGCAGGACTTGGGCTGGCCTCCCTACTTTTGGAAGAAGAGATGCTTCCCATTGAATTGGCGATCACAGCCCGTTCGTTGCCACCGGTGTTTGTGTATTTTCTTCCATTCCCTAAATAAATTTCAACCCTCAAGGGCTATTAGCCCATGCCCATGTCTGCCTCCTTTCTCTTTACTGCCACATGGCGCTTATGTAGACTGTCTACATAATGATCCTTCACACAGATGTGCAAAGAAAAAGAGCTGTTCCATGGCCAATCTGAAATTTGCACTGTTCCTCTAGAATTTTGGTTTGATCACTCTCCAGTACTCTTGCAGAAGCTTTCTAGGAAGGCTGTCTGACGTAATCCTCATAACTGGAACATGCCCTCTGGTTCATTTTTTGGACCACCCTTCCTGTTTGCCAGTCCCTACAATATTGAAGAGGTGCAGCAACAATGTCACCCCAAGAACATCCATTACTTTCAGTAACTCTAAATGGATTTCATCTACCCCGGATCATTTGCATTGGATGCCTCTAACCCCCATAGCAACTTCAGTGATGGATTCTACCAGATGCCTTCTGGTGAGAGGACATATCCACCCGTTAAGGAGTTCCTCAAAGTGTTATTGCCCCTGCTAAAAATATTCCCAGCGTTGCTCAGCACTTCCTCACCATAGCTCAACACAGCTTCTTCCTCCCGAGGTTTAATCTCCATGCCATATCCAAACACTTCTTTGCATGAGTGGTCTGACTTCGCTGCAGCATTTCAATTTATTGGGACCTTTCAGTTGTTTCTGAAGATCTTTATTCAAGCATTATCCTATTAGTCTCCAGCTTCAGCTTGGCAGATTCAGTCACCACAGGTGTACACCACCGGGTCCTTTGCTACCGCTGCAATGACTGAGGCTTTGAATATGGTCCATATATATGCACTGTTCCTCACTTCACTCAACACAAACGATTGTTTTTTTTTTTCCAGAAGTTTGATTTAAATTTAGCCCTCTATGAAGCTTTATCTAGAACAGAGGTGTCAAAGTCAAGGCCTCCGGGCCAGATCCGGCCCGTGAATGAATTATCTATGGCCCCCGGGATGATATTTGATTAGTATTAGAACCGGCCCGCAGGCCACAGCCACCTGCTGCTTTTTTGCACGCACCAATACTCCATTCCCCACAATGCAACGCTAGCTCGCAAACTCGCTCTTCTTTGAAATGCAAATGCGGCCCGCGATGCTGACCACGTTAAAAAAAAAAAATAATAATAATAAATGGTTTTACAATTAATAAAAAAAAATGTATTAAACAAATAAATGTATTAAACAAACTTTGAACAATATTTTTATTATTTTCTAATTGTAGTGATTTTAGATGCGTAATATCTGGTTATTGAGCGTTGATGACATCATATGTAAATAATATGCTGCCCGTGAGACTTGAACTTGGACATAGTGCGGCCCACTGCAAAAAAAGGTTGAGAACCACTGCTCTAATGTATTTCACTTTGACATCCCTGATCTAGAAGTTCCCAGAGAAACCAGACTGCCTGTCTGGGTGATCCTGGGTCCATCTGGCCTTATCTCATGCACCAAATATTTCGCTCCACCAAGTGGAGATTAGTTGATAACTATGTCTCCGACTTCATCTTCGTGTCCAAAGCATTTAAGTTTGATGACATTTGATCATTCAATAAGGTGTAGTGTGTTCCAGCATGATGCAAACTTAGACTTGGCCTTTTTCACCGATATCATTACATTTTGTTTTTTCTTAAATTTGTTCTTGGGTCCTAAGAAGGTTCTATGAAAGCTGTGTCCTTGAACCGCAGAATTGTTCGCAGATGTGTTCTTATAATAATCAATCCCATTGTCCTCGTAAATTGAAAGCGCATGCTGGTTGATCCTAGCATCGGTAAACACCTCACCAATCTCCATAAAAGGCAGTGGCATGTGCACACACAGAAATCATGTGCAAATCACGTAAATCTCAAGATGGTAGAGCACCGCATTCCAAACATAAGAAAAACTTCAGAAGTTCTACAGTGGAGGTAGTTCTGCAAGAAGTGAACAGCAAACAAGTTTTAATATTCAGTAGCATCAGCAGTGAATATAAAACAACACAAAATGATGTATGGGATAGTATTACTCATTTTAATAATTAAATAAATAAGATATTAAATACTTATTAAAATAATGAATGAATGGACTCATTATTACATTATTTTGAAGTGTTGCAAATGATAAAAATTTGATTTGAATTTAAATCCTATAATTTACAACCATAAAATTGCAGTAAGCAATTGTTTTGCACAGACTTGTCAGCACTCAAATATGCTTAAGTGTGCTGTTGAGTGTGTAGATTGTGCCCTTTTATAAGAGCAAATCTCACTGATGAATGTCAAAATCTTCGTGACAGCTGCACAAGTCAGTTTTAAATTTAAATAAAGAGCTCTGGCTTCATTGGTGGGCCCTGGCAGCCCTGTTCCAAGAACAGCGCACTGGTACTAACTGGTATCTTTCACTGGGGGAACTTACTGGGTTGTTGTTGCCCATTTCCATAGACATTTCTCATTTCTGCCAGTGGCTTCAGGCAGCATAGATCTGTGGACAATTAAGGCACAGATATCACTCCACTTTACTAAAGAGGTTCTAGTAGGGCAGTTTGGTTTTCAAGTTTTCCCAGGTCTTGGAAGCTCACTGTACTTCAGACAGCCTTGTGCTGAAGGGAGGAGAAAATGTTTAGAGTAATTTACTGCATTTCTAAATGAACAAGCTAGAGTGGGCGTTTTTAATGCTGCTTAAATCAGGGATCCCAAAATACAGGGGCCCCGTACCTGTAGTGTGTGGTCGCATAAATTGCTAAGAGCTGTACACTGAGCACTTTCAGTTTTTATATGATGATATCAACAATATGTTTTGTTTTTGTGAACCCCTTCCAACTGCCCTGTGGATCCCTATGGGTGTCATGAATCCAGAGATGAGGACGTCTGACCTAGAGAGCTGCTGTGCATAACACTTTAAATGTGTGATATCACTGTGGCTGGAGTTTTTACAATTTTCTATAAAAGGCACAAAAACAAGCTGCTTTCTTTCCAAAATTAAAACACGGTGGCATCAGTGCATGTCAGGTGTGGGAAGGAAGTGTGGTATGCATTCAATGGAATGTCCATTCTGTAGATTATCTCGTTTAACAAGGTTCTTTAATGAGTGAAGATGTACCACTGGACACCCGCCCCCAAAGGTAATGTGATTAAATGAAAGAAATTCAATCAGCCGATAGTATTTTGTAGACAATAATTGTTTTGAAAAACACAAGTGCCGTTTTTAATGAGCGTGTAATACAGGCAACCTGAATGCAGATAGTGGTGTGTACATAGTACTGTGTTTTCACAGCTCTACTTTGCCAGCGTTGATTTTAAATTGCAAAGGGTGTTAATCTGTGTCAGTCTCTATGGGGAAAAATGTACTAATGTAGAAGCCATTGCACTCACTTTACTGTACAAACAAAACGTGTTAGGTTTAGCCAAGTGATTATGATGCTAATTTCAACGTGCAGGTGAAGGTAGTTGAATTTTGTAAATTTTATTAATCAATCTGTGTGCAACGTGGGATGTTTTTTGGAATTTTGTATCAATGATTAATTAAAGGTGTAAGGCAGAAAGATGTTGTCCTCTCCCTGTCTGTTATTGACAACATCGCAAAGAGAATCTGCCAGTGAATTTAGGAAGAAGCCTTTTTCTTGGTTTGTGTGTACTTGTGTGATCTAATGATATATACTCCTCAGCCCTCTCTGTCTGAGCTGTCCTTGTCGGTGCCCTCGGGTCTTTTGTCAGTCTGTGGTTTGGATCATTACCGACTGTCATCCCATGGATCTTCTGAATTGTCTCCAGTTGCTGTGAATCACCTTGTTTTGCTAGAATGCAAAGCCTGACCATCCAAAATGTATATGGTGGCAGGTCTCACTATATTTCTGGAGACAGATTTAAAGAAAATGCCCCCAGTTATGACTGCGAACGCCGATTATTTGCATTAAATGAGTCAATATAATTGATTGAAGACTTCAGAAAGATAGATGAGAACATCACTGCAAAACACCTTTTTCATCCATCTTGAAAGGAAAAAAACTCTTTGCATGTCAGATATTTGCATTAAGTCAGGGGGAAGTCCCCAGAAAAAGAGAACAATCAGTGTATGTTTAAGTGTTTGTGTATGTGTACGCGTCCGTACGCCAGTCTATGTCTGTGTCTTTCTGTGATCTGTGAATGCATTCAACAAAACTAAAAATGACAAAAATCTTGTATTTAGTTTGAATACTTATGATTAGGGTTTGGGCTGGGTGGGGTTAAGGTCATCATGTGGGGATTAGAGTTTTCCCCATAGAAATCAATGGAGAGTCCCCAGAAAGATATAATTACAACGCTGTGTGTGTGTGTGTGTGTGTGTGAACACGCATATGTGATTTATTGACTCACTGTGAAGTGCTGAGTTTGGTCACCCTGATTTACTCTTGTGTTGCTAAAGCTTTTAACATGTGAGGTTTTCTCATGCTTTTACTTTCTTTTCACCCTGGAGTGGACCACATGAATCTGCTATCTGCAGGTATCTCTGTATAAGGGGGGGGGGTCACCTTATTGGGGGTAGGAGGGGTGGGCATGTGTAACTGGGAGGTATGAAATGCCACCCTGGTTGCCATGGCGATGTCCCACGCAGTAGCTTGGGAATTGACAGTCTGGCAAAGGAAGATCTGATGTTAGCAGATGAACGCGTTTTCCCCTGTGGGTTCGCTGAGTCGCCTGGGAGACACGCCGGCACCCATTTCCTGTTTCCTTACAGCGAGAAGTGTGGTCTCTGTGGTACCTCCACAAATCTACAAGGACAGCCTAGTTTTGTACATCTCATTATTCTTCGCTTCTCTCAGCCTTTGGGTGCGATATCTCTCATTATGAAATAATCTATGTTCTGTTCTTTGGTAAAATAAATTACTGTAATTTTTTCCCCCCTATATATCGCTGACAGTGATGCGACCTTCAATGATGAGAAGTGGAATAGAAAATGTATGGATGGTCGGAAGATGGCTGTACAATATTTAAACCATGTATTGAAGCAATTTCCAATATGTGGTACATTTTATATGCTATATTAATATTTGTGAGGTATTCCAAATGAAATCCTACTAGAAATGTTGACTGTCAATATTTAATATCATAACACAGTTCTATTGTATAACTTATCTGTTTATCCCATCAATGTAATGCACAGATAATTTTTCAGATTAAAATTCTGTGAAACACCTTGATGAATGTTTTAATACTTTATCATTCTGTATCCTCTGCTGATATTACTTTGTCTCAGCCTTTCAACACTATTCCCTTGGAATAACTCGTTGTTCAAACCTTATCCAAATTCTGTTTCAAACGGTCCATATGCGTTCATTATCCTGGAAGAGGTAGCGGTCCAAAAAATGGAGGCTCAGACGACTTGACTAATTATGCACGATGCCCACAGTGGAGCGTCTCCATCTGCAGCTGTCTTTGCCGCTCACGTGAATGACGCACTCCACACCACGTTTCTGCCATCGGAATAGAGCGTATAAAGGGCTAAAATGAGCATAGCATTTATCGCTTTTATTACGGAGCCGTTGGGTTTGGCACGTGCTGTGGCTTCCTGCTAGGGATTGCAATGTTTTCGTTTAATTACTTGAGGGGGAAATGTGGGACCTCTTCCATTTTTTTGTAGTTATAGAAAGTCCTGGTGATTCCTGGAAAGTGAGACTAATTGTGTACAGTGCATGCTGGCTGAGGTTTCTGTGTTTTCTCTTAGGCTTCTCGAGGCATGTGCCCAAAGTAATTATTCATTTGCCTTTTATTGTGTGGCCGTCTCTTTTATGATAATGTGCGTATAGCCAAGCTAATCGAATATACACCCCTTCTTTGTTTTCATTTTCAGTTTCAAAAATATTATTTTTTTTCTGCCAAGTCACATTGCTCTCTATGCTGTGATTTATAAATGTATATATTTTTCTTTTTGTAGCCAAGAGAGTTTTATTTTTTTATTGTTGCATAAAAATTCTCGCACCTAGCAGTTATGGGTGTTGTGCTAGTTTTCTGGGGGGGCAGAGGTGTATGAGGGTTAGCGGGGCTGTTTTTAAAGAAGCCGAAGAGGTGGTTTTCCCGTAGTTATGACTCGTGGAGGAACCCCGGGAGAAGTAATTTTACCTTCAGATGCTGTTAACGTCAGGTTTTAAACCGAATGCCTGGTGCAATCTTGGCGCTCTTGTGTCCCAAAATGCTTATGTCTCACGCACTTAGGGCAAAGAATGAGGAATGTGTAGCAGGCAGGGTAAAAACAAAACGGCCAAGGAATGGCTTCATTTGGTATTCGCTGGGGATGCGTTTTTAATTTTTCTAACAGCCTCACACTATAGACTCTCTGCCAGTCACCGCTCGCTGTGAATTTACATATAAAGTGTCTGATAAGCATATTTATGTGTTACTGCAGAGTTTCCAAATTCTGATGCAAAACATGAAAAGGGAGTAGGGATGTGAGTGATGTGTTTTGGATACCTATTAAAAACTTTGAACCATATGGTTATTCGTGGTGTCGTGGGGAACGGTGGGGCGCCAGGGTGACATGGGTGGGGGGCCCTGGAATTGGTTGCGCAGGCAGGCGACGGAGATTTGTCACCAGCGTTCGGAGAATCAGCGGGCCAGGTGCGGAGCCATCAATCAGGCGGGCTTATGCCGACGACAGCTTTTGTCTCCCCCGTATGCCATTTGTATGGCTGCACGAGCTAATAGATCCTTAACGACGGGCGTGTCCCCCCAGCGATGGCAGACGCGTGCCCGTTTAAGCGCCACACTGGCAAAAAAAAATCTCTGCTACGATGCTAGAAGTCCCCCATTTGTAATTTCGGGCACCCCCAGTTTGATATTACCTTTACTGCCAGACTCCTCGAAGCTGCTCTGCCTTAATCAAAGGTCTATGTTTTACGGAGCCACAGTACCGATTTCTGTTTTTTATGCCACAACTAGCTCTTGCTGCGATGGAATGACCCCTGCAAGCTGCTGAGTAAACTGTTTACGGGCGTTGGCGACCATGGTCCCAGTCCATATAAAAATGCGATTGAAGGGAATTGCAAAATTGGCTCAGATCGATAGTCTATAATCCAGGGCCCTTGGACTGTATTTTCTTGCGAAAGCTGGCCTTTAATTTGGGGATTGATGCTGCTTTAATGTGAAATTTCCTTTAGGGGAGCACTGAAACCGAGGTAATGTCATCTGTCAAATAAAAGTGAAATACAGTACCGATGTGTTTCTCCACAACAGGGTAAAACATTATTGCAGTTTTACCTCCTCAAAACAAAAGAAAAGGGGTGTAAAAACTACCTTTCACAGAACATTACTTGGAAGGTGTTAGCTTTTTATTGCAGTTGTTTGATTTCTCCTTGATTCAGTTACGCCTTGGCTAAGTCTATCGAGAGGCGTCGGCGCGATGTTAGACGGCCACTTTATCGACTCCGGCCCCGCTGGCGCTCAGAGTTACTGTCCGCAGGTGGCGTCCGGTTTGAGGCTCTCCTCATAGCGGTGGCCGCGAGTAGCAAAGTGCCATGAGCCGCTCCGTATCGATCCGCCAGCAGCGCGTTTAACGTAATCTCGCCACGACCGTAGAGGAACACGTGGGAGTGGGGAGTCGTATCTGAGATCTTTGTGCTTACTGCGCACTTCAGCCCCCGAGGGCCGTGCCATGATGTGTGGCTCCTGGAGGACAATGGGCATGAGATTAAAGAAATAGGATGTATTTATGAATTATTTATAGTCAAATTATGTTCCATTTTTAACGGTCCTGTTATAAATGGACGGTCACATTACTTTTTTTTTTTCTGTATATTCCTGTACTTTGGCCCCTTTGAATATATAATTTTTTTCTCATGAATGAACAATGTAATTATTATAATGAGATTTATGATATCAAGATGTCTCTTTATCACTGAGTGAAGGCCCCTGGACTATTTTAAAGTGAGACTTGTTAGTTATTTGTCTGAACACACATTTCCTGTGAATGAAAGAAAGCATTAATTCTTATTTCTGCAAGGCAGATATGACTTGGAGAATCAAAATTTATGTATGAAGATTTTAATAATATTGTGTGTAGGCGTATATCAGTTACAATCAATTACGGACTCGGTTACCCAGCTGATCACTGTCATGTTCACAGACAATATGAAGCACTGGAGATGCAGCTGGATTCCAGATGTTGTCACTCTGCATTAATTAATGATGATTCCTTAGGCCGTCCTCTTACCATAGATGGCCTATGGAGTTTACAGTTATACACTTTGTATTGTAACATGTCAATCACCGTCAGCTTAAATACAGTAATAACTCATAAAATACCCATTGGGAAGTGGGCTGAGCCAATTGGTGACAAATGTCCATTGTTAGATTCAAAGCCCTCATTCCTTCCAGCATTGATCTATTGGTATTTTATTTGACAAAGTGTATAAGTGCAGCTGACTTAAGCACCAAACCTGGGACGTTGTTCTTGGCCTTGTGGGGCTTGCTCCTAAGGGGCTATCGCATAGCCTGATGACCAGCTATTCTGGGCCCAGGTTGTTGTTTTACTACAACTGGATCTGTTGTGACTTGGAATGTGCCAGAAAAGAGTACCTGACAAACAGTCGACTGCAGCGCTGATGTGATCTCATCATGGAAAATTAACGGCGGGAAAAACTGACGTGGAACGATAATTTTTGTGGCTGGCTGGTGATGCCTCTCTTTGGCTGTGAAGATGGATGCTGGTCTTATTGGTGGGGGGGGAGTGGATTTGAGGGGGTATGGTGAGGCAAGGTGAGGGGAGGAGTGTGTTTGTGTGGAGTAACGTAGGAGGGGCTGTCTGCTCTTCTCCTGGGATACTTAAATTCTGGTGCAGAATGGAAATCACAGTGTATTCCTAAGTATTGTTTATATTTTTAAGCTGCATCTTTCACATTGACCTCCCGTGGTCTAGTAGTTTTGTGTGTTTACAGTGGCACAGTAGGACTCTTTTTCTTATTTAAGGCGCAGCAGACTTTAATGGCTTACCCCACCTCTCTTCATTTGCATGAATGTTTGCTACTCACAGTCTGGAAGTCCTGCTGATTGGCTGACACTTGGAAATCCGCTGTTTGCAGCAAGCTACAGGTGGTACCGATACTACATGTGAATCGCCCCTTAGTGAAAAAGCACGTGAGCAGACCCAAACAGAGCTGGTCCGATTCATCTAAACTGCTGCCTTCCGGTCTGGTAACAAAACTCCGACTCTGCAGTACAGACAGAACACTGATACAAAATGCTGGTGTGACGTTTTCTTGATGTTCCCTCGACGAGGTTTCCAACCTGCCTCACAACATCTTACCTTTCTGGCTCTGTCTGAAACGGAATCAGTCCTTTTCCTGGTGCTGGCAGGGGCTGGACGTGACGCCCATTAATATTCATAAGCTGTGAGAGCTGTTCCGTCCCCTCTGCCGGCTTGAGGTGCCGCTCTGAATTCCCTATTCTTATTGGCTTTATCAGCCAGAGCCAAGGTATTACTACTCATAAAACACCAAAGGCCTTATATCCCCTAAA
The DNA here is from genome assembly GCA_019775955.2 of Pollimyrus isidori. Lineage (NCBI taxonomy): Eukaryota > Metazoa > Chordata > Actinopteri > Osteoglossiformes > Mormyridae > Pollimyrus > Pollimyrus isidori. The sequence goes on from JABFDZ020000016.1 coordinate 9,687,793, forward strand.
TTAATTTAGCAACTTTTAATGGAGCCCAACATGAACCTGGCTATGACACTCATTTTTATTTTTTTTTTAAACAGGAGAGGGGAGGGGGGAAACAACAGTGGGGGTGATTTCATGTCACTTTTTCTGCTGAAGGGCTTGAGGCAGCTTCCTCCCCGGCTTCTTTTGAAGTTTAGTCTCCCTGCACGCTGGCCTGTTAATGACGGTATTTGGCAGAGAGCCCTCGTCCCAGACTCCAGCAAGGCAGAGCGGCCCGGCGTGCTGTCAGCCCTCAACGCTACCTTTTGTTTCACCCTGCTTCTGCAACGTTTAAAAACCTCACTCTGCTCAGTAGGTGATGGCTCTAGATGATAGGCGTGTCTCTCAAGTATGGAAATCCTTGTTTAAAATCGCGCCTCTCCACTTCAGCCTTGCCTTCTATGAATGCTACTTCGCTCAAGTTGAGTGGACCGATCAGGATGTTGATCAGACTCATTGGAAACAAGGCTCATGTTCTCTTTAAGGTGTTTTCTGCTGCTTGATCCATCCCCAAGTTAGGAGTGGGAAATGTTGTCCTTGCCACGACACTGTGGATCTTGTGCTGTCAAGGCTGTTGGGCCCTGTCTACATTGGGCCGAGGCCCCTTCCTAGCTACTGGCTGGAGATGCCTCCTTTCTCCTCTCCCCTGCCCCACGTTGCTCGCCAGCAGGAGCCAGCTCAGTGCCTCCCCAGTTTATTTACACCTTCTCGTACTCCTCCCCCTCCCTTCTTCTGTTTGTCCGCGCAGTGCAGAGGGGCTGAGCCTAATTATAGAGTACCCTTGCCCGGCAGCTGTTGGCAGAACCCATGCAAATGAGGGCCCCTTCGTCATGGCGACACTGGCCGGTTCACCCGGCCGGCATGGCGTTCTGTTTGGTTATGCATGGGGTGGCAGTACCGGGTGCAGGGACGCGGATGTCTGTGAAGGAGCCGTTGGGTGCAGTTGCTAATCAAGCTCTGTGTCTCGGTGTGAACGCTTTCGGATGACACATCTGTGACCGACTCGGCACAAGGGGATGGATTGCCGGGCGCCACAAATCAGTCGGGGGTGGGGTGATAACACGCAGAAATTATGACGGTCTTCTATTCACGTTCTGGCTCTTACATTAGCGAGTTCTGATGCCTGCGTATGCGTATGCGCAGCACCCCTCCTTCAGGCTTTATCTGTCTTCCCTTTGTTAACACTCTCTCTCTGTAATTAGTTTGCAAACTTTGCTGGGGATGCGAGCTTGTGTGAGCAAGGAACACGTCATTCGTCCCAGGGAGGGTCTTGCCAGTTGCTGATTAGTTAGGCAGTAAGTCTCTGAGGATGTCAAAATGGCAGCCGGAGGAGATGGTGGGGATGCGTATGGCCATCAATGGGACCGTGTGAGGTGCATGTGTTGTTTATAGGCAAAGATTTGGGTTCAGCTTAAACATATCGCTCAGTCTTTTATTAGAAACTTCATTTTTGTGACCGTATGTAAGTTTCAGGCTAGCACTGTTGCTTCACATTTTCAGGATAGGGGCTTCAAATGGAGCCACTGCTCTATGTATGTAGAGTTTGCAGGTTCCCCCCATGCCTTGTGGTTTTCGTCCAGGTATCCCAGCTTCCCCAGCAGCCTACGAGCCCATAGCCCGTGATACGGTATGTGTGCCTTGTGATATATTATCTGGCGTGTAAACCAGCCTTGCCCCTATATTCCCTGGGATAGACTCCATTTTCTACCCCCCGCATGACCCTGTCCTGCAGACAGGGTGGAAGATGGATGGGCTGTGCTTTTAATATTTTGGTATTTATGTATATGTGTGTGCTTGAGCTGTGATATATTGTCAGGTGATGACATGAGCACCATACGGATTTGATTATTTTTAAAGCCACTGAGGAAATGGTGCACAGTAAGTCATACGATGTGCTGTCGAGAGAGCTAAAGCAAACGAGGGGAGTTAAATCAGACTGAGAAGACCGATTTAAGTAGATTATAATGGAATCCTTAATCGTCACAGTAAGAGAATTGGAGTATACGACTAGTTTATGGCACAGAGAGAAAGACTTTAAAGTATTCTGAAGAGAGAGACAAATTACTTGGTGGATGGCCTCTTATCTTTAATCACTGGAACGCTAATTATGAAATGAATTCAGTGAGAAATAAAACCAAGATGGTTCTTGGAACGCTGCTCAGAAATGTCTCCTCTTGCTGTGTTCCTCTCCAAGACCCTTTTTCTCACCACAGGTGTCCACGTCACCATCACGCCCCCTCCCAAGGGGTGCTCTCCATCGCAATCTGAGAACTAACTTTAATTTCATGGGGACCTGTTCTGCGTCGTACCGGAAGGAATCGCTGAGATTTTTATAACCACTAGCTCCCTTCCTGGGCCTCAAGTTAAAAACATAATAATAAATAATAATAATTACATTTGGTGTCCTGAGAGTTTGCAGAAATGCCTTTGTTGCTCCTGAGAATTTTGCATGGAAAAATGCTGGGGCGTGTCGCTAGGGAGAGCAGAATTTGGCTGTTTGGACTAGAGGTTCCATGCAGGACTATGGCTGTGTTTGAAAATGACTACTTGTTGGCTTTGTGATAGGCCAAATTCTTATGCAAAAGTGAGTAGTATGTCCAAATCCATGGTATTAATGAAACAGCTGACGAATAGCACCTGGATGACATACTACATCCTGTGATGGACGTTACACTACCTCACAAGGTCACTGGAGCTGCAAACAGAGATGAAAATTGCTTGTTCAGAGGTTTCTCAAGATGGCAGTGGAAGTGCTGTCTCTGTACTACTTAAGTAGAAAGCGATAACCAATTATGCAAATCGACTCAAATATGTATTTTTTTCATTGATGGTTTATAACAGTTTTTAACCTTTAATGAGCTCAAGCTACAAACTTGGTACTGTAGGTAATGTGCGAGACTGCATGTACTACATTAATGCAGATGGTACATTTACGTACTATATTAATGCAGATAGTATGTACTACATTAATGCTTTCTGTGAATGATGCCAGCGGGAGCCCTTTCTAGACACGCAAGTACACATTGAAGGCCTCCTCACCCAGAATTAACACGTCGTCCCACCCCACTAGCCTGTCTGCAAGCTGCAGAGCCCCCCCACCCCGCACATCCCCCTAAACTGCTATGGTCATAACTTCATGAGGACCACTTATAGGCAAACTTGACAGACTCTAGTTAAACCACAAGCCCATTGCAATGGCGCACATTTGTGCCGGGCTGATGAAATTATTCTGGATCTGGACATTTGAGAGAGCACAAATTGTATCGGGCAGCCGCTGGCTGCATTTCGGTGGAGGAGCAGAAATGGGATTTTCTGTGTTTGTGTGAGATGAGATTCCTGTGACACACTCCCCGCCCCCCTCCCAGTGCCTAATGGGACCATATGCTGCGAAGCTGGTGGCGTTTTGTTTTCTGAACAGGCCGCCGTCTTTCCTGAGGTTTGCCGGCTTACGGAGCCTCACCAGCACGGAGGAGCTGTGGGATTCGGCCCAAGGGACAGCCCTCCCTGTTCCAACCTTAACCGATTCAGGGATCAGGATCGAGACTGCATATTGCATATTTAATTTTCTTTTTTTTTTGCCAGAAACTTAGCAAGGCCCAATTTGTGCTCCCGGGTGTGGTGTGACATCCCTCCCCAGCAGTGTTGTTTCACGGCTCATGCGCCGCAACTCGCTGCAGATGTTTAGCTTGTGACGCAGACGGCGCTTACAATCAGACAGAAGCCAGGCAGAGCCAACCGAAACGAGGAAAAATTAGTTCCTCATTACCCCCCTCATTGCACCTGTAAGTAGTCTGCATTCTGAGCAATTAGCGCGGGAATAGTGGAGTGATCCTGTCGCGGGGGGGGGGGGGGGCATGAACGGTTGGCCAAGAGGACGTTGCTTGGATCCTAATATGTAAAGGGCATAAAAAAGCAAAGTAATTTGGTAA
>JABFDZ020000016.1:9691746-9712231 GCA_019775955.2 Pollimyrus isidori
CCCCCCCCCCCCCCCCCCCCCCCCCCCCCCCCCCCGCCCCCCCCCCCCCCCCCCCCCCCCCCCCCCCCCCCACGAACGTGTGGCCGAGCGGACGGTGCTTGGATCCTAAGATGTCAAGGGCTTAACTCAGACAAGTAATTTGGTCAAAGTTCATCATATAGGAATCTCTCTGAAGTTATGATGAGCGTAGTAGTGCAGCCCTGGACTAGAACCAGGGCTGGATGACCTGTCCGGCATCGCAGTGTTGTGGTATTCGGTGCCCTCAAACTAAGGATATGGTTGCACTAAACAAGTCTTTTGGGGCTTGTTCGGATTCATTTGAGGTTTCAGCCCCCCGAGTCCTAACCTTGTGATGCATCTGACAGCGATGAAGCTGGACATTTTTTGCTCCCCTGGCTTTAAACACCCTTTCCTGTCCCCGGGCTGCCTCTGCTTCTCCGCCCATAACTGAAAGAGCGAGATGTTCAGGACATTATGCGCATCCGTGCGTCAGGTGCTCTGTTATGCCTGTTCTGGCGTGTTTGTAACGTTTTTGACTGAGGCGACATGCCCACTGCCTCTCCAAGCTTGACACGCGTGTTTAAAAAATTTACTTTTATGCTAATTCGTGTAAATAAATGCATAACTAGAGGAACGTTTGGTGTTTAGGATTTATCAGTTATTTTTACTGTAGTTCCATGTGAATGTGATGTTCTCTGCCAGAAACGTCACCTTCACGCCAAAATGCTGTTTGCACACAGAGAAATATGATTGCGAATAAGTTTTACAAAATCCCATCCATCGTACTGCAGGTGTGGAAAATAACTTGTCACCAGGATGCAAGCCTTTGGGGGCTGGACCGCTGCTGATTAACATGGGGTATGACTCCTCATTCCCCCCTCCTGCCTCTGAATGGGACTCAGAATGGTATCTCTCTGGAGCCCAAATAATTGGAGGGCCATCAGAGGTGCAGATCAGGCAGCCGAAGTCCAATCATCCTTAGACAGATCTTGAAAGGCTTCTTTTGAATGGCTCTCCTCTTGCTCCTCTGCAATCATGGCTTTGACTCGCGCTGTGCCCTGTGTGTGTGTGTGTGTGTGTGTGTGTGCACTGCACATATAGAAGTCCAGTGAAAAACCCAGTCGCACCCTCAAGACCTATCAGATCCGCTCCTGTCAAGCGCCAGTGCCTCAGCTCTTGCTGTACTTCCTGCCCCAGGTGTGAACTTATGGCCCTGGCTGGGAGGAAACCTGGCATCTGTCTGCCAGAGGAGAGCTTTGCCCTCTTTTTGACAGCCCTGCAGGCTTGCAGAGAGCGACTGCACCCAGAGAGGGCGCCAATGTTTGGGGCCATTTAATGCAAGGTTTCTCCTTCATCTCTGGGCCCAGTAAGGCATAGCTCTGAGCTTCCAAGGACAAACTGCTGCCCGCCCCTCCAAAATAAAGAATATATATGTGAATGTATAAGCACACAAACGCACATGCAAGCGTGTACCCCATTATCTGCTTTTTTTCAGTGCATTTTCTGCCTCATCCTATTGTTTGAAAAGCACTTCTATGATGGACGCCTTGTTTATGTTGGAATGCTGTCAGAGTTGTAGTTTTGCAGTGTGATGGGAAGTGTGTCTCAGTATTCAGATGAGATGGACAGGAAGATTTGCGCAGAGTCACATGTGACATTCATATTAACGGCGATCTGCAATGCCGGGTGCGGGGCAGCCTCACCGAGGATTATGGGAAACAGTCTATCCTCCAAACGGCCAGTTTGCTTAGAGCAGATTGGCAGCTGTTGGAGGCACTCGAGCAGGTGTGTCGTGAGGGTGTGTGTTTCTGGGGTGGGGGGTGTTTCGAGGAGGAACGATGCTGCTAAGAGCAGGAGAGGGTGCAGCTAGTGCCATTGATCCACGGCTCGCTCAGCATGCGTGGCCGCAGGGTTGTGGTGGATTTCCTTAGGAACCATCAGAGATGTGCTTTGGCGTCACAACGTCAGTCAGATCTGCGCCACTTAAGGGACATTCCCCCCCTCCCACACTCTTTGTTCTGCCTTTGTTGTTATTGCTGATAATATGGAATTCCAGGGACGACTTTGAAAGCTGTCTCTGGTGAATTACAGCAGTGAAAGACAGAAGCTAAAACATGCCAGTAATCTTCTGTTTCCATCTCTTTCATTTTGTCTAGGGGGCACCACAGGTTCTGCTCCCTCCCCTGCTCACCAGTAAAGCTAATAATAATGAATGCATAATGGATCGCACCCCCCATCCCTGCATTATCAGAGGTTATTCAGCGGCCAGGCTTCTCTGGCTCATGCATGGCCCAACATCCTGCACACGCGGTGCTGTTTTGGACTCGCCCTCGACGATACATCTGGGCCATGTCATCACCAGGGGGCGCTAAAAATAGACCGGATCCCCAGCCATAAATCTGCGTGCTATTGATCCCAAGCCCAAAGCTGGCCCCCGCCTTTTTTTTTTTCTTTCTTTCCTTTACCCCGGGGGTGAGTGTCGCTTACTCTTCTCCTTCACCTCGTGTGTTCATTTCTCCCGGCGCTGACCACACGCCCAGCCTTTCCAAAAATAAAGGCACGCTTACGCCTACTATGGGCGCAGCGCCAGCATCACAGAGATCCACCGTGGCACAAGTGCCCCTATATTTGGTGGTGCTGAAGGCTGGGTGAAAGTTGGTGGATTTTTGGTGTTAGTACGGCATAGGTGTGTTTGGTATCTGTGAAATAGAAGATTATAGCTCCTCCTTGTGCTTGGCGGGGGGGGGGGTTAAAGGTGGCGGGAGTCGTAGTAGTAGCAGTGATCACGGAAGAACTTTTCCCAGCCTCTGAGCCATCCTTAATTCACTGACAGCGGCGCTGGCTGCCGCTTCCCTGAGATAAATCCCCCTGGCGGAAGAGTCTTTGGAGTACTATTACAGAGAGATCAAGTTTGCCCGAGACGATGGTAAACGGCTGGGATCTTAGGCCTTTTACGCCCGGTGCTGTGATCTCTGTTTATGGCAGAGTGCATATATATGTGTGTGTGTGTGTGTGTGTGTGTGAGAGAGAGAGAGAGAGAGAGAGAGAGAGAGGTACGCACGTGTGTGTCTGTAGATGCCTATGAAAACAGACAGGCCTCCCTTTGTACAGGAAATACATTCTCCTGTATAAAATGTGACTCTCAAAGAGCTGCTTCTCTCCATTACTCTCAGGGCAGCACAGACAGGAACACGGACAGACACAGAGGCAGGGTCATGGTCAGGGACTGGGACTGGGACAGGGACACAGACTGGGACGGACCGGGACACAGTTACAAGTGGGCTCGGATGCTGACGAAGAGCCGTAAAACTCAGAAGACTCAATTTTACTGCAACGAGACTCCCATTCACATCAGCTGCCATGACGACGTTGGAATACTCTGATTATCCAAATCTTTTATTTGGGAGGAGCTGATAAAAATTTAGTCTAGGGGTCTCCAGCTCTGGTCCTGGAGGGCTACTGTCCAGTTTGTTTTGTGTCATACCCGGCTTCTGATGAACCACACTAGTTCACAGGTAAATACCAGGAGCAGGTGTGGCTCATCAGAAGCCAAGTGGGAGAGAACCTACTGGATGGTAGCCCTCCAAGACCAGAGTTGGTGACCCCTGATTTAGATACATTTGCCTGCCTGGGTGTCGATGGGTTTTCTTGATTGATACTGCGTGAAGCATGATTCGGTCAATTCTGTGCTGCTGGCACTGAACTACCAAGATGGCGGGTTCTTGTAGGGTCACATCTGTCTGTACTGGGAGAACATCAGGATGCACAGTATAGATGCTGAGCTTTGGTGGCTGCACTACCATCTGCCCACCTGCCTCCATCAGCTATTCTTGACTTTCCTCACTTGTCACATTTCCATGTAAGGGGATTGTCCCTATTGTCCTTGGGTCCGCAGAGCTTTTATGTCCGATGGCTGCTTCTTCACCATTGTTTCTTCCCCCCATTCTCCTCTGGGTTTTTGCCAATCTGACTTTTACAGCTATATAACATTAACTGCTGTTATGTTGTGATATATAAATATATTATGTGCTGCTCTTCTTGTTGTTAAATCTTTATTAAGCGCTTTGGGGAAACTTTGTTGGGAAGGGGCTGTATATAAAAGTAAATTGAATTGGACTGGACACGTGGCCAAAGACTGTCTGGAAATCGGCGGTGTTACAACATGACACCTGACCAGCTTTAATGGAATATCCTGCTGTTTAAATGAGTAATAATTAAACTTAATAAGTCAGTTATAGGATGTAGTGACTTTGGCCACAGGATAAGCTAAGTAAGATGTCCCGGTGCATGTTATTTTAGCGTTAAACTGGGATCTGGTCTTTATTTGCTGTGATGAGATTTGGTGGGGTGTGGCAGCGGTCTTCTGTATAGACTAGGGCTGTTTTCGCCTAAGGATTTTCATAGTCGAATCTGATTCGTTCGATTTTACCGTAGTCGACTGATAGTCGAACCTTTTTTTTTTTTTGATAGCCCTCTGACAAATTGGCTCTCTGGCCCTCTGACAAATATAGTTGATGACCCCTGGTATAGACCTTCATGTGTGATATCTTTGAATCCCTGTAGCTCTAAACACAGATCATTCCGTGTAGCTCCTTCTGGGTTGGTATGGTTTGAAGCCCCATGTATAGCCAGGCTGGGCAGACACCCTGTCCTTTCTGTAACGTGACCTTTGTGTTTTGCATGGCAGAATTGAAAGTCGGGAGTGGCCCAGTTGTCTTGTGTCTTTCGAGTTGTTATTGACTGAGGTTTTAATGTTATGGGTTGTCCTTCGATCATTTGTGTACTGAAAGTTTTTGAACTCTTGGTAAGAGAGCCTGGAGATAAGCACAGAGCACCTTTGTAATGGTAACAGGGACAAAGCCCTGCCCAGTTCAGGCTGGTGAGCATGGCATTGACCACTTGGTTTGCAGCCACCCTACAGCTTCAGATCCTGGCTGTCCTGCAGGATACCTGAGAAGATGGAGCATGGTGGCACTCCTCTCCGTGTCCCTGAATGGGGAGAGAGAAATGGCAGCCCTGAGTCTGACCTCGAGCTGCTCGCCCGTTTTGCATGCAACGTCTGGGCCGGCATGCCAAGCCGCAGCCTTCACTGCCGCAAATGCTTCTGCTCAGCCCTGTCGTCACTCCGGCGTGCATTTCTGTTCTGGTTCGCCTGCCATGAGGCTTGGTCCGCTGTCCTTGCATGGACGCCACTGGAGAGTGCACCACAAAGAGACTGGGTGGGGGTGGGGGGGGAGGGGGCAGGAGGTTCAACCGCTGGCAGCTGGAGCATTTAGGATCACGGGTGATGCTGGGCCGTTTAGTGGAGTCCTGAGGCCCAGCGTTGGACGCCTGTGGTTTTTTTTCCGCTGGCTGGCTGGTCCAGTCGCAGCGTGAGCTTCGCCCTGAGGCTCGAATGTGTCTTAGTGCTGCCAGGCATTGGTATTTATAGGCACGGAGTGCGGGGGGTTAGATAGCCTACAGGTAGGGGGGGGGGGATTGTGGGCCGTGAGGTGTATGTTAGCCTGTACCTAGTATCGTGGGGAGTTTGGCAGGGGTTGACTCACACACCCCCTCCCCAGCAGCCATTGTTCCCCCTCCTCACTGCGTGCCTGCCGCTGACCACGGCTGGTGGAATATTAGGCAAGGCGCTAATCTAGCAGAACCGGGTGGGGAATCGAGGCCTGGCCCGGGAGCGCTTAGGAATTAGCTGGACCCTATCTGAGCATGAAGTGCTGCAGGAAAGCGTTTTAGCAGCTCACTGCATCCCTATGGCATTATCGGGAAAAAAATGCTCCAGTTGACATTTTTAGAGCTTGGCACCACTATAAATACAGCCCATTAATATTAGTGGCAAAATTATGAAGGAGTGGATTGTATCCCCTATTGGTGGTTCCAATAAATGCTCCTGCATGGAGAGTTTTTCTCAAAGTGCCTCAAATTAGTGGAATTCCTTCCCCGTTTTCTGTGGAAGGGCAGCGCTCAGTCTTTAGGTTAACGTGCACAATGCCAGCATGAAAAGCGGCCCGGGATGGCGCTAGTGCCCTTTAGCCATCATGCTACATCGTTAAACATGCCACGTGCAGGGACTTGTCTCTGCATAACTGTCATTCCAGGGCGTGGGGAGATCTGGGCTGACAGGCTGATTGATTGACAGCCCCTGTGGATTTGTGTTTAGGAATAAATGAAGCTCAGGAAATGTGTGATAGATGGAGGGAGAGTGAATGAAGACAGCAGGTGTATGCTGCTTGGGTACCTCTGCCATACCACTGTGCTGGGTCACTGCACCTCAGTTTTTCTTATGGATCCACCTGTTGGTCCAATAAGACTTGGCCAGCAGATTGGGTAACATTTTTATAAACACTTACATGTTTTTTTGTTTGTGGGCAGGTGAGAATCATAAGGTAAATAAATAGAAGCCTTTAGTGGAAATTAGTTTGTGACAATAGTTAGGGGAAGTACATTGTAACTTGAGGCAAAACATGTATCTCGTTTTGTTAAGGAACTGTATGTGCAAATGAGTTCTGAAGGAAAAAAGGAAGAATTGTAAGCTATGAAAAAAGTCCATCTGGATTCATGCTAATATGTCTTAGTGTGTTAAAGGTGTGGGATGTTGAATGTTTTACTGTAGCTAGAATCTTTGTGTTGGAATGTATGAGTCAGAATCCTTGAACGCGAATCTCTGTGGTGGAATATAAAAGCCAGAGTCTTTGAGCTGGGATCTGTTTGTTGGAATGTAGGACCCAGAATTGTTCAGCTAGAATCAGGAATTTGTATTGTACGAGTTGAAATCTTTGAGCTGGCAGCTGTTTGTTGGAATACAGTGGCCAGATTCTTAGAGCTGGCATCTATCTGTGTGTCAGAATCTTTATGTTGGAATGTAGGAGTTGAATATTTCTTGGTTTCAAAGTGAAGGTATAGCCTGTAACTCCTGGAACGGGGCAGCCAAGTGTAACAGGAGCTAGTGAAGTGACGCTATGCTCTAGACTCCTGTGAGATTGCTCACTTGGGGAGCAGGAGTAAAACAGGACCAGAAAGGTTATTAGTTCACTATCAAGTCACAGGCCTCCCTTGGCTTCCCCCAGCTGTCTTTATTGCCAGTGGAATATTGACTGGGGCTTTTCCAGACTTCATTTGGCCCCTGCCATCCTGTAAGAGATTTGCAAAATGTTTTAATGCACTCGACTACTCATTGCAGTCGCCTTCCTTACACACCATCTCTAGCACACCACCCTTCTCCAAATCATCTTCTGATAAGAAACAACACCAACGATGGTGAATGCATTCCATTGCGAATGCTGATATTCCCTGCTCCAAACCGTTTGTAGTCTTCTCTCCCTCACGCGTCGCACGGGCACCAGGCTCCGAGAATATTTCTTGAAGATTATAAAAGCTAGTCAGCTGTAGAGCTTAATGAAAGTCATTTTCTCTCCACAGGCAGGCTAATGTAAAATACAGCTTTAGGGACAATTGCTCTTTCTGTAGTGATAAAATAACTAATTCTTAAAGGGAGTGTTTGATAATTGAAAGTGATGGAAGAGAACAGAATTAGAATGAGCATAATTTACCGATTGAGAGTCCCAGGCTGTTTCTCATAGTTTTTTTTTTTTTATTTTATTTTATCTGAGTTCCAATAAATAAAGTTTTGTGAGTGATTAGTATTTATGTCTGTATCACGCCATGTGTTTGTATGTGCCTCTGCCACATCCCCTCTGTGGCTTGCACTTGTGGTTGGCTGTTTGGCTGATTAAAGGAAGAGTAAAGATAGCAGCTAGGGGGAGTCGGCGCAGAGTGTGAAGGGGCCGTTGTTTTATTGTGGTAGGGAGGGGTGGTGTATTGTGCAGGGCCTGGGGACCCCATGGTGCTGGGGAAGACCCCCCCCTCAGTTGGCCCGTTTTATCCCATACTGTGTTACTGTCCTTGCAGGTTGTCATGGCGCTGCTATACAGGTGTGTGGTCTCTCTAAAGCAGGAGATGTGGGACAGCCTCTGAGAACGGCTGGTGACAGCGTGACAGGGTCCTCCTAGGGAACGAGGCTGCTGTGTGTCTGGCATGCCAATGAACTTGCCCCATCAGAGAACACGGAACATTTTACATTTGTTGCATACATCTTAAAAGAAACCAATTTACCCTTGCAAGACCTTGTTTGCTCTGACAGTCTCTCACCCGTCTGCTTCCAGTCAGAATAGCAAATGCTGTCAACTCTATCGGTAGGACAGAATTATTAATCATTTGATATTTTTGCGTTTTAAATGCCTGTGGTTTAAAAGCAGAAAACGCCTTGTACACAATGTTCTTCCACCGGGTAGCACAAAATTCTGCTTGAAAATATTTCCAGAGCTCAGGGGCATGTAAACCCCAGAGGCCTATAGGTCCACACCGTAGGCGTCAGGCAACTATTACATTAACTCGGCCGATAAAAAGAGTGAAACAAAATGGGGGAAATGTCCCAGGCGTCTGATCCTAATAGTACCGAGTTAGTCTGCCCTGAGCAGGCATTTAAAGGCGGGAGGGGCCAGCCCTAGCGACTTCCCAGCATGTCAGCTGGGACTGACTTCTCTGTGTGGGCTCACCTGAGGGAGGACCCAGCATCCAGGTTGGGAAGGGTGCCAGCCAGGTCACTGTCTGGCTTTGAGGGGATGAAGTGGGCTGGCGAGCGTGTGCATCTCTGCAGGATAATGTGCATATGCATGACTGCAACCGAGCATGGGCTAAGTCGCATAAAAAATGCATAGAAGCATGTATGGATTTATGTATATGTCTCATAATTACCATGAAAGGCGGCGCGGAGGTGTGTCTGGCTGCTAGGGGGGGCGCCGACCCCAGCTGATTCACATGCTTATGAGTCAGCTGACATTGGGGAGGGATGCTTACAGATCACTGAAGAGGTTCCAACACATGGAATCCTCCAGTCACAGACCGGTGTGAGACGAGCATCTGGTCACGAATCACCTAAATGGGAGGCTGAGGGACACGGTGTACAGCTGTGTTCATAGAGGTGTAGAATAGAATCATTTATGCACATTAGTAAAAGAATGGATGCTGGGTCATTTTGACAATTCAGCCGTCCGACTTCTAACTGCTTATCATGGTTAGCATCGGGAGGTCTGGATCCTGTCCTAGGTAGGTAAATGCCGGGTCACCCCCTGGGCTGGACGCCAGTCCTTTTTCAAAACGACTTATTAGATATGCATTTCCTTTGTCATGCTGCTTTTTCCCCCTGCTTCCCGCTTCTTTACGCGCCGCATGGAAGGGGGCCCCAGAATACCATTGGCCGTCTCCTGCTTCAGAGCCACTTCCTTAGCTGTCCTCACCGGACACGTGCCAGCTGGCTCCATAGAAGTGGCCGTGCAGATTATTGGAAAGCAACTTTGGCTCCACGTGTCCTATTAAGGCTGCCAGTGGTGCTCCTGCGTGACGGTTAGTACTCTAGCCCCCCACCTTTTGGGCAGCCTCTGAGGCCTACCGCTGGCAGCCGCAGAGCAAAAGATCAAAAGATGCTCCCCCCCGTCCCTGGCCTATCTGGGGTCCCACCCTGCAAGTTTGCATGCCCTCCTTTCGTAGCGGTGCTGTCGCTGCCGTCTTTTTCTCCCCTACTTCCCTAATATACCTGGAATTCTGCACGTCTCCCAACCGCGCAGATGTTTCACTCCGGGTTTTATTTCCTTGACATATGGCTCCAGGCAGTGTAATCTCAACGCCGGAGTCCTCAGCGAGGCCTTGCTTCTTATCACTGCATTAGTCACCGCCGTCATTATGCAGTGGTGGAGATGGTGGAGGCCTCATCCCCAACAGCAGTCCCATCCCCCGCAGAATAGCAATGAGAGGCCCTGACAGTGACCCTGCACCCGGCCGGCCGGAAATCTCTGTGAATTACCTTGATTTTAATTAACTCTTGTTTAGTCGCTTCCATCGATCCCAGCTTTTTAAGCGTCAAGGGGGGAGTAATTAGAAATAATCTGCGTGACACTGCTGGATGTCCCTGTGGGGGGTGGGGGTGGCCATAGGGATGAATATTCCGCATGCATGTTCAGACAGAGCCCCCCTCCCCACCCTATCCTGTGAGGCACCGCTTAAGCCTCTACTCAGCCCCTCTCTCTGTCCGCTTTGTGTCCATTCTGTGCTTCACTGCCAGTTCTGCTCAGCCCCTCTCTCTGTCCGCTTTGTGTCCATTTTGTGCTTCACTGCCAGTTCTGCTCAGTCCCTCTCTCTGTCCGCTTTGTGTCCATTCTGTGCTTCACTGCCAGTTCTGCTCAGTCCCTCTCTCTGTCCAATATGTGTCCATTCTGTGCTTCACTGCCAGTTCTGCTCAGTCCCTCTCTCTGTCCAATATGTGTCCATTCTGTGCTTTACTGCCAGTTCTGCTCAGTCCCTCTCTCTGTCCGCTTTGTGTCCATTCTGTGCTTCACTGCCAGTTCTGCTCAATCCCTCTCTCCGTCCTGCATTCTGGGCTTCACTCCTGGTTCTCTTTGGACCCCTCTCTCTTCATCCAGTCTCCACTCCATTACACTGGATGTAATGACCCAGTGTTTAGTGTCTTGCATATCCCTGAATCAGGTGCATGATACTAACTGTCTGCACTGAAGCACAGTGGCCACAGAATTCCTCCACTCATGCCATGATGGTCTCTTTAATTCACAATAAAACAGCAGCGTCAGCATGTAAACAAACAGCACAGCCTTGTTTTGTTGTCACAGTGCTGAATGTTTACATTTCCCCAATAAATCATATAAGCATAAATGCATAATTAATTGATATCCTGTATAATAACATTCTTATAGCTCCATAAGGAATCCTGGAGACAAATGAAAAGTGGCGGTGCCTCCGTTATCCGTAGCTAATTAAACTTCACACGTACGCCAGTCGGTGGCTCTTGGCTCGTCGGCGAGCTGATGGCCCTGAAGCGGATCCCTCTCTGCTGGGACTGATCTGCGGCCCCTTAGTGTGTCTTAAACAATTGCGCGCCAGTGGCCGGGCTTGGTCTGGCATTCTACAGGCCATCGGCTTCCCAAACACTGCAAACGGCGTCACTCAGCCCATGGGCCCTGATCTCCAAATGATGCTTACATTACGTAATACCTGTGTGAATAGTATTTAAAGTTTTTAAAGTTAAATTTCAAAATATATATTTAAAAAATATATTTGCAAGCCATCTTACTCACTTTAGATTCAGAGGCTCTTTGTGACATTTAAAAACGATTAGACTGGTAACAGGTATACATTTTTTTCTGTATTTTAGTTACCCTGTATGGGCAGATAAGATTAGTTTACATATATATAGCTGTACTGGCATCGCCTGCAGGGTGTGTCACAGCTGAGGATTTTCTCTAGCTTCCTTTATGATCTTGACCAGGATGAGTGGTTGGACGATGGATGGATGGATATGTAGCTCATGTCAAAATCTGTTAAGCTTCCTGGTTGTGTTCCTGTTACTAATCATGAAGCACAATGTCACATGGACAGGTCGGTACTGGGTGTGTGTCTGTGTCTCTGCCCTGGCTTCAGCTGAATAACGGGCACCGGAGAAGACGGCCCATCAAAGGGCCTGACACCGGCTATTGGCAGACGTCTGCCTCTCCCCGCCATAGTTGTAGTCCCTGTCCATCGCATGTCCAGCATCTGTCTCTGGCGTCAACAGGCCGCTGGCTTCCTGGCTTCCTCCGGCGCTCGGCTAATTTGCCTTTCCCTGAGCATATGGTTAACACACGCATACAAGCTCTGTCTACATAATAACGTGGCTCGGGGACGGGCCTGGCATTGTCATGCTGCACTTGTTCCGTTTATTAAACTCCTCATTCCTCGCATCCTAATAAAGGAGAAACACCGTAGCGGTAAATAAATCACTGCAGGCCCGCAGCTCATGTGGCTAATTCATGAGGCCCGTGTCTGGGCCCCTCTTGCAGAATCACCGTTTTGGGAGTGCCGTAAAGGCTGGGGTTGCCGGGGAGACACCTCTCCCCGTTTCACCAATGAAGGTCAGTGGAAATAGTCAATTGTCAATGGATGGCCTGGGATTGCTGCTCTTTTTGTGATGGAACGCCGGGGTCTCCCGAGGACCAACGAAGGTCTCAGGGTCTTTTAATGTCCCAGTAACCATGTGACATTATGGAACCCGAGACTTGGGGGATGTTCTGCAGTCTGTGGGTCCAGTGGCATTACAGAAAGTCCTTTGTGGTCCTTTGTGTGTGAAATGTGTGCGAGTCCTATACTGCACACTCAGATACACACCTCAAACACCCCTCAAACGAACACCCACGAACACATCCAGGCACATTTTTTTTTAATGAATGCTAACTCCATGCCAGGGTTTTGGCTCATTTTCTTTTATGAATGAAGGTGGGGAAAAAACAAAGGGCTTCTTATCTTTGGGCACTCCAAAGGCATCTCTCATTCAGCAGTGCCAGTCTTGGAGCTGTTTTATTTAATTTGTTCCCACAAAGATAACGCAGCAAACAAACTCGTACACATTTACTCTTAAACACACGAGCCAGATTTATACATCACCTTTTGAGTTGTAATGTGTTCTTCATAGCAGGCTGTTTTGACTGCACTATATGTTGTTCTAAATGTCTCTCCTCAGCCGCCTTCACATGTTCTGATGGACTTTGAATTGACACTCTGTCCTCAGGGCGGACATCATTAGATGTGAACCAGGCAGGTCTTTTAAAACCTCAGTCAGTTGTGATTGCCCTGAGAATGCCCTGCCCCTTTCCCTTGCCATACAGGAAGGCGTTTGTGTTGGCCCGCCGCCCCTAGCATCGAAGCAGGGGGGAGTGGCCAGACTGAGCCGATTTCACATGGTCTTTAATTCCCCAGTCTGGCCTCTCTGCTTTGCAGTCACGTTCATGTTCCACGCCTGTGTGTGATTTATTCTGCTCAATAAGCTCCAACGTAAGCAGATTTGTCCATCACTCCTCCCTTCCTCTCATCTCTCCTTCTGCTCCCTCCCCCCATCTCCCCTATTTAAGAAGGTTATTGTGACTTGCAGAGGGATCCCTCTGTAGTGAAAGTCTCGTGCATAAACGTGCCCGCCCCCGACTCAATGCGTCGCGCTGGTTGAGAATGTGACTCCAGCGCGGCCTGGCTCCGTCCATTTGGTTAGGCGGACATCACAGGCGCTGAGTGTGATAAATAGATTAGGTTTGAAATGTGAGCAGAAAATGAGTTTCTCTTCAGATTTCACAGGGACTTGTCACTCCAGCTAATTTGTTGGGATTTTATTTATTTATCCCGCCCCGCGCCCTTTAGCATTCAGAATGTAGCACGTCGATATGTTATATTTATATAAACACATAAGTATTTCAGCCCGATTTTGAAGACCCCTGACCCCACCAGATTAAGTGTTGAGAAATGCAATCTGAGTCAAATCCAGGCTGGCCAACCCAAATCATGTGGACAGAGAGAGGAAGTGTGGTCGGAACCGGGGGTGGAGGGAGGGGGGTATTTCCCTTTCATTATCTCCATAATGTCGCCATGGACTCTGGCTCTGGCTGCCTTTTGTCAGTGGAGGTTTCCCATCTGTAGAGTGGAAGCGTCGGTGGTGATCAATAACTCAGGTGGATGACTTGTGTTCAGCAGTTCCCCCCTCCCCCTTGTCCTGCAAACCCCCCCAACCCTCACTCTGCTTCTCAATTATAACACAAAGTCATTAGGAACGTTGACAATACAATATAGTGGCACCCCAGCAGTCCTAGTTAAAAACTGCTTCTCTAAGCAACAACACACAACAACTTCAATTATTTTTTTTTTTTGGAGGACAGCAATATTTATTACCTCAGATGGCGTACACTGCTCCAGAACATACATATGGAAAAGATTGAAGAATTTTGATTAAAATTGATTTTCTTCTCCCTTGGGAAGTGAAAAGTCAAAAATGGTTACTTGCACATTTATAGAACAGATTTATTCCGTTGACATTGAAGGCAGTTTGATAAGTAATTAAATCCTTTTACCTGTGACAAGGTGACAGCTAACTGCGTTCGTTTTCCATACATTGTACGCCTCCAAAGATAATAGTCCGTTTTTGTATCTTGTTTTGTTGCTGCTGTTTCTGTTGACGGTATATTTTTGGCTCCAAACCCAGGGGGTTTGGCTCTTTTCTTATTTATTGTAGAGAAAGTATTGCAGTTGAATGCTCAGATTAGATACTTATTCTGTTAAGTGTAAGGGAGATACCTTGTGAACCATGTGAGAGAATACTGATGCACTGTGCAACCAGTGAAGGTGAAGGACCCACGACTCTGGGAGGGCAGTTGTAGAAGGTCGGGCCCTTTTGTGGTGCTCAGTGTTAGTGGCGTCGGTAGCATATAGTTTGTAATTTAAAACCTACCAATTCAAGTCCGACATGAGGCTCGACTGTAATGTTAAAGCAAGGTACACAAATGGGAGCATTGAACAGTGTAGATGAGATACAGATGTGCAGTGCTTTGGTCATGTGCATCAGCTATATAATAGTAAAAATAATAGCTTGTCTGGTAGTGGTGGATCATGTTGGCTTTATGGCTACTTGCCTGGGCTGGTTGCTTCTCACAGCCTCATGTATTGTCTACTGCACTGAATTATCTTTGGGCCCATCGATCTGTCTCTCTGTACTTATGTGATGAAACCTTAGATCTGATGTTGCTTTGATGAAGTTGTGGAACCGGCAGAAGATATTGGGCACGTTACCCGACGTTACCTCGATGCCAGGCGTCTCGACTGGCTGGGGCCTCGGCCGCACTGTGTAACCGCACCTCGAGGTCCAAACACCACCATCTCTAGAGCTTGCTCCTGATCGGCCTATGTTGGGCCTGCTTTCCCACTCCCGTGTCACAGGAGAGAGAAAACTGGGAGAGACGTTGTTGAACCCACTTCCATTCAGGACTTAATTAGAGCTTTTATCATTATTTTATTAATTAATGAGGCTGTCTGGCCTCTAAGGGCATCAGTGAGCTGCTTCCTAGTGAGTACATCAGTAACGGCGAGCAGATATAAGATGTCAGGTTCCCCTCACCGCCAGGCTGTTTGTATAATTAGGACTTAGCCATCTCTCATATGCCTCGCAGCTCTGTGGCAGAGGCTCGAGCCGACAACGGCATGTTTACGCTGCGTTATTATCTCCATTTTTTCATATTTTCCACAAATAAAGGGGAGGGGGGATGATAATAGATTTCTGGCGAGGCGGTCGGTTATAAATGAGGTTTGCGGCTGGCGTCATAATGTTATTTAGATTTCGGTGTTCAGAGACCTTGTTCCAACTCCCATCAGCACTGTGACAGAATCAAACGTGAATATGGGTAACTGAATCTATGTAAGCAGAGATAGAATTGGTTTTTAATGCTCGTACGCTCAGCGAAGGAGAATTCCCCTTTGTGTGCGTGAGGTGAACTTTTAATTACAGGTGTCGGCATGGAAACAACACCCCCTCAGACCCTCTTAAGGAGGATGTAGATGAACATGGGGCACCTGGAGGTTACCGCCTTCCTCAGGATTAATTTAGTTTCCAGGCCGTGTGATGTTCATCCCAGAAAACGAAGCCCCTCTCGTCTTGGAGGCGTGGTCCTCTGTTGTGGTATCTGCCCGGGCGTGTTGGCAGCGAAGTCTCCAGTGGGCCAGGTCACCATGGCGACTCTGTTCTTTGACCCAAGGGGCCGACCAGGTGATAGGTGAAGCCAAGCAAGGCATTTTGTTTGTTTGGTTTGGCCTCACATGTGACCTTAGGCACCAGACAACCACCGAGATCTGACAATGCAAGATTCATCACCCTGGTAACGGCCATTTCCCATGACTGTACTTGGCACATGAGATTTGTCATTTACAGCCTTGACTGGAGGATGATATGATGAAGCTTATAGATTATCTAATTGATTGTATTTGCAGGCCTGCAAGTTAAGGTCCACCACGCGGTTGAATATCCAAGCTAGCCTGAGTGCAAAGGTGACAGCATGGTATAGGCCACTGGGACTATAGGACGCTCATTCTCATTGGCGAACTGGAGTGTCCACTGAGGATACAGTCTCTAGCACAGGGTAGCTATGCTGAAGCTGAATGCTCATTTTTCTCCCTGTGTTCGTTAACACTGTTATGCAAGTTCAGTTTTGCATGTATTTGTTTTCAGTCGCATGCAGCAATTGCCTGTTGTGTTATGTAATTCCTCTTAAGTTGTGTGGAATTATAATGCATAATTACTGGTTACATTTGTGGAAAAATAGTCTTTTTGTACATTATTTTTGTTTTGAAAGCGTTCTGAAAAAAATCCAATTAGTTTTGAAGACAGACAAAAAGCAAATATAACAATATTTAACTTTGTGAGAGTGTAGCTACATGTGTGTAATACAGTAATTACTCGCCTAATTAGAACAAAGGAGGAAAGTACGAATCTTGAGCAGCCATTGTCTTGGTCCCTGGTGTCTGGAGGCTTTTATAGCAGGGAAATCTGTGAGAACTCCACAGAGCCACAAAGGACGGCCAAAGCACAGAGGAACTCATTTCGGCCGGAAATATAATGATGTTCCTGCAAGATGGAAAACTCTGCTGTAGGAGACGTTGGATAATGACAATATTTAGAATGAGAACAGCTACAAAGGTTTTACCCCGAAAGTAAACGCCCATTTCTTAGCCACTGTCAAATTACAATTGGCAGACTATTCTTAGAAATCATCTGCTCTGAAGTTTGTTATTGGACAATTACGTGTCCAATTACGTGGCAATCTGTGTTCTAGTTATGACTGTAACGGGTGTGCTAATGGCTACTTCAGAATCCCTCACTTGCATGCAACCCTTGGCATTTGTTGTCAGGCCACATAAAATGAATTGATCTGAAAGACTCCAAAAGATGACTCAGGGAGTAAAGTTTTCTGAACTGGTTCTTAAAACTTTCCCCACCTTGCTGCCATAGCTGCTGCTGCTGCTGTGAATGTTCGTAAATGTGCTATAATTCAGTGTACGCATTTATGCACCCCCCACTCTGAATATGTGACACAAAGTACCAGGGAAAGCAGAGGTTCTCAAATTGCCCTGTCAATCCCCCCTCTGCTGCGGGTGATATCATGTCCAAGCAACAAGGATGGACATGGGGAGCAGGACGTGGGTGGGGTGGAGCAAATGCTTGGCTTTTTATGTGATGAGCTTTACTGGCAGTGCGGGGCCTGTATGACACCCCACCCCCCCATAGTAGGTCTAAGCCACAGAACCAGACAGATTGTACCGACTGCATGGGGCTGACTGAGTAATATACACACTATCAGAAAGAAGTTAGAATGCAGTGGCTGTAAATTCATGAATTTTCATGTTTTATGCTTTTATATATTTCTGTAAAATTAAAGAAATTACAATATATGACGCTTAAGGCTTACCCAAGCATCTGTTTCTCAAACTTCTTAGCTAAAGCCGCAAAGGGCACATGGCCAAATTGCACCCTGGCCCTGGATGCTGGTTTGTCACAAAGCACATAGAGATGCAGTTACACACTACAGGCAGATAGCATAACTGTATGTCTTTGGACTACTGGGGGAAACCCACACATCACAGGCAGAATATGCAAGCTACACACACACACGCGCGCGCACACACACACACACACGCATGCACACACACACACACATACATACATACACACATGTACACACATACATACACACACATACATACATACACACATGTACACACATACATACACACATACACGCATCTACACATACAGAGTCACATACATACATACATATACACGTACACACACATACGCACACACCCACTGGGCCACCATGCTGATGTTTGCCTTTATAGCAGCTTCACAAACACGAGGTTGTTCTGTTTAACAGGTTACAGTAGGAAATAACCTTCCCGGTTTGTCGTTGGCGATATCCAGGGAATTGTGGGACGCTTGCCTTTGACCCTTTGGTTCAGTTCGTCCCTTACGATGGGGTGGATAAATGGAGGCCGGACTGGCCTGGTCATTAGTCTCCTTCAGACCGGCCCAGTCATCAGCTCTACGGCTCCTTCACTTTTGCTCTTGCATGGAGAGTTCCGCTTCCTCCTCTGACCACACACGCTTTGATTAAAATATTTTTAGGCTCAGTAGTGCAGAAGACCAACTTCCGATCCTATTATTAGACACATATACAGTTCTAAGCATAGATAATTATGGTTTTAAGCAGATGCACTTAAACTTTTGACTGATACTGCATGCACTCTGGTATAACACACAATGTGATACTTCTAATAATATGCCAGAAGAGGTCTTTTACAATATTTGTTTTTTAGCACATTCACTCCCTGTCCAGTAGTGACATTGGTAGTTAATGCAGTGGGTAGGTCTACCTCTGAATACACACACACACATATCTTTGTGGGGACTCTTCATTCATTTCCATGGGGAAATTTAATCCCAACATAACAACCTTAACCCCTACCCAGCCCTAACCTTAACCATAAGTAACCAAACAAAATACAAGACTTTCTGCATTTTTACTTTTGTGATTCGGGTCTTTGTGGGGACCCGAAAAATGGGGACACAATGTCAGAAATCATGTTTTTTTACATTGTGGCACGATTTGGTCCCCACAAAGCAATATAAACCTAATCCACACACATGCACACACAAATACACACACCCTCCCTCCCTGGACGAATGTATCTATATTTCCTGCGCTTGACTGCAGGAGTGGCCTTTGCTGACTTACAGGGCAGATTCTGCAAAGCGGATGGTATGATGGGTTGAGCCGATAGCCTTTCCCTACTTTATTTAATCAATGTTTGGAGTTTATGTAGGTCACAGCGTGGGCAGAACTAGAAAACTCACATATCCAGTCCATCCCTGACAGAAGATAAACACTGTCTGGGCACAAGTTACTATTTGTGAAGTGGCTCACAGTGTGGTACTAATAAAAAAGAATTCCATAATGTAAATAAAGTGCGATACACATGCTCCCTACCGTCAAAGCACCGCGGGTCAGGATGAAAGCCAGCAGAAGGAGACGTGGGCATTGCTTTTAAAAAGTGGTATTTAGTGAAGCTATCCTCACAGTGCTTCTTTTCTGGTTTTGCATTCCTGTGCAGACAAGTTATCTGCACAAGTTGGCAAAGCCTGAACACACACACACATACACACACACACACACACACACAGAGGTTTGTAATTATATCTTTGTGGGGACTCTCCAATTCATTTCTATGGGGAAAACTCTAGTCCCAAAATGACAACCCTATCCATAAGTAACCAAACAAAATAAATGACAGTTTTTGGTTGTTGATTGCATTTACAGGTCTATGTGGGGACCTTAATAATGATTCCCAAAAAGTCAAAATAACAGGTTTTTATTTGGTCTCCACAATGTAATATAAACACAATCCACACACACACATGCACACACTTTTTGCACATGTCCGACAGGCACAACGGCGGTAATTACAGTGTGGAACGTGCTGCGGTGTGACATCCAGGGCTGCAGCCACTGCTGGAATCGGGGGGCCTATCGGACACCACATCGCGTAACTAGCGCTGCTTTAGGGCTTCGGCAGACTGTGAATAGATGGAAGTGGGTCAGGGTTGGGGGTTATCTCCCACTGTCGTATCTTTAATGTTATGAACAGGCCTTCCTTTCCGGAAAAGAGCTGAGCTGAATATCTAAATGCCCACTTCTATATGTGTGAGCTTGACTTGCGCTGTTGCAGCCCTTTGTGGAGAAGGTGGGTAATTCTTCTACGACTGGATGATGTCAGTGACCACTGGTACCCCCCCCACTCCCTTCTTGCTTTGGCAGATATTTGCATGCATCTACAAAGCCCAGCATAACTATGTCAATCCCCCCATTGATGGCTTGAGTGTGTTTTCAGCCTCTGCTTAAGACTAGCTTTGAAATCATGCATGGAGATGAAATATTTCTGTAGTCTGGTTCAAAGAAAATTGCAAGGGGCGAGCGTGTGCTTGTGATTGTTTCGATTTACTTGTGTGGATTAGCAATAGGCATGCAAACTGGCCTGGAGAATGGTATAAACTTAGACCAATTATTGTCATTTTAATTTCCCTTGAAAAAAGCCCCACTTTTGAGTGAGATTTTATAAAATGATTCTGGAATGAATATCCTCTGTCTCATAAAATAAAGATTGCATGCGAGAATTGCCTGTCATGAAGTCATCAGAGAATCTATTGAGAATATGAAGGTAATCACAGTCCTGCCGTCTGATGGCAGAGGCTAAATTGCTATTCTGTTTGCTGTATTTTCTTCTGCACATAATTGTTGTCGACAACTTGAATTGTGTCTATTTTCTCCAAAATGTAACAATGCCATATAGCTAATTACATTTTTAAATATAAGACTGTCCGTGTCAGACCTTGAATAAATGGAAATCTTTGCCCACTCTAATCTCAGTTTACTCATCTGCTAATCAGAATGTACTATTCATTATCCGTACCTTTTACCTGTATTCTTGTCGAGGCTGTTAAAGTCGCAGTGGGGGGGGGGGGGGGGGGGGGGGGGGGGGGGGGGGGGGGGGGCGGGGGGGGGGGGGGGGGGGGGGGGGGGGGGGG
>JABFDZ020000016.1:9741492-9751680 GCA_019775955.2 Pollimyrus isidori
CCCCCCCCCCCCCCCCCCCCCCCCCCCCCCCCCCCCCCCCCCCCCCCCCCCCCCCCCCCCCCCCCCGGCCCAAGGGCTGCGGGGGCATTCTCTGCAGCAGGCACATGATTTTGTGTCGCTGTGCAAAATTGAATTTTAGGAAGACCTTGCTGCTCTGCCAGCTGGGAGAGACAGCCATTGTGTGTAGGCGTGCCCCGACTTTGGGGAGTCACGGTGATGGATGAATGGCCGGTTGGACAGATGGAGGGAAGGGAAGAGGAGAGGTGAGCTCTTCCTCAGACTAAGTGGAAAGGCAGGAGGAGAGCTGAGGTGTCCCTCAGCCTGAACTGAATAATTTGGGAGGGAACATCGGCGTTGTGCCAGTCAGTTTCCTACTCAATATTTTGTTATTTGTTATGTATAAATTAATTACTCAGTCAGCCACTAATGTGCCTACTTTGGATGTGAATGACATGTTGATAAACTAAATCTGGTCAATGAGCATGCTTCCTCCATCAGATCGCATTCCTTAATCCTGCCCCCACCCTCATCATTCTTGTACTCCCCCGAAAACTTCGCACATCATCCATGAGTCGTCGCGCCGTGACATTTATGACTCACATCCCAGCAACAGTAAGCAAGGTTAGCTGGACATGATTGTAGAATAGTTACATAAAGTTTAAAGATTATTAATATTAATATCAGTGTATGTGTATTTTTTTTATGTCTTGTGTGTAGTTTATGAATGGTGTCTACCCACAAATTTGGTTTGCACAATGCCCCTGGGATGGACAGATGGAGAAAGTATCTCTTAGCATGAAGAAATTGAGGACATAGAGGAGGGAAGTATACTGTAGAAAGGATGGATAGGGGAGAAGAGAAGCCGGTGTGTTATTCAGGCTTTGGGCCTCGCTGATGTTCGCCCACTTGCTGACGTTTCCTGGGGTTTTAGACATTTCGGTGTCCATCACAGTCTGCCTTTCTAACATATGTGCACAGCCTCTTTGGCAGAACTGGGACAGTGCCTGACGGTGCTGAGGTCACAGCCCCATCCTGCTCTTTGAGTGGACCGACACCAAATGGATGGATGGATCGGGATCCTCCATAAATCCTGCTCTGTTCCCGCATCAAAACAGAGAAGATTAAGAGATCTATTTGATCTGCAACTTTTCTTCTTCCTAGTTTATTTTTTTAGCCTTCTTGTGTTTATATATGACAACTAAACCACATAAAAAATTCATGCAAGATGGAATTGATAAATATATTTATGTATATATCAATAATATGGCATATGCTGTGAAATGTAATTGCTGCAAAGTGCTAATCACAGAGCAATTTAATAGTGTTTAGTTTGGTTGACTGTGGTTCTGCTATGTGGCCATGGGTGCTAAACCAAGCCTTTTGACCTCAATGAGACTGCCACACTCAGGCCCATGACCGCATCCAGACCGCTATGCAGCAATGCCGGCCTTGAAGCCCCACCCACCAGTAGAGCCGCTCCCTACGGCTCGTCGCCCTCGTAAATGTTCACGCCATACCAATGGAACGAAGGCCAGTTAATCGAAAGTGGAGGGATTATCCATTAGCACCTTCCCCACTACACCGTACTGGTTGCCGGTGGTGATTTTGGGAGCGCCAATTGGACGGGTAGCGGAATCACCGAGGCTCGGGCTCTTTGCCAGGTGTTTCCCGATGAAAGATGTGGTGCCAATGTGTGTTTAATCCCAGGATTTTTTTTTTGAGCCCAGTTCACTGGTACTAAACCAGAGGAAAGAGAGAGAGGGAGGGGAAAAAAGTAGAAGAGTGGTAAACAACCTACAAACACTGGCCTACTTCCTGGGATTGTGCGTTTGCTTTATTTCACTCTATATTTTGTACACTGCATCTGGCTGTATGCCACTGATTGTGCTTTAACTATCAAATAAATATAGAATATTGCTTACTCATTTAGAAAGGGCTAGTTTTGGTTGATGAAATTGGAATGGGAGAATTATATAAAAAAGCATCATTTACTTGCCTGTACATGTATCCCAACTGAATGTTTGTGGGTCTGTTTTAGGGAGCACTTTGCATCAGCTCAAAGCTAGCACATACAATGAAAAATTTTAGAACGACTTACATTATAACCATTGTGTTAAAATGTGCATTTACCATGCAAATCAGTCAGTTTCACCAGTCTGATTTGCATTTGCTCACAGATCTTAGGATATGATCTCCTAATGGGATGCATGGTAATATGGGAAGTGTAAATACGTTGGTCGTGTTGATATTATGAGTGCAACAGGAAGTGAGGTCACTTTGATCTTTTTCATCAAAGTACAGCAGGAACTAAATGTAATTTAGTAGGGTGGATCTGTGGACCTGACTGAGACTGCTGGCTGCCCTCTGTGATTCAGTAGGGTTTGTGGATCTGACTGAGACTACTGGTTGCCTTCTGATATGATTCAGTAGGGTTTGTAGATTTCACTGAGACTACTGATTGCCCTCTGATATGATTCAGTAGGGTTTGTAGATCTGACTGAGACTGCTCGCTGCCCTCTGATGTGATTCAGTAGGGTTTGTTGATCTGACTGAGACTTCTGGCTGCCCTCTGATGTGATTCAGTAGGGTTTGTGGATCTGACTGAGACTGCTGGCTGCCCTCTGATGTGATTCAGTAGGGTTTGTGGATCTGACTGAGACTGCTCGCTGCCCTCTGATGTGATTCAGTAGGGTTTGTTGATCTGACTGAGACTGCTGGCTACCCTCTGGTGTGATTCAGTAGGGTTTGTGGATCTGACTGAGACTGCTGGCTGCCCTGTGGTGTGATTCAGTAGGGTTTGTTGATCTGACTGAGACTGCTGGCTGCCCTCTGGTGTGATTCAGTAGGGTTTGTGGATCTGACTGAGACTGCTGGCTGCCCTCTGATCTACTCAGTACGTTTTGGTCTGAATTCTTTAATTAGCCAATGGAGCCAGTTGATGAATTTATTGTACTTTATAATAATTAAATTAATTAGATGTTACTAATCACAATCTAAATTACTGTAAGTGCTGTTCATTTTATTTTTGTCTTGTGCGGTTGTTTAAAAAAGTATGAGCATGAAAACGTACTCAAGACTTGTAAGCAGAGTATTGCGCATTTTGGTAAAAATTTTGAGTTCATTTGCTTAGCTTTGCTTTTATCTAAGGTAACCTAGAATTGTAGTTTGTTGTAGATATTTTTTTTGATTGAACTTATTTATACAGCCGAATACTTGCTGAAGTGTTTCATGTTAAAGACCATCCTCAAGGGTAGTACTGCAGTTCCCCTGCATGGTTCTGGGATTTTCAAACGTTTCATATAAACTATTGCACCATCTGCTGGCCTGGAGTTTTTCCTCAGACTCCCATGAGAGCCCTAAGCAGCATGTCCTGCCAGTCCCTCCCCCCCGCCCCGAGACTCGTGACTAGCATTGAGCTTCCATTTGTCACTGCAGGTCTTTGGTTTGGGACGGCATTTGAAGTCCGGAATTCTCTCCTGCGATCCAGACAGAAATACTTGTTTCCTGTTTCACACACACACACAAGACAGCTGTGACAGCGGCTTCTGCTAAGTGAGCCCAGCTGTCTGCCAGCAGCCCTTTCTCAGGTCATCCTGGTAGTTTTTCAGTATAGCGGGCTCACAACTATTCTTACATTTAATACCGTGTCTTATCTGTGATCTTAGAGACAGAATATTAACAAATAATGAAGGGTTTAATTTGATGAAATCATATTTTTAAACTCATTTTAAATTGGGTGGTCTGTACTGCAGTCTGTATTGCATAACTTGAGAGGAGCCAAAAAATGAGCCGCCGGTGTTCCTGTGACCCAGGTCTGTCCTTGACCTATGTGTTTTCAAGCATAAACACAAACAGGTGCTGTTAGGCATGGGGGGGGAGGCTCGCTCTCCTGCCACAGTACCACAGCTCACCGTACCGAAATCTGTAATTCCGTGTGTGTTTGCTCATAGGGCCAGGCAGCAGGGGGCATAGTTCTTAACGAGCATAACCATATACAATGACTGCAAACCTGCTATGGGGAGAAGCTGTTATGCTTAATCCTAATTTAATTATGCAAAAATCATCTTTGTACTTTTTTATCATCTTACATGATCTCTAGTGATAATTTACATATGGGTGAATGACAGATGGATAGAGAGAGAGAGAGAGTAGTCCACACATACAAGTACCTCGGCCTGTGGGTGGACAATAAACTGGACTGCCCATACAACACCCAGCACCTGTACCAAAAGGGCCAAAGCAAGCTGTATGTCCTGAGGAGGCGACAGTCCTTTAACATCTGCAGGAAGTTCCTGTGAATGTCTTACGAGTCTGTCGTGGCTAGTGTCCTTTTCCCCGGTGTGGTGTGTTGGGAGAGATGCACAGCGATAAAGGGACTCATCCAGGCTGTAAAAACTTATCAGGAGGGCTGGCTCTGTGGTCGACATGAAGCTGGACACTCTGGCCACAGTGGCAGAGGAAAGGACTCTGAACTAACTGCTGGCCATTATGGATAATGTCAGGCAGCCTCTGTACACTGTCATAAACAACCAGAGGAGTATGCACAGTGACAGGATGCTACTCCTCAAAGCCAGAACTAAAAATTCCTTTGTCCCGCATGTCATCAAACTGTTCAACTCCTCATTGGGGGAGCAGGAGGGGGGACAGAAGGACTTTTTATTGACTTTAGAATAGACCACATGACTGTGCAGTTAACCTGTACAATAATCATTTATTATTACTATCATCCCACCGCTATTTATTAGTCTTTCCTATATTTTTATGTTAGAATTTTTTGTAATGTACTGCTGTACTACTATGTGTGATTGAAGTATTAGGCCGGTGTATTGTTGCTGCTAGAAACTGAATGTTCCAGAGGAACCGTCCCGAGGGATTAATAAAGTCTGTCCGTCTGTCTGTCTAACCTCAAGTTTTGGTTTTTATTTAAAGGTGATTTTTAAAAACAATGGACTGGATGTTACGTCATAAAGATACGTCATAAATAAAGGGGGTATTGTTGGTGGTATTACTGCCCAGTGGCTACCCTGTGGTATTACTGCCCAGCGACTGCCCTGTGGTATTACTGCCCAGCGACTGCCCTGTGGTATTACTGCCCAGCGACTGCCCTGTGGTATTACTGCCCAGCACCTGGCCTGTAGTTACTCCGTCCCAGGGCCCCATTTGGTATTACTGCCCAGCACCTGCCCAGTAATATCACTGCCCATCGCCTGCCCTGTAGTTACTCCGTCCTGGGGAACCCCTTTGGTATTACTGCCCAGCGACTGCCCTGTGGTATTACTGCCCAGCGACTGCCCTGTGGTATTATTGCCTAGCGACTGCCCTGTGGTATTACTGCCCAGCGACTGCCCTGTGGTATTACTGCCCAGCGACTGCCCTGTAGTTACTCCGTCCTGGGGAACCCCTTTGGTATTACTGCCCAGCGACTGCCCTGTGGTATTACTGCCCAGCGACTGCCCTGTGGTATTATTGCCTAGCGACTGCCCTGTGGTATTACTGCCCAGTGACTGCCCTGTGGTATTACTGCCCAGCGACTGCCCTGTGGTATTACTGCCCAGCGACTGCCCTGTGGTATTATTGCCTAGCGACTGCCCTGTGGTATTACTGCCCAGCGACTGCCCTGTGGTATTACTGCCCAGCGACTGCCCTGTAGTTACTCCGTCCTGGGGAACCCCTTTGGTATTACTGCCCAGCGACTGCCCTGTGGTATTACTGCCCAGCGACTGCCCTGTGGTATTATTGCCTAGCGACTGCCCTGTGGTATTACTGCCCAGTGACTGCCCTGTGGTATTACTGCCCAGCGACTGCCCTGTGGTATTACTGCCCAGCGACTGCCCTGTGGTATTATTGCCTAGCGACTGCCCTGTGGTATTACTGCCCAGCGACTGCCCTGTGGTATTATTGCCCAGCGACTGCCCTGTGGTATTATTGCCCAGCGACTGCCCTGTGGTATTAATGCCCAGTGACCTCCCTGTGGTATTACTGCCCAGTGACTGCTCTGTAGTATTACTGCCCAGTGCCTGCCCTGTAGTTACTCCATCCTGGGGCCCCATTTGGTATTACTACCCAGTGCCTGCCCTATAATATTACTGCCCAGCGCCTGCCCTGTGGTATTACTGCCCAGTGCCTTCCCTGTAGTTACTCCGTCCTGGGAACCCCTTTGGTATTACTGCCCAGTGCCTACCCTGTACTTACTCC
The DNA here is from genome assembly GCA_019775955.2 of Pollimyrus isidori. Taxonomy (NCBI): domain Eukaryota; kingdom Metazoa; phylum Chordata; class Actinopteri; order Osteoglossiformes; family Mormyridae; genus Pollimyrus; species Pollimyrus isidori. The sequence continues at coordinate 9,747,688 of JABFDZ020000016.1, forward strand.
CTCTTGGGGACCCCTTTGGTATTACTGCCCAGTGCCTGCCTTGTAGTATTACTGCCCAGTGCCTGCCTTGTAGTATTACTGCCCAGTGCCTGCCTTGTAGTATTACTGCTCAGTGCCTGCCCTGTAGTTTCTCTGTCCCGAAGCCTTCTGCTCCCTGTCTGCGGTGACGTCGTGTATTGGATTTTCATGCTACATATAAATAAAGACGCCTCCATGGCCTGGGAGCCCCCCCGGCGTGGGGTGCGAGTGCTATGGTTTGCCCCTCCCCCGCCCCCGCCTGATGTTGATTTAGCTGCCGAGTGGAGGCTGTTCCATACACGCCACAGAATCAGGTTAGAACTATATTGCATTAATTCGGCAGGCTTCTGTCTGCAGAGACAGAAATGGGGAGCCGGATTGGATATTTAAGTCATGGAAGATCACCGTGCCCCTTGGGTCAAGGGGATGCAGGGGGAGGGGTGATTTATGTATGAGGTACATGCATCAAGCCAGGTATGTGAACTTCCTTAATATCAAACCGCAAGTGTCTTCCTGATGCTGCCTCTTTGACACGAAGAAAACCGGTGTGCAGACATCGAAACTAAATCTTTACCACGTGTAATAAACAGAGGAGTGTTTTGTGTGGTTTCCCAGAATGCACTGCAAATCCATTTAGCTGTCGAGTCTCCCCTGTGAAACATTTATTGGCATTAATTTTTATTTATTTAGCTGAGGCTTTTGTAGCAGCGAGTTAGCAAATAAGGCAGAATAATACTTCTGCAGCGGGCAGGGAGCCCATGGCGGGTGGGCCGGGCATTTTGATATTTCAGGTGGTGAGTTACGGGATGGGCTCCCCTTGAAGTGGCCCCCGGTAGTTCTCTGTGAGAGGCAGGACCAACAGCGGGGTCCCCCAATCCCCCACACAGTCAGGGCCTTAACCATCGCATCACTCGCTTATACGTGTGGCTCAGTGGCCAGTATCTGTAATTGGTGCTTGATCGCACTTTTGTATAAAAGAGGTAGCAATGGTGGTAGTTTCAGGTGCCTTGGGGTGGCTATGTTGTGAAAGGTGCCATATCAATCAATCAATCAATCAGCCTTGTGGTGGCCGTGTGGGAGTGTTGTTTTCAGTTACTTCACTCTCTGATAGATACTAACATGCAGAATGCAGGCAAAATATTTTCGGACTCTCACTGGATGCAAATCTGCACCTCCAAACTGTGCCCAGTGGGGTATTAACACAAGCCACTCATTTGGTCAAGGAAAATAAAAATAAAAAACTAATCTGGGCTGATATGTGGGGTTTATGTTGCCCATAAAACAGTCTGCGCTACAGCATTAACAATTTATACCTTCGTCGGCATCTTTCCATTCCTCCCGTGTGCTACGCTTTCCTTCTTTTTGTATTCTGTAGTAGGAGCATCCTCTCCTTCTGGTAGAAGGTAGCCATCTTGTCCTTCTCTGTGGGCTGCAGGAAGTGGGTGGGTCAGCTGACAGTACATGTAATAAGTAAGTGCTATGTCTGGCTTCCAGATGTCTGCATGCATCTTTTGTAATTTTTGTAGGGGAGAATCGCACAAACAATCATGTCAATAATCACTAGTGTCAAACTGCCTGGTCCTCATAATCACATTGTGGCTGTGAACTTTCAAGCCTCAGTTTGTGCTTCCCCAGGGTATATATGTGTGTGCATGCATGCATATGCCAGGGTGTGTATGTGGGTGATTCTGCTACGAGTCTGCGTGCGTCTGTGTGTAATTAGAAGGGAGATGCCTGTCATGGAATCCATAAGACATCTGTTTTCTACTCTGGCTCCTGGAGACATTTGTAGCATCTTAGCGGTTGTTTGTCACATACAGTTAAAATGAGCACAAGCAGTCACAATGTTGATATGTTAGCTACTGATTATGCACTGTCCTCCCACTATGCATCAGGTTAATCGGCGGGGGTGTGGGGCCAGGAAACCCATTCCGCAGCCCTTGAACATACATTTATTTATAAATTGCACAGCCCACATTTTTTGCATCAAATTTCTTTCTGCATGCTGAGAGTGATGTAGGAGGTAAGGTGGATGTAATCACCGCCGATGAATAAAACCCTTCTTTTTATTTGCGTTAAGTGTGGCACAAGGACCATATCTGGGCAGCTGTAAGCTGACTGACTGGCTTGGCTTTGCTTGGGGGGGGGTTCTGACTGGCATGCCGCGCCTGCACGGTAAGGGGTAGATGGCGAGGTAGGCGGGGTGGATCTAAGGGCTGCTCAGATGGTCCTGAAATCAAAGGTAATGAGAAGGGTTTTACCCCCGCCGCGTACACACAGCAGGCTGTGGTGTTGGGGGGGGCTCAGGCTGGAGGATGGGTACAGGCCGCCAGGGGCTAGGCCACCCTGCTGCAGCCCTCGTTATGGATGGGGAAGCCTTTCCTCAGCTTTTAATTAAACGTGTAGGAAATTGATGGTGGCGCAGGCTGGAGATGCCCTTAACGAAATCCCCCCCCACACCTCCCTGGAAGGTCAATATATGATGTGGCTATTTTGCTGGGATGGACCCCAGTGACGGGGATATAATGATGAAACCTGAATTAGATTGTGGCGTCTCATTGGGCTTTTAACAGCTCATATCACTTCCAGCAGCCCTGGAAGTGGCCACTGTCATCTTATTAGAGGAATTAAATAATGAATGAAGCGTGTGTGTGTGGTGGTGGGGGGTCTGTTTATTACTCAGGAGCAAAGTAACGGCATGCAGAGAGGAGCCCTGGTGTGGTCCTGCTGCAACAAAGCGCCCCCTGTAGGCCTGTTTGTACAAGATGACGGACTGTGCGACCTGAGCCTTATTTACAAGACCGGTGTTTGTGGGAACACGGAATATGTTCTGTTTTCACTGCCACCATCGTTCTGCGGAAAAGGCCTTCGTGCATGTGGTGGGCCGCATTGTCTGGGGGCCAATAGGCCGCCCAGACAACAAAAGGGGCTGTGATAAACGATAAAAATAAAAAAACAAAAGTAGCCAGGCTGCATGTTAAAATAGAGCTGTTGAAAATGTGCCGTGTGGATGGCAGGAACGCTCTGCTCCCGGATCTGTGATTTATTACCGCCTCCGAGGTCAGCTACTAGTCAGCTGGTATCTTTTTGACCAGGTGGCCGGGGACAAAGAGGGCATTCCCATCCTGGGCAGGGCTGGGAGTTGAGCCGAGTCGCTTTTAAAAGCCTCTCCGGCACCTCTGAGTCGCTCCGTAGGGCCCTAAAGAGTCCATGCATTCCGTTCTCACCTTCAGAGGTGTGCCGACATGTCACATATGTCTGATGTACCTGTGGCCGTGCCTTTTCGGAGATTGATAATGAATTATTGGCTCATTAACAAAGCCCATTACCCATTTCCTGCACACGCTCCCACAAGTGGAATAGAAATTGGTCATCGGATGCACAACAATATGAAGACTAATTGCCTCTGAAGAAAGAGTCTGTATCCCACTCCGGTTCTTTGAGAGGTTCCACACATTTCTACAGTAGTGTTGTAACTGTTCTGTTTACATGAATGGGGCGTCACTCAGTTGACTGCATCCAACCCGACTGAGTTACAAAGAATTCAGATTTATTATTTAATCTCTGAGCCAATTGGTCATAAATTAATCAGAAATAACTGGAATTTTGGGTGATATTCAGTGCTCCCAGTGTGTGACAGCTGTTTCCAGAGTGACTATATTAAAAAGAAACATCACTGTAGCAACTGTAGCTGCTCCAGGCGACACTTGTGTTTAGGAGATGGAGTTGGGAGGGCTCCCCAGCTACATGTTGGGCAGATTATTGCACATGACCGACTTGGGAGGGCTCCCCAGCTACATGTCGGGCACATTACTGCACATCACAGAGTTGGGAGGGCTCCCCAGCTACATGTCGGGCACATTACTGCACATCACCAAGTTGGTAGGTCTCCCCAGCTATGTCGGGCACATTACTGCACATCACCGACTTGGGAGGGCTCCCCAGCTACATGTCGGGCACATTACTGCACATCAC
>JABFDZ020000016.1:9753056-9768905 GCA_019775955.2 Pollimyrus isidori
CTGGGTTACCATCCACGCTACACGTACTATCCGTGGTTGCCGGTATTTATCCGTGGTTGCGGCTGGCGACCCTGACATTAGCAGATCTGTAACAGTGGCCAAGTGAGAGAGTCCTTATGGAGAAGTTCCTAGATGCAAGCTCCATGTTGATGATCACAAAGTTAATTTTCTTTTTTTCCCTAATAGCCCTTTTCTTTTTCACCTCTGCCTGGGTGGATGCTGGATGGTTTAGTAGGATGTGGGGATTCCAGTGTTTTGGAGGAGTAGATCTTCAATTCAAAGGTGTGAGAGAATGTGGAGTATTCATATGAAGCTCACAGGCATCTGTGCTGACATCCTGGCATAATGACGCTGCTGTATGTGTAGCCGTTTGGAGCGTGATAATGCTTTTCTAGCATTCTCTATCCATAAAACAGTGTATTCATATCTAAATGAAACAGGCAGAAAAACAAACCGTGGCAATAACATCACGGGTGTCGAAGCCTAAAATGTTTGATTGTCTCACCACGGCAAGTAATTATACTCTAGACAAAGTGATGGCTGATTTTTAAGTGTTTCTGTTTCGAGAAGATGTATTGTAATAAGTGTGAAGAGACAGCTGGGATCAGCTGAGACCTTCGACCGCGGTTCACCGGCCGTTTGAAAAAAGAGTGCACAGCTGTAGAACCCAGAGACCCAAAAGCCCCCCGTCTCCAACCTCCACTATAATTTATGATGTTCGTCCATCTGTCATTATTTCACTCTAGCTTCCATTCAGAAGGACAGACATGGAATAACTAATGCATCCGAGACCCCTCTTCCCGTTAACACACTTGACTCCATTGAATAAATGATGTTCCATGTTTTTGCATTGGTTAGAATTAGGGATGGGCCAGTCCACATTCATTCAGTTGCAATCCGATTCCGATACAGATTTTGATACAAGAGCTCTTTTTGATTTTTTAATATAACAAATATATAATATATACTTGAATATTTTTAAACTAGTAAATGCAGATGAAAAAAATGTATGCCAAAAATCTTTAATTAGGCTACTAGATACATACATAACACAATGTCCCACTGGCTTGTTTTAAGCCGTTATGAAGATTTTGCAGTTCAGTTTGAATATCTTCCAAGTGAGCGCACGCAAGTGGCGAATGCCCCACAATTTTTCTCCCACTGGCAACAGCGTCACTTCTACTTTGTTGCGATAGCAGCCCCTCGTGCATCACAAGGTGTAGCAAGTGTGTAAAACCAAGCTAGCGTCTCCCAAATCATCCATTTACTTGCGTTGTCTCGCACAATTGCATGCGCTTTGTTTAGATTTCCCACTAAACGCTACTTCCATCTTTGAAAATTATTTATTTACTTTGCAAGCAGGTGAGTCGCATTTGTTGTCACCCTCTTATCTAATGTTCTTTCTGTCTCTCAACTGCGATGGTTATGCGCGTGACATCACAGCAGTCACTGCGCTCCCACCCCGAGTGGCAAAAAAAGAGTGGCAGAGTTTCGCTTGAAAGTCGCAAAAAAAAAATGATCGTTCAAATAGCTCCTATTTCATGTTAAATCTATCTTTTTAGAAACTGCCAAAAATTAAATACGTAAGTATCGGACGTGGATCAGTCACATATAGCCGGTACCCGATCCGTCAGACAGGTCTGGTTCGGCGCCGATACCGATCCGAATATCAGATCGGTGCATCTCTAATTAGAATGTCATTAAGGCATTGATATTCACGATGCCTTTGACCTGGCATTAATATTCACGATGCCTTTGACCTGGCTTTACCGCGAGACCGAGCCCGTCATCCCGGAATGCCTGCTTCTCGCCGCTCATCCGTCCTAGCGTCCGCATTATATAGGAAAACCCGACCACCTCAGAGTGTGTGTCCTGCATTTGTTCTTCCTATTATCAAAGGTGCTAACTGACAGTGAATTTGCTAGCATGGCTGCTCATACGTGAAAGAAAATGGTTTAAAGTAAAGCAGAAAAACTTTTTTAGGAAAGTCTTTTCCCCTGAAAAAATGAGGACTAGCAGGATACAATAGCTTGCCTTTGCCCATGAAAAGAAGAATCTCCAGTTTTAGGGACTTGCCTGCACCGGCAAAAACTCCCGGAGATATTTACATGGTCCCCATACTTTGTTTAACTGCGGCTCTGGAACGAGAATGTAATGATAGTGGGCTTCCTGGAGGAGTTGGTGATGGAAACGCACGTCCCCTGTTAAAGGAGACCTGGGCTGGGGGAACATGTAGATTTGGGGGGGGGGTTCATTTCAGCCGCGTGTAATGTCTTCTGGGCTCTCCGCACATCGTAATGCTATTGATCCAAAGCCACAGAGCTTCCTGCTGCTCTTTTTAGGGGATTTGGGTCAGGTGGGAATTGGTCACCGAGGTAAACGCCTCCCAGTGTTTTGTGAAGTAGTAACAGGCTGTTGATAGGATTCGTCATGGATCCAGCCCTTGTTGGGGGGGGGGTAGCCAGTTGTAAAATTGTCCCTATAGCCTGGAGTGATCTTTTCTTGGCAGATAAAGAGCAGCCCTGGTCCCCGGTGTTAATTTCAGATGGGGGGTCAGATGGGGCCTGGCTGGCGTGTGCTGCCCGGCAGGCAGTATTCCCTCCCGAGGGGTTTGACAGGGGACCGGCTGGTTCGGATCCCGGCAGGTCCTGGGGGGGGCCTGTGGGGAATGTTCTGGCAAAAATCGACCCAGCACATGCCACCAGTCACGACTGTCACCCGTCTGCTGAACTCCGTAAATGAAGCCTGCCGCAAAATATCTGCTGGCTCGGGATGTGGGGGGGTGTGTGGGGGGGTGGCTCAGCCCTGAAGGACTAGAGAATGGGGAGGCTTTTTTATGGTTTCTCCGCTGTCCTTTTTCTCATTTTCTGGGTGCGCAGTGCTTGTCCTGGTGGGCCGATGGATGCCTGCCCCGACTTCTCCGGCTTTATCTGACAGGGCCGTCCCGAGACAGCTGGGCCGGCAGGGAGCCCTGCTTTTCTGGACCGTGCCTTTCATTCGTCTGCAGCTGGTGAAGCCAGGCGACGGACGTCTCACCCATCGGGGCATAGAGAGTGTGATTTACCACTACCTGCGTGTTACGGTAGATGCATGGGAAGCGGCCGTTCTTCTCCCCCATGCTGAACATCCACTGGTAACCGGGTGGGGGGCGGAGCTTGGCCAGGTATCAATAATTTACTTATCCATACACACTGCGTAGCTGTTCCTGTCCGTCCTTCAGGGTGCTGTGTGCTCTCTGCTGGTTCAGACTCCATCCTTGACAGAATAGTCACATCTCTGCTGTGCCCTTAATGCACCCCCCCCCCCCCCCACACACACACACAAAATGCTCAGGTGGATGGGATCAATGGCTGACCCTTTGCTCTGAGCCCAAGCTTGGGTCTCACCTATATGTGTGTGTGTTTATGTCTCCTAGGGTAGGAGATGGGACATGCAGAAAAGGAGCATTCCAGTGTATCGGTGCTTGTACTATACAAATGCCACATAAAGCATCATTAGGTAGATGAGAGACACTGTAAGGAGTATAAACGGCTTTGGATAAAATGTTTAACGGTACGTGAATAATATCTGATGATCATCAGTGTGATCATGCCCACCCCACGCCTGCCGCCCAGAGAGGAAGCACAGACTGTAACCATGGACATATCTGTAATATCAGTCAGCATCGCCCTGTGCTTTATTGCCACGCGAACGCTGAGCATCTCGGCGGTGAGAGTCACGCCTGAGAGAATAGATGATACATTTCCCCTCATAAATAATCTGATTAGGAGTGTTTGCTGTGTGGGAATCGGTGAGTACACAGATCAAGCCACCGCGGGGGACGGATAAGTTAACCTGACCAGAGCAAAGCAAGTGACACGACTAGGTGTAGAAAATGAGCCGACCCGAGTTCTGATAAGTGACATGCGTCATGGGTTTGTTAACTTCATGGAAATGGTGAGTGTTTAAGGTGAAATTAAGTGGTCAGTTCCTGTAATGGGCTGTTTGGTGTAAGAAGATGAATTAAACTTGCATTAGAGCAGTGGCTGTAGAATGAAATGTTTGTAAAATGTTTTAATCTTTAATGAGACATGAAGAAATTTGCACTGAAAATGATTTTAACAAGAGATCTCATTACTGCTCTCCACTGGCCTGTGGGGCAGTGTTGCATTGTGTGTGCTTGTGTGTGTGCGCACATGATGTATATATTACGTTGTGGGGACCAAATGTTTTCGCAATGAGACCTTGTGGGGACATTTTCTCAAGAACCTCAATTTTTTAAAAATCGGTGAATGCAGCAATAGAATTTAAAATGCGAAAAGCGTTCTGTTTTATTTGTTTACTCATGGTCAAGGTTAGGGCTGGGTTGGGGTAAAGGTTACCGTAGTTGGGATTTGGGTTATGCCTATAGAAATTAATGGAGAGTATGATTGATGCTGCACAAACCCCTCCTTCGTTTAGATGTTTGAGGGTTAAGCACCTTACACATCTGAGAGTATATATAGGTCTTAGGCTGTAATCTAACAAAGGAAGCTGATCTGTCCAGCTCCTGCCAGCCAATCAGGACACAGCACCGCAAGTAAACCCTGCCTACACTCCCCCCAGGTGTTCTGAAGAACCCAAATAATCCACGCATGAGGAACGAGGAGAGCGAGACTTCACACGGCCTCAGACTCTGCGCCGATGCTCTTTGGCCCCTTGATATTTACAGCAGCTGCTGACAGAGGCGTAAACCACCTGCTGTAGTGAACTTCATCTCCCGCTTGACCTGTCTGAATTCTGACTTTATGCCTTTCTGAAATCCACTCCCATCCCCAGAGTGTTAGAACTCCTGAATGTCCAGGCACACCATAAAACTCAGCCATAAATGGTACATTTACCTTCCCTGGTGGTTTTTTCCCCCAGTTTCTGTATTGCCTGTTCAATGCCTTGATTCTGTGCTCAGCTGCAAAGCATGTTGGATTGACTTGTGGAAAGGCGAAGGACGTTTTGACATCGTAGCAACAAAGGCCCTTTAACAGAACAGAGCCCCTTTGAAATGGTGACGAGAGCGCATGAAGCGGCCTGTCGGCACGGCGCGTCAGACCGGCTCGCAAATCCAGTGTTTTCGTAGTGCGAGACGCGCATTGACCTTTCACCCCCATGTCAAAGGTCAGCCTCATGGTCACACAATTAACTGACTTATAGCTTTTAATATTTTAATGATTTTTGAGAAGAAGCAGTGGCGGACTGAAACCGAAGACGAACAAGGTTGCTGATTGCGACAGCTGCCCCGACAGGTGGCCACCCAGGATGCCCTGGGTGCGGCTAGATCAGGGGATGGGCCCATTCTTCCAGTGCTGGTTTTCTGTGCCTTGCCGCATGGGGGTCAGTCTGATCTCAGCCTGCGGTCTCTGGGTCTCTTGCTAATGGAAATTATCTTGGTATTAGATCTAGAGGAGAATCTCTTTTGTACCTGTCATGAGTGTTGTCAATGACTTTCTGCTCGTCTGTAAATGTATTATCGTAGATTTATCCTTATATATTTTAATAATGTATATATTTTGCTATGTTGCTGGTGCTATTTATACGGCACGATTTGACAGATTTAGATATCGTGCATATGTGTATGGAGTAAGCATGTCAGTTAGTATTGTATTATTGCAACCATTGTTATATGTTGCCACAATGATTCTTGTCATTTCCCATCTGTCACGCCGTGGCCCAGACCTCCCTGAAATCCAGAGCCTAGTTTTCTAATCGGGTCTGTGACATGGGCATCGTCTCGCAGACCCGCTTCCCTCACGGCCGTAGTAACGACACCCTCAGTTGACCTGACCTGTTCATCTGTCCTGTTCTCATTCACTCACGCTCGCCTTTGTTCCGTCTTCCCCAATTATGGCTAATAATCTTTGCTCTGCTCTCCACGGAAGAGACCTGTGGTTCCGTTCGGGCTTTTTGGGTCCGCGTATGTGCCCATGTATTATTAATGGATAATATGTTCCCGTTAGCTGGAGTGAAATACGGAGTCGGTGGGCAGCTTGCTGGCAGAGCAGGCTAGAATTCCCCCCTTCTCTCAGATTTAAAATAGCTACGTTTGTTGTTATGGCCCATAAGACAGCTGCTGTTTTTGGCTTACAAGCGCACTGAACATGATATTCAAATGCCTTTTGGATCCGGTGCTGCCTTCGCCTCTGAGCCGACATACACTGCCACAGTCGCCACCGTTAGATGAACCACAAGCATGTATTAATAATGTAATATGGTAATTGAGTTGGGATTGGAAAGCTGAGTTAGTTGTTTTTCTTCCCCCCACTCTTTTTACACAAAGCTTTCTCTCCATAAGACACACGCACTCTCACACAAACACATGTTTGTATTTATGCCTTTGTGGGGACAGTACATTCATTTCTATGGCCGTAACCCTAATTGCAGTAATGACGCCCTTAACCCCTACTTAGCCCCAACCTTAACCATAAGTAACAAAACAAAGTGCAGGACATTTTTGGTTTAATTGCAGTCGTTTTTTTTTTTTTAATTTTGTCTTATAAAATTGAGTTTCCCCTTGTGGGGACAGGAAATGTGGTCCCCACATCAAAATAACAGATTTTATGACATTGTGGCTGCCCGTCTGGCACTGCGGACTCTGTGAAGTCCCACCTGTTGCCTGGCTAACCTTCCGTCTCCCTGGCGTTGTTTCTCTTCTTTTTGGTGCCACATCTCATCACGTCTTTCACGCTCCGTGCTGAAGACCCGAGCCGTTGTTAACCGCTCGCTCTGACACGCGACGTGACGGCCCCCCACTGTGGAATAATCCATCGCCAGCCCTTTAAATCCCCCAATGCCCCCTCCATACCTGTCTGTGAATGCGGCGTCTGCAGATACCTGTCTGTGTGTCACGTCTGCCTGCCACATGCTATGATCAATAATAGCAATAGCGTTTGATATGTCTACAAAAACAAAAAAAAACCAGCATGAATTAGCAAGTCCACACCATGGACTTGGATAAAGTTATTTAAAATGGCTTTCAAAAAGAAAATTAGGCATATATTAAACAGCAACTGTCAAATTGTCAGCATTAAACGGCGAGTTAATAGGCATCATATTGGAATATGAATAAAAATTTTGAATATTTCTGTCTGATCCACACTATCCCCATCTCGGATGAATTATATGTGAAATGTATTAATATTTGGAATGTAATTTTGTGCTGTAAATATTTTGCTGCAAAGAACTTTTGAAGTACATTGTATTAAACTTCCTTTCTTAGAAATAAAAATGATTACATTTAAGTAATCGGTGCTTCCTGTTTAAATTCGCAGACCTTCACTACGTCCGATGGAAAAATCGAGTCACCGGTGCCGTTAACTGAAATGAAGGGGTTTTTTATGGCTCTGTGTGTGGGGGATTGCTGTGAAATAGCAAAATAAACTGTAAATAGAGCCACTTCATGGAGCAGCCTTAGGATGGCGTTAGATCATAGAAGGGCCTTGATTGTCTTTCCCGTATGTTTTTGCTGAGGATGCAGCCTGAGAGCATTTGCAGGCCCTGAGTGCTGGAGGGTGACGTCGGTGCTATAATGGCTATCCCTGCGTCTGGCTGCTTCTCTTGAGAGATGCCGTACTTTGGAGGACGTTCAAGCGCCTCTTTAAGTCACCCTGACCCCGGTGAAACGGAGCGTGTGCTGACTGCTTATGGGGTGACAAGAGAGGCATCTGATGCCCAATTATTTCTTCCCAAGCTTCCCCTAAGAATGCAGGCGCTCAGGATGGCTGGATAGGTTGAATGACTGGAGGAGATGATTGTTCCTGTGGGCCCGGGCCGGAGACCTGGCTCTGTGCGCAACTCCTGGCTCCTCCGCTGCACGGCTAAATGTGACCCTACATCTGGACGCCAGAGATGTCCCTGTGTTCACACTTACAAAGGCTCTTTGCTCAGCACGATGCGTCGGCATTGTCGTTTGACCTTGTGCCGGCTGCATTGTCGTAAATGATGAGCGCCAACCCCCCCCCCCCATTCTTTGGCTCAAAGGGCCACTTCGTGGACAGAATATTTGGTCAGAACATACGGCCCATGCGCAACGCTCCTCTGCCACGGTTCCCTTGGCTTCACCTTACCCCGGACAGCCCTTCTTCCATAGCCTGCCATACCTAAGCACTTACATGATTACTTTTTAAAAAATAAATCACTTTGGCAGAGGTAATAAAGGTCGGCATCTATAGCACTACATTTGCCATACTTCTTGTGAAGTGTGTCATGCCACAGAGGGGTTTACCCGAGTGTTTCGAATTGGTTTGACTCACAGACACGCACAGAGGTGGTCCTCTCAGACTTGACAATATGCATAGTGACCTGCTTATCAGTAAACCCACGGCCCAAATCGCAGATCTGGGAATGCACTGGCGGGGTGAAGCGTTAGCCTTCACCACACTACAGGGTTAATCTACCAAAGGCTTTCGAAGCATGTATAGGATCGATATGTTATTATTTTTCATCTGCCGGCTGTTCTTAATAAGGAGCATTATTTAATTTATGGCTCCCTCTGTGGGTCAGAGCTGATGTTTCTTCCCTTTGTTTTGACTTCTAGCATGCCTTAGCCTATAGAATATCTTAGCATGTACACGCCTTAGAATACAAAACAGCTTGTAGCATGCCGTGGCCAATAGAATATCATAGCATGTACACGTCTTAACATACAACATAGCTTGTAGCATGTCTTAGCCTATAGAATATCTTAGCATGTACACGTCTTAGTGTACAACATAGCTTGTAGCACGTCTTAGCCTGTAGAATATCGTAGCATGAATACGTCTTAGTATACAACATAGCTTATAGCATGTTTTAGCCTATAGAATTTCTTAGCATGTACACATCTTAGCATATCACATACAGCATAGAGCCTATAGAATACAGAGTGGTGGCTCTGTGGCCAGGGATCTGTGCTGGCAATCGGAAGGTTGCCAATTTGAATCCCATGAATTCTAGTCCTTAGGGTCCTTAACCTGCAATTGCTTCATCTTGGGTATGATGTTAATCTCCATCCAGACCTGCAAGGAGATCCTCCAACTTTCAGTGAAAATTTGCGGGTTTGTGGCTGGATTGGCACTCCGTCCACCAGAAAATCTTCACACTGTTCCATTCCATCTGAAGTAGTGTGGTACTGAGGTATCGCTCGTCACACAGCTGCACTCCAGCTGTCATCCCTGAGGTGGTTCGCTGTGTGGCGGCTACAGTAATGCACTGTATCAGCACGTGCTTCTTACCACTATAAATGGACTTACTCTGTAGTCCTTTAACTAGACTCGTTTGTTAGCTTGACTTGGGCAGTATCTAATTTTTCATGCTGTCCAGATATTATACTGTGGAATATGGTACTTTGATATTTTTAAAAGCAACGCTATTCTTGTGTTTTTAAAATTTTGGTGGGTCTCCCTCAAATTTAGTTTACCATTAGCCACATATTTTTCTCAGTTTTCTGCAAAAAAGATGAGAAATTATCTAGACAGTGGTCCTGTGAACACCATAAGAGATCGTATTTGATGAAACTGTCATTTTGGTGGACGAGAGGCCTGTTTGCAGACGTGCCCTCTGATCCCTCTATGTCCAGAATGTTCTTGCTCTTTGCTCCTTCTCCACTGAGCTTTCAGGGAGGCCGGACGCTTTGGCACCTGGCAAATTATGAAGCTGATTTGCGGTGGCGGACTGGGAAACCAGCCCCAGCTTCCTGTTAATTTGCTTGATTTGAATGCATATTCATGTCGCAGCACATTATAAGCCCAGCGCCCAGGTACATTTTCACATTTCCATTCGCTCTGGTTGGACAGTCACGACGGCTTTACCAGCCCGTCTGAATGTCGCACGTGATGGATTCCTGCCGTTTCTGGGAGCACAGTCAGCAATCATGGCAGAAAATTGAAAATAACTCCACCTTGAATTTCTTAGAAGTATTTTTCAGGGAAGAAATAACCAAATTGTTCTACAGAGGTTTCAGCTACTGCGGACGACGCAGGACAAATGAATAGAAGCTTAATTTGTGCTTCCGAGTTCATGTCCCATCCGAGCTTCTGCTTTGTATTCGCACCAGAGTGGGGCAGGTTGAGGCCCACGCACAATGCATTCTGTGTTGCATGGGGCGGTTTAGATTACTTATCATTAATTTTAATATAAATGAGCTTTGTGTAATGATTGATGGGCCCCGAGGTAGGGCAGGGATGTAGCTGGGACAGCAGGAAGGAACACCCCTGCTTGAGAATGATGGTCACATGATTAATCATCAGCGGTTAACAAACATATTGATGACAATAATAATAATTAAATGAGAAGACCTTCCTCGTCCTCCAGAATATGTGCCAGTGCCGAGCTGATCTTGTTGACTGTGAGACCTTGGTGTGTTGAGGGTCTCGTGACCCCAACGATCCGGGCAGAGAGAAAGGGGCTGACGTTGTTTATTTTGAGTGTGGAAACCCACACGATTCTGGCTCCATGATTCTGCCCTGTGGCTCGCCAGGCGCTTGGGAAAACAGCCTAAAGCAAAAGGAAGGAAAATAATACATGAAATAAAATACCACTGTGGGAAAAGAGCTTCTTTTTCAAGCCACCATTGTTGGCGTCTGGCTTGTCTTCCGCCGGGTTTTCTGTGTGTGATCCCACCAGATTCCTGAGACATTAGCAGAAGGTAAAGGACTCCACACTGGGCATGATCTCCAAACCGCGCCTCCCTTTTTGGGTGGCTGTGAGTGAGAACCTTCATGTGATATGCCTCCAGAACCATCCGGAAGCAGAGCTAATGCCACCCCGGCCCTCAGCCCACGTCCTCATCATGCTGCCCATGCGTCACCTGAAGAAAGCTTTGGAAACTCTAAACAAGGAAAGTGGCGCGTGAAAGAGTACAATAGACTCTGAAGTTTGCATTTTGTTTTGCATGTTTTGTCTATTAATTCGTTCTGCATTCAGTCCCTTTTTTGCAGCCTGAGGTCATTTAAAAAAAAAAAATCTCCTTCCTCTGTCGCGGCTCTGATTGCATTCAGTGGGTGTTTTTAAAAATAAAAAAAACTATTAAAACATCCTTATGTAAAGTGTTTTGCATAAACTGGGTCATGCGACGGTGTCATTCTGCATTCGATCCACTCTTCTTGTGAGGAATGAAACGCTTCTGTGACACATTAGCAAACATTCCCGCTCTTCCCAAGAAGTCACAAAATTGTTAATAACCTTTTATTCATTGCCTGTGCTGTAAATCCATCTGTCTGGTGGAATGTGTTTTTTTTCTCTTTTTTTTGTCAGCTCGAAACATTATCCCAGACATTTATTTTTAACTCTTATAAATTGAGAGATTTTAATACCCTTGGTGGTGGTGCACTGGAGTTTTTACCCGGTTGCGCTTTAACGTGTGCTGTTTATCCCCTCCTTTTATTTAAAGATAATACGACCATTGGAGGAACTCATGCTCGTACCGTAATTCCGCCTCTCTGTCCTGTTGTCATAAATCTGTCCGAGTCGTTATCTGCATTTGCCTGTGATCTATTTGCCAGCCGAAAATAAGCAGTGCCCAGATGTTACGGACCTGGTGGCGGCGCGCCATCCGAGCGGAAATGGACTGTTGTGGCATCCCGGCTTCACTCCCCCTGAAGCCCCCTGATATTGTCCCTTGACTCCACTCCCCCCTCTTTTTTCCTTGTTATCTCCCGGGGCCTTTACAGTTTGCACTCATCTGTTGCTCTCCTCACTTTTAATTTCACCTTCGAATTATTTCATTTCCTGCAGAATGCTTTTTGAGGGCCTGGCACTGGCCCGTCTGCAAACACTAATCATGTTTTTCCAACCAAAAATGCTTTGTTTTTCCACAGTGCGAGGCACGCCTTTGGTTAATAGCCAACCAATCAGGCTTCGGTTAAACATAAAAAGGAGTATTTGTACAGGCCCGGGGACTGAAATGTGGTGTGATTTTAATGACAGGTGTTGTGGTATTAAATGTACATAGATCAAGCTTTGCCGGAATCCCCTAATCCACATTCCAAATATTAGAACTATGCACAGTTAAGACTATTAATTCTAAGCAGCGATGTGGAATTTTGAAGTACATCTTGTAAAGCAAAATTATACTCAAGTAAAGAACAATCAGCACTTGAAAGAAAGAAGAGAGTGTCTCCTGGAGATGTAGTATTTTTCCAGATTTTGGTCTTGTGCTATTTTAAGAGGTGAGTGCTGGAGTGCCGGCATATTGGCGCTCATTTCCATCTTCTGTGCCATCACCGGGACTGATTCCTCATTGCTGCCCGTCCCTTTCTCTGCCGAGGTGACGTGCCGCATGCCAAAGTGCCGATTTGTCCTTTAAAGGCTTGCCGCGGGGTCTGCCAGTTCCCAGGTGAAGCTAACCATGCGTACGGCTGTCCTAATTCCGCTTCAGTCTGGGACGCTGGAGTGTGGGTGTGTGACTTGAAGATGGCGCTCCATTTGGGAAGTGGTGAGGAGGGTGGGTCAAAAGCTCCTCTCATTCTTTTTTTTTCTGCTTAGCGATCCTTCTTTTTTCACAGAGCCAATATTCATTTGGAATGCATCACGCACTGCAGAGCGCTTGATACAAACCCCTACAATCTGAGATATATTCATAAAAATATGTATCTCAGATGGAAATGATAAAATCACATTTCCCCCTTTCAATGGCCTTCATTATCTTTTTGCACTGCATTGCACATGCATAGCTGTTATGAATTTACCTGGGGGATTCTCTGTTGCTGCAATTGCAGAATATGATTTTAAATGCAAGTGTATTCTGGGTTACTTAAGGTTTAAGTTTTTACATGCTGGTTGGCTTGTTTTGGTAGTCTGTGTCAGCCTTACATTTAGATTAAACTAGACAATTTATCTTAGTGTTCACCTTAAACATTGTCTTCTGTTTTTATATACGTTTTTAAATATTAATGCTAAGTGGTGTTATGGCATTGTTTTAAGCTCTGTATCTGCCCCGCGAAGGTATTTTCGAAGGGTTTGTGCGCCTTAATGACCCACAGAGATACATCCGCTGGAGTTCAGTTCCTGGTGTGGCCTCCCTCGATGAACAGGTCCGTGGGGAGAGTGCAGACAAACTACTGGTCGACAGACTCTCAGTGAAAGGTACTCTGCTGGGAATGGACTTGCCAGATGGACCAGGATGATCTGGCTTAAAAGTCAAGGTTTTCTGGGAACATCTGCCCAAAGCTCCTGTATGAGAGGAACTGAATTCTGGAAGTACTCTAGGACCTGCTGCTGGACCCTTGTGGTGAGGGAAGCTGTTGAGCTATGGGGGGAAGCCTTCAGGGCAGAGGTTGCACAGGGGCCTCCTGAAAGGCACTCACAGGCCAGAAAGGCTGCAGCAAAGGTGGCTATGAAGCAAAAGCATATTAATGATAGGAGCTGGAACACAAGGCTGGTGGGTCCCTATTTTTACAGAGTGGGACCAGAAGGGGTGTTCCAAATACTGGGGGAACCACACTTCTCAGCCTCCCTGGGAAAGTTTGCATAAGGGTACTGGAGAGGAGACTCTGTCTGATGGTTGGCTCTAAGGTCCAGGGACAGCAATGTGGATTTCAGCCTAGCCATAGAACAGTGGACCACCTTTTCTTCCCCTGATTTATGAGTGTTTATAGGAATACAGGCAGTCCCTGGCTTAAAAATGTCTGACTTAGGCACAACTGGTACATACAAACGGACTGCCATAAATCCTATTACATTAAAAATTTGGTTAAATACAATGTTTCGTAATAATGAGCGCAACTTAAAGACTGCCTGTATAATGGGAGCCTAAAAACAACATCCTTGATGTTTGGAGCTTTTGGCCTCATCCATGGTGCTCTTTCAGGAGTTGATTGATCCTTTCAGTTGGGGATCTACCTAGGGATGTTGTTCACAAGCGATGGTGAGAGGAAGTATGAGATTGACGAGTGGATAGATTTTGTGGACATTTTGGAGGTCAGTGCTGAAGAGGCAGTTAAGTCTTCAAAGAAAGCCAGTGGTTTGCTGGTCAGTCGACGTCATCACCTGTGGTCATGAACTGTGGGTAATGACTGAAAGAATGGGGTTCTAAGTACTAGAATCTGAAATGAGGGCTCTCCACAGGGTTGCTGGACTCGCTCTCCTTGACAGTAGGAGTTACAAGATCTGAAAGGATTTCGAAATAGAGCTGGCGCTTCTTAAGATGGAGAGGAGTCAGCTGAGGTGGTTCGGGCGACTCATAAGGATTCCACCTGGACAGCTCCCAAGGGAGCTGTTCCGGGCACTTCTCATTGGCTGGAGGCCCTGGGGAAGACCCCAGACATGCTGGATTATATCTCCCAGCTGGCCTGGGATCGTCTGGGAATATTTCCGTAAAAGCTACTGTATGTGAGCTTTGAAAAAGAGGTCTGGTCTGACCTGGTTGGCATGCTGTCACCACGGCCCTCACTAGGAAATGAGAAATCCCATATCTAGAGATCAGATGTGACTGAAAACAGGAAAGGGAAGGCAAAGGACATCTGGCACGTGCATCTCCACACTACGTCCCATCTCTCCATCCCATCTCTCCATCTCATCTCGAGGTCTTGTATCTCCAGCCCAGCCATTTCATTAAATGTCCCCGGACTTCATTGGTAGGTCCAGCAGATGACACGGAGTGTGGTACTGCTAGAGAAGGTCTCATGAAGATGAAGTGTCTTCACCCTCCCGTTCCGCCGGGGTTTCCTAGGGGCCTAGTTAAAGCCCGGTGTCAGAGTCGGTAGCTTGCCGTTGTGTTCTGCTGATGTCGTTAAAGGCTTTCCATGCGTTTATCTTTCAGTAAGCACTGAGGGCATGTTTGCAGCTGCCTCATCAGACCTCTATTGTGCTCGCTGCATGAGTAAATCTGTATCTGAACAGGAAGAATTCTTATGGTCTGGGGGGAGAGATGTTTACAAACAAAAATTGTTCCTCTCATTCATTCCCTCTCTCTTTCTATCCTTGCTTCCATCCAGTGTTCCCTGTCTGTCCATCTCGATTGGCTGGGGCGGGCCTACAGACAACAACGCCCCCGTCAATGTCATCACCCACACAGCCAGCTCTCTGTGTTACACCTGGGCAGCGGCCATGTGCTCTGCCCCCTGGCACAGGCCGTTAAGATTATGGGGGAAGGCGGTGGCGAAAAATAGGTATTATCAGCAGAGACACGCTGTCCGTAATACCTGGGCTGGAGATTGCGGGAATAATTAAGAGAGCACCTGGGGTAACGAACAACCGATTTGATGAGGATGGCGGAGATTAACCAAACAGGCTTGGTGCAGCGAAATTGCATTAAAATCAGCCTGCTATTGTGGAAATCTCCCCTGGGAGCTGGGATGTTTTTTTCCTCCTCTGTGCTTTCTCTTTAAACTTATCTGCGCAATAACCGGTCAGCGTTTTTTTTCTTTCTTTGCCAGGTATTCTCTCTGCATCTTCAGCTGTTTTAACCCCTCCCCCTTTTTCATATGAATGAAAAGCAGTAATAAAATGTGCATGATAAAACACCTTTTTCAATTTTAATGTGACTACGGGGAGAAACACCTCTGAATCTCTCCTGATGAAACATTTACAGAGGAGGTGAGGGAAACACAGAAAGGCATTAAAATGATAAAGACCTTTTTGATAAAGTAAATATCAGGAGTGCAGTGAGGCTAAGCGCAGGAAAAACACTGCAGGCGAGCCCAAATTAGACTCCCAGCTAACTCCAGGTAAAACCTGCCTTTTCCTGCCAGTGCCACAGATTTGCCGTTTAGGATAGTGCACTGCACATAGCTGGACTGGAGTGCTTTCTAGTTGGGTGTGCTGTCCATGGGCTTGCATTCATGTGGCCATGTGGGGGAAAATGGGGGGGGGGGGGGGGGGGTGGTTTACCCCCATTCCCTGAAAAAGGGGGTTTTGATTCCA
>JABFDZ020000016.1:9768915-9779126 GCA_019775955.2 Pollimyrus isidori
CCCCCCCCCCCCCCCCCCCCCCCCCCCCCCCCCCCCCCCCCCCCCCCCCCCCCCCCCCCCCCACCAGCCACTGGCCCTGACAATGAGCTGTTTGCTTCCATGAGGATAGGGAAATCCTGCAGAAGGTCCTCCAAGGGACATCCCTCAAAAGGCTTAACTGATAGCCATGTGGATTCGGGATGCTTGGAGTATGCTAGGGTAGCTGGATGACAAGCTGCGCACTGTATACTTTTAAACACACGGCTAGGGCTGCGTTAACCCGCTTCTACCACACATTCGCTTACACGTTTGCACTTAAAGACATTTTTTTCATGTTAACGAGCCGAAAATGCATTTATCAGTAAGACTACTTTCCTCCGCCAATGACTAAACATTGTTAATTTTAAATCGTGCTCCACGTCTGTAATTTTAAGTAATGCTAGTTAGAATTAAAGACTATAATAGTACATTGATTTACTGCTGTGAATTGCCTGGCTGGCTCTACATGTGTTGTTTTAGAAAATTAATTGGCATCCTTCTGACCAATCATATTTGAGAATTCAACTGCGTATAACCAGTATAAGCATTAATAAAACAGCAATATGTGTTATGGAGCCCATCCTATGAATTGTCGCCGTCCCATTTGTGCTGTATGGGAATGAACAGCATGAACATCTCTTGTTGATTTCTGCATCTTTAAATGTATGTAAATGTTTATTCTGAGTCGTCCCCCATCGCTTCTCTGTTTCTTTTGCTTATACGTCTCAGTCCTCAGGATCTCCTCAGTTTCAGCTGCAGCCATCACCAGCACGGTTCGTCTTTTGCTTTGTTCTTCTGAATTTAGATGCATCTCTTTTAATTAGTGGTTCATCTTTGTGGTTCCAGTGGAAATTCGCCGTGGCAGTGATGGCTGCTTTTACTTTGCCGTCGTGGTGGTCCCGTGTGGTGTGTCTTGTGCGGAGCGGGGAAGGCAGGCGCCATGGTACTTGGCTGTGCTCTCTGTCAGGTTTCTTCTTGGCCCTCCATGCATGATCCATATGCTTCCTGGGCTACATCCCTAAATTGTTATTTGTGTCTCCACCCCCTCGCTACTGTTACTTCGCCCCTGAAGTTTTGCCGTATTCCAGATTTTGAAGTGCTGTGCCAATACCTTAGGGAGCGAGTTACCGAGGCCCGATTTTCGCTCAGATCACCCCTTCACCGGGGACATAAGGACATTCTATCAAGAGTACCTTTTGCAGAAGAGAAGTTCACCATCAGTGACACCCATGCATAACCTGACATAAGCTTCTACTTCACTGATGACTTCATACTTTTGGACGGAGCATGATATGTCATCGAAGATGGCAAGTGTCCCGATACCACACTTTTGTCCACGCTAACTTCCTCACTCACTCGCTTGTTCCTTCCCTCGTCAGCTTCATGAACTTTAAACGTTAGACAGTGAATCATTCATGGAGAGAGTGAGGAAGCCCACAGGAATAGTTTTGGGATGTAGCTTTGAACTCCGGGTCTTTTGTGTTACTCCTCCCACCCAACCCCCTGTGCTGCTGCCAGGACCCGGTCATTCCACTCAGCCGTTCTCCAGAGATCTGTGAGGTGTATTAAGTTAGCTTCAGTTTATTTATCGATTAATTTGTTTCTGTGTCATAAAGGAAATTGATACCTTTAACCGCTGCCATCAAGGGAGCCAGTTGAGGGAAAAGTTTGGGAAGATTGATCCGGCACAATGCCTTTTTTGAAGTGCACTTGCTGACCACTAACTTTATTTTTCAGGGCATATTTTGTGGCAGAACCAAAAATAGAAACATAGTGGCACGTATGTAAAACTTCTGAAGATTCTTCATTTCAATAACCTGCCTCCCTTGCAAAGACTTCAGCCTCTGTTGATTCACCGTTTTCTCACATTTTCTTTTTGCCCGCTGTGCTCTCTGAGCGGCTTGTGTTGCAGTGGGGTTAAGATGTGGTTGGTGTCCATGTAAAGGTTGCTTCTTAAACAGAGGAGATACTAGGATGTCATCTTTGGGTGGGCAGCAACAAAAATGTTGCTTTTCCTGAATATGATATGTAAACAAGGACATAGTGTAATTTTGAGAAGGGGTTGGGGAGGGAACAACAGAATACAATTACAGAATACAAGGGGGTCTGGTGTCATTAACCTGTGAAAAATAAAGTAACTAAACTGTAGGATTCAGATTGTACGATGAGGATTTGTATGATGAACTAGAGAGGACAAGTAATGTGCAAAATTTGCTTTGGATCTTCAGCACACTACAATACAATAGAATGCACAGGGTTAGCTCGCAAAATTTGCAAACTCAACTGTGAAAGAATACGAGACGACTAATATTCTATAAGAACCAGAGGAAAGAACGAACAGGAATCAAAGGTATCAGCAGTTTTAATTGGATTGCTGAGAGCAGGTAGCTACAAACACATTTTGCAGTTCACTTAACCACATCTATACTGCATGTATGATGTGTAGTGGTTTTACATTAGGCAATGTAATATATGAGCGCTAACTAATCACATCTACACCTTCAAAATGGCCAATAGAAAAGCACTTTTTGCATAACCAATGGCAGGTATACAGAAAACTATAAACGACATGATTTTTTTTCCTGAGTTTTCATTGGATGGGCAGATGATTCCAATGGGGTGGGTGACACCCACCCAGAGGCATTCCGCAGTCTCCAAGTCCTTTAGTGGGGTGGGCCTTGCTGAGCAAGCGAGCTAAGCCAGTCTAATAAGATATGCAGTTGTATGAAGCGGTTAAACCAACTGTGACACTCAAACTGAATTCAGTAGAGCTTATCTAACAGAAACAAAGTAAAAGGAAAAGTTTATGGACTTTGTCTTATTTTTAAGTTTCCATTAATATGCAGGTTGCCAAATGGCCCCATTTATCACAGAAATATCAGGAAATTATTTAGCTTAAAAAAATTAAGAACACACTGTAGTCTAACCCCGCTGGAGTGGCGGCCTTTTGATGAAGAGGAACAATTTAAAATATTTAGTTTGACATCGGATTTCACAGATCCTACTATTAAATCATACTATTCGTTTAATAGCTGAAAATGAGGTCCAAATGTTTCTGCCTCATTAAGGATGAATTCGGAACTTGCTCTACGCGTTGGCCTTGGGAGACAGAAGACACGCAGCATGTCTCGATGTTTGATACCAAGATTTAAATGTGACATTTGGGATTTGAATGATTGATCCAAGTCCATATATTATATATTTTTTTCTAAACCGACTTTCCGAGATGCTTGTTTCTTTGCGCGAGAACAAAACGAGGGGTGTGGATGCCGCAGGAGCTCAGATTACGCGGCACTCATCCTTAAAATGCGGCCTGTTGCGCGGAAATTTCTGATTGCTACCGCTGCAATTACGAGCGTCTGGCGATTGGACTGATCACAATCGGGGCTCCGTCCCACTTCTATTCGGATGCAGTAATTACGCCGCGGCGGGAACCGTCTTTGTGTTCTCCGATAGGAGCAAATCGCCAGCCATTGACCTCTCCGCCAGGAGTAACGAGCACGCATCTCGCAACCTAATTAATTCTTCTGAAATAGCAAATAGCGGCTCGTTCGTTTTCCGAGAAGTAGACGCCGAGGGGCTGCGCAAACTTGCCGGGATGGCTGGAGTCGGGCCGCGTCTGGATAGCAAAAGTTGGCAGGATGGCGGGGTGCGATCAATTAGTATAATTTACGGCGCACGGGAAGCTGGTTAGAATGACTCCCTTATTGTGAGGTGGGTGATTTAAAATTCGCCGTCTTCACCCACCAATCTCGAGCGGCGCTCCGTAATCGATGGACCACCTGAACTGTTCCCCGCCTTAATGCACAACGCAGATTGAGTTTAAAAAGAAAGTAATTAAAACACTGGCAGCCCCCCAAAAAACGTATTATGGCTGTGAAAGGGGAGCTGCCTATACGTTCAACCCTGATCGTTCAGAAGTTATCTTTAATCCCCCATAACATTAAAGGCTTGCCATTCATCAAGCCCCCGGGGAGCATTGTGCGGTGAAAGGGCCGTCTCCAGCCTTTCTGCAAGCATAATTGAAATTTTGCGATGCCCCACGGAGCCCGAGCTGCAGCCTGCCCTGCGTGCTGAAGACAAACTGGTATCAATAAATTAAGAGAACACTGCTGGTCCAGTAAATAACCATTACTCAAGCGCTTATCTGTCTCCTTATCTGGACCCCCCTCCCTCCCCAGCGTCTCCCAGTGAATGGCCTATGGGGTTCGGGTGACGTGGCGTAACACTGCCACATCTGATCGGAATTTCTGCGCAAAGGATGTTATTTTTAACCTTTGTGTGATGCATTATATAAGTAACACATTTGAGGTTTAACCTAATGCAATTGTACAAGTAAATTTATAAGCAGGTGGAAATAATATAAATACTATGTGTCGTCATGTTGCAGCTGTCAGTTTCACTCACCTATATATCTTCATCTAAGGTACATTTCAGCATAAAAGAAAACAAAAATAAAAATATGTAAATCTGTCCTCTGAACTGCAGTAGAATAATTAACCAGCAGGGGGAGTTTTGAGCTTGTGTTCCAGAGCTGAGATTCTGGTCAGCCTTGTGGTCAAACCTGCTGCTGCTGAGTATGGAAGGTGTTCATGCTTTTGGGTCTGCAGGGAGGGATTATAGTTAGAACCCCCACCACCCCATACACACACTGTGTGGTGTTGCCCCCATCTTTCTTGCTATGATCCATGCAGCTGTCTGTTTTCTTCTCAGTCCACGCTGTAGTATAGGAACTGGTCTGTTGCGTATTTGGTTCTGAGGCCCTGCTCTGCTCCAGGATGACAAGCCCTCAGGTGTACTGGCAGCTCGCTGTTTTTCTGCCTGGACAGTGGTGTGTCACTGGATTGACCCGTGTGACAGTGTGGCTCTCACCCGCGCTCTGGCTGTGTTACTGTGTGGGGCAGGCTGCAGTGGTGTAAAGGGCACACAGAACCAACGGCTCGTACATGTTAACCAGTAGGATTACAGGACTAATTGTTCCGGACCACACTGACCTAGGGACCCTCAAGAACAATTTGATGCTGCAGTGTGTCTATGTGCGTGTTTGCATAAAAGTGATTATTTGTATTTGATCAGCTTTACCTGTGTGTGTGTGGGTGATGTATATATTACAATGTGGAGACCAAATGTTCCCTCCATGTGATTAAAAACAGTTACTCTGCTGTGGGACCACTTTTTTGGTCCATGCAAGGGGAACTTTAGTTTTATGAAAATCTGTGAATGCAATCAAAAAACTGAAAAAAAAATCTTATATTTTGTTTGTTACTTATTGGTTAAAGTTATGGCTGGGGAGAGGTTAAGGTTGACCTAGTTGGGATTAGTGTTTTTCCCAAAGAATTTACGTCATATGGCCCACCTGCACTTCATAATGAGCAGCATACCGGGGTCAGCCCATGAGGGTGGAGATGTGCTCATATCTGGAGGAGCTGTTTCCATTCCCGTTGTACCCCTAGCTCTCTTCATGGGCCTTGTCACCTCATTATAGAGTAGTGGGACATGAAGCAAGGCGCGGGTGGTTGTGTTTTCCCCACCTGCTCGCGAAGCAGCTCCTCACGTTACGGTATGAGCCCAATGTTGTTCATGGTTCCACGGGCTTCTGGAAGCTCACATTGAATAGAGTGGGCTGAAATCAGTAGTTCTTGGCTTCAGATGAATCCCAGGTGTCCACACAGCCTAAAGCCCGCTGTACCCCGCACCAGGATTAACTGCCTTTATACAATGACCAATTCCGTGCTGTGGGTTAACTGTGTCAGTATGACAGCTTGGTAGGCGTCTTATTCATCAGAATGTCTTTCGTTGCGACTGTGCTCACCGTGTCTTATTGACAGAAAAATTCAGTATTGGCTGGAGTTCAGGGAGTTTCTCTTGTCTATTGTTGGGGAGCCGAACAGGTGAGGATTCCCCGAGGCATTCACACGTCAGTGGTGAGGAGTTTAATAGTATAGGGCCTGTTTTGACGTCCACTGTTGTGGGCCCCCTCAAAGCAGCTTTGGCTTGCCGCATGACAGCATGTGGATGGCTGGAGCCCTCATGACTTGTGTTTGAGCCACGGAGTGCGGAAGTGTGATGGAAGATTCGGGCCACGCCCCCCACATGGCGGGGTTTCCGTGTGGTGGTCAGTGTGAAGGACAGTGGGTGGCTACAAAATCGCAGCTGCTCCGGTTAACAGGTCGGGTCAGGGGTTAAGTTAACAGATCAGCAGGGTCAAGTCACACCATGGTCCCCTGTTTGCTTAACCTCTCCTCTCCCCGGGGCACGGTCACGGACATCAGCCCGCCCACCTGACCTTTCATTACTCCCACAAGCCTCGTACCTGCTCTCTTGCTTTGACTCCACCTACAGGGTTCGGGGGGGATTTATTTTAACATGGCAACCTGGGAATAACTCACCACTGTGGATGTCAGTCATGTGTACAGCAAAGACTTTGGGGAAAGAATATATGCTTAGACTTCATAGTTAGGCCACAGAGAGAGGTGAAAAAAGGGGTTTTGGCTAAAAAGCATATTTAAATGCATGAGTTTTTCTTCTGCCGTTCTTATTAAGGCATGAGTGCATAATCTCTACAGCTGAAAGTGCTGTCATCTCTGAAGGTGTATTTTTCTTCTTTAAGCAGCATGTGTGTGCACGCTGTCCTTGTTTCTTTTTTTTCCCTCGCTGTTCCTCTTCTGTTTTCCTGCGAGGGCCCACATGGCCTCTGAGCAATCATCATCACCGGATGATAAGCAGCAGGACTCGCCTCAGTCCTCCCGGGAATGAGGGATTCTATTAGCGGGCCGCTGCCCCGTGTGGCTGCCATGCGCGGTTGCCATGTGCGGTTGCCGTGCACGGTTGCCATGCGCGGTGGCCAACGTGGTGGGTACCTGGCTCTCTGTCCATCATACTCTTCCTCACTTGCCTCCTCATTTAGTCTGATTCCTGAAAAAAGAGACTTTTTGACACAAAAAGACAAATGTGATTCTGATTTAGCAATAAGGTGAAATAGTTCTGTTGTCTATTACTGTAGGCAAACGCCCAGCTGTTTTCTAATTTTAGATTAGAAAGAAATGGTGAACTTACACCTGAGAGCTGATTCCCTGTGATGGACATTTGCATGTGTTTCTCTACACTTTTCAAAAATTTTATGAGGTGATTCTTAAAAAAATGTCACTGGTGGTAATAATAATATAAAAAATATGGAAAAAACGTTTTCGTATGTTTATGTAATGTGGTTGTTTGGGAATAGGGAATGCTAATTAGACTAAAATGCAAGCACAATTCAGCATATATGGCTTGCAGGAAAGGGCATTTACATTCAGTTTGGGGGATTAAGGCAGACAAACACCAAGGGTAGATACTTCAATGTATAGTAGAGGAACAGAGTATTGGTTGGGTGATTCCAGTTATATTGGGCAATTGTCATTAACATTGGTGCCAAAGGTGTGTTTATAACCCCGGAAATCATTGTAATTAAATAGATCTGAAGTGTTTCTCCCAAAATGGCCATTCAGCTGAAGAATGTGCGTGATTCAGGATGCTAAAGTGTCACTAATCGATACGGAGTGAGACTGCAGGGAGCTTTGGTGGGGTGACTCTCCTCTTCTGCCTGCCGCTCAGCTGACATGGCTGGTCACTTGGTCCCAAGTCCCACACTGTGGCAGTTTATGGTTTGAACCATAAACCAAGATGGCAGGACATGGATTTCTGCGATTCTGCAAAAGGAAGATACATGCAGATGTCAGGGATAGTTAGCGGTTCATAGCTAGGGGTTCCCTCACCTGGTTGGCAGGGGCAGGTTAGGGCTGGCCATCTCCTTCTCTCTGCCCATAATTATTGTCTGACAGCATCTTGGTTCACGTCCCTCTTCCCCATCATTTTGTCATCTTCATCTCACGCGTCACCAGTGCTGATTTGCTGTCTGTGGCTGGCAGAGTTGGAAAGTTCAGGTCCAGAAAGTAAAAATTTCGTTTCAACCAACCACTTGAGTATAAAGAGTCACAGTCACAGAGAACTCAACTGATTTGTTGAAATGAAATCTTGGTCTGGATTTTTACTTTCTGTACCCGAACTTTCATTTCTGGTGACTGGGAAGTTTCTCCTCCATATCATGATTTACTGTAATGAACTGTCCTTTATTTTTTAGTTTCTTTTCTTTCAGTCATCCGTTTGTTTTGGAATTTTCTTCCTCCATACTGACACTGCAGCCATCAAAACTGAGACTTTGGTTCCTTTAATGGATGTGAAAGCGAAATGGCTGAAGGGCGCAGGGTTGTAATTTACAAACATGATTCTTATGTCACCCGGGGGGCAGTAGCTAAGCAAAACACGATGCCTTCGAAGGCCACGCTCCGCTGTCATCACCACGTGCTAAAATTGGAACTAGCCGGTTTTGCGCCCCAGTGCCTGAAGCAGCAGTGTTGGCCGAGCCCTCCCTGGTTACCGCGAGGTGTCCGGTGGCCCTGGAGGGCTGGAGGACGCCCGCTAATTTACGATAGGCTGTGATTGGGTGTTCCCAAATGCCTAGCCGTGCTTGTCAGACTGCGCGATTGAAGACTGTCCCCGTGAGCTTTCAAAAGAGTGTCGTTTTCTGAGCCGACGGCTGTTTCCTCATGTTTTGACAAGGCTCTCCCTGACAAACGTGGTATTACCAAACGCATTATTATGTATTACGTCGGTATGTATGTGGTAGGCTGCACAGGCCTTACATAAGTAGTGTGTACACACATGTATAATGCCATTTCCGGCATTACCAGTCTGGTGGTGGTTTTCTTCCTTTGTAAGTTCAGACCGATGTTACCTTCTATTTCATCTCCCTTTGATTGCTAGTGAGCGTGTCTATATTTGTGTGGAGTCCGCTTTGATGAGGTGGGACATGTGGGGAAGTGTGACACATTAGCTTTGTTTGTCTGTTATGCTGCGTAGTTGTTTAATTATGCATGTAAGTGATACTTTAGAGTCTTTCCATTGCAACACCCCCTCCCACTGAAACGACTCCACCATACATCAGTGACCCCCAACCCCCATTTCCTATAAGCAGATTGACATGACGCAAGTATGCGTTCACCTTAAAGTGAAACGCGTGGCAATCGATTAATGTAACAATGGAAATACGTACGTATTTTATGTGCATTTATGCTGATATGACTAGAAATCATTGTGCATTTTAAGCTTTGTATGTTAATTTGTACTGCATTTGTAGTATAGAGGTTAAAATGCATGGTGATTTCTTGTCATATCGGCGCAAATGCACATAAAATATGTATGTATTTGCACGTTGCGTTATGTTAATTGATTGCTGCATGTATCTCTTTTAAAAGTGAATGCGTACTTGCGTGCCAGTTATGTCGATCCCTTCCTATAAGCACCTAGAAAAAGGGGTTCCCTGTTTTCCACAAATTGCACCGATGTTTTTGCATTTCGCTCGATTGGACGTTGAACTTCTTGCAGACGAACCCCCTCCTCTCTCCCCCCACAAGAGAAAGCCAGGCCTCAAACTGGCCTTTCAGTTATTGGTTAGTCAAGCTCCAAAGAGCCTTTAATTACAAAACTCCAGGCTGGAGTGGGAGGCGAGTCGGGCTAATTACGGACCCCCGTCTTTGAACTGTGAAGGAAACCCATTAACATTTCAGGTGGCGCTCGCTCTTTCGGCGAGCCTTCTCCACTGCTCTTTTCCTTTTTTTTGTTGTTGTTGCCTTAGCCCGCTTTCTTCACGTCTCGCCGCGTGTCAGTGTGTGCGGCCAGAGCCCGTCGCCGTGGTAATTCACCGCTGCTAACATCTGTTCTGCTCCGGGGCTGTCCCGCACCTTCGCTTTCTGGTAGATGGAGCACGGGACGCCGGTGTGGTGTCACCGTGTGGCAGGCGCAGTTTCTGGCTGTCACTCTGATCAGGATGCCTTGAAGGGGGGGCACATTCCCGTTGGGGGGTCGGTGCTTCGGCAGTCATATTTGTTGCGCGGCAGAGGGAGGGAATGAGTGCTTTCGAGTTTCTGTGCTATCGATTTGTTAAGAGGCTTCGGGTCAGTAAGTCCACCTCACATCCTCCTGAATTTGTAAAGTGAGCAGCGATCCGGCCCGCAATAGGCCCGGCAGACAGGCACTCCCCCAGCCTACATCAAAACTTTTCCCTCAATGGCCCCTTATGCTAAGTGGGGGGGGGGGGGGGGGGGGGGGGGGGGGGGGGGGGGGGGGGGGGGGGGGGGGGGGGGGGGGGGGGGGGG
>JABFDZ020000016.1:9790872-9804754 GCA_019775955.2 Pollimyrus isidori
CTCCCAGGCTGACATCAGCATGGCAAACCTCAGCCAAGCCATGCCGTCTTACCAGACCAAGGAGCTCAGGCTTAGTCTGCAGGGTGATGGGGTGACTGGGCTGTGCCATGTGAGTTTCCCTCTGATCAGGGACTCATTATCAGGGCTCCCAGGCTGACATCAGCATGGCCACACAGGTGTTGCAGATTTAACTAACTGCTCTGTTTTTTACCAGAAGCAGAACAAGGTCCTGATGTTTGCTGGAAATTCTGGGCACCTTGGGCCCCCTCCCCATGATTTAATTTGCTGAGCAGTGAGGTGGGGGGGGGGGGGTACTCCACTGTTGATTTTGCTCAGCAGAGGGGGTCCCAGTGGTGGATTCTGCCAGGGTATTCACGCTCCTCCGAAACCCATGTGTATAACCTAGGAGGTCATACGCACAAATCCACCCCTGCCTCTGGCACCCAGGAACCCAAAAAGAGTGCCAATGAGCTAGAACGTTTTGTCCAGCAGCCGTGCAAACAGATCACTGAATAGTGCAGTTTCCCTGCATCTCTGGTGCCATGGTGCGCTCTCCGCCTATCCTACTGTCTCCATGCCCTCCACAAGGCCTCTGTTGCTTTCATTTCTCTTTGTTTTTTCTACTAACATGCTCTTTTGCTGCACGGTTCGTAATTTGCACTGATGTTCGCATTTACTAAATTTGAGACGAACAACAGAAAATAAAATGTACATATGAATAATGGCAATAAGCTTAAACCTGCTCCAGTAATTCATTCAAATTAAGCCCCGCAGGGATTAAACTTGTAAACACATTCAGAGCCGTTTTATCTCCACTTTAAAAATGATGTTTACATTGTGATTAATTGCGTGTCATTTTCAATTGAGGTGCTTTTGCTCTGAGGTATTGTTCCCAGTTTGTAACACTTTTTGAATGCAGACACGGCAATGAATTTCTCCACTCCTTTCTATTTTGCAAAGCGTGTATTTTAATGAGCAAAGGCACAAGCTGAAATTAGTATTCAAGCATAGGCACACAACCTCCATGTTGCCTCTGTTCCGCACTGGATTCCATCAAAGTGTGCAGATGGCATATTCCAGGCCATGTAGACTGTGGGGATGATGACTTGGCTTTGGATTCGGGAGGTTCCCAGGCCTGTGCAGATTTTCCCTGCTCTGAGAGTCTGGTCACCGCACCTTCCAGACAGAACCAGGTCAACAAACGATGTGTGACTGCATGGCCGCTGATCATTTTGGTGTTTGCGTGTGGCTGGCGATGAATGGAATCCCATTCAGGACATCTAAGTAACGGTTTTGTGTCAACCACGTCCTATGCCTAATCATTACCCCCTTCTCTGGTACTAACCTTTATCCCTTATGCCAATTAACCCCCCCCTCACCCTCCCCCAAGAAAAAACACAGATCATTCTTTCTTATCCCTTATGAAATTTATATTAATTGTTCTTTGTTTTTTTTTCTCTTTTGCTCTACACAGCCTTAAAGCAAATTTCCTCTGGGAGGCTACCTTTGCGGATTAGCCTTAAACTGCTTACAAAATAATAGGAGTAGCTCAGTGAATTAATATTACATCCATACTTATTGTCAGGTGAATTTCTCATGTCCTCAAAGAAATCCATGATCATTTAAGAACATAGCCTACAGTAAGTAAAGTAGCCGGTGTGAATGTTCAACCATAACCCAAGCACTAAGGTGAACTTCGACCCTAACCCATACCCTACCCTAGCACTAAGCTGAACCTCAACCCTCACCCATACCATAACCCTAGCACTGCGCTGAACCTCGACCATAACCCATGCCCTAATCCTAACACTAAAATGAATCTCGACCCTTACCCATACCCTACCTTAGCACTAAACTGAACTTTGACCCTAACCCATACCCTAATCCAAACACTAAACTGAACTTTGACCTTGACCCATACCCTAACTTAGTACTAAACTGAACTTTGACCCTAACCCATATCCTAATACTAACACTAAGCACAGTAATATATTAGTTATATTACTTAATTTATACGAATTTTTTGAGTGTGTGCATATGAATGTGTGTGTGTGTGACTCCATAATTGCCATTATTGTCTTTTCTTAAAAGTCCAACCAAGGATTAGGTTTGCAAATTGCACAAAACAACGGTTGCGGTTTGTGCTGACCTTGCGCAATAAATCAAATCAAGCTGAATCTTGATCCTTAACTCATACTCTAACCCTAACACTAAGATGACTCTCAACCCAAACCTTAATACCATCTCTGACCCTAACCCTAATCCTAGTCTTAATTGTAAAGGCAACCTCAGCTCAAATCCAAACAAAACTCAGCCTAGCCGTAATTCTTCCCGAAACTTGTATCTAACCACATTGTTAATTTTCCTCTGCCACAGTCTATAACCCGCTTTCACTATATTTTGCGAGAGATCATTTATTTGTTGCCCTGAAAGTGGAGCTGGCGGTAAATTATTATGGAGCAGGAAATGAACCTGAGTGGGAGACTGACCTGCTGATGCCTCAGTTTTCTGTGTCTGTCTGACCCCTAAACTTTCAGAAATCATTTGCACAAAGCCAGTTATAAGGATTTATGGGCAAAAGCATTGCTTTGCATAGTCATCTCACAGCCGTATTACACTCTACTTCCTGCACCCCCACCCTTGTGCGTTTGTGTCATCCACTCTCAGTAGGTCCATTTGCACAGATGGCTGCAGCCCACCAAACTCAGTGGTACTAGCCTTGATGTTATGAGTTTAGGATCTGCTGTTGCATGTTTTTGGTAGAGTTCTGACATTGCAGAACGGTTTACGTACTTTTGACTCAAAGACTGCCTAAAACCTAAAATGCTCAATTAGAACCTCTGGTCATGCATATGCAAAGTAGCACCAGAAAGCTGGGTAACCTGGTAAGTGGTGGTTCCATGGAGCTGCTAGGAGCTGGAGCAGCCAGTCTGGGGCACCAGAGATGCAGCAATAGAGTGATTTCCCGCCCCTCCCCCACCCCCGTTTGTCATACATTTCAGCTCCTCGCTCCGCTCAGGGGAGATTCAGATTCCATCTCTGGTATTTTTAGCAGCTTATTGATCCTTAGAGGGCATGTGGAGGTGCTTGATGACAGGACCAATGTGGGGCACAGCCACGTTTCACTGGGTCAGTGCGGCACTGATACTGGCCCTCTGTGGTCCTGTGGTGCTGCTGTTTGGTCTGTGACCCATACTGTCACTTGGGGTATCGAAGGGGCTTGGATAGCCTGGCAGATTCTGGGGCCCCAGCACTTTACAGGAGCCACAGTAGGGGCATGGATACCCTGGCAGATTCAGGGGCCCCAGCCATTTACAGGAAGCACATTAGGGGTATGGATACCCTGGCAGATTCAGGGGCCCCAGCATTTTACAAGGGCCCTAGTAGGGGCATGGATACCTTGGCAAATTTATGGGGCCCCAGCACTTTACAGGGGGCACAGTAGGGGCATGGATACCCTGGCAGACTCAGGGACACCAGCACTTTACAGAAAGCACATTAGGGGCATGGATACCTTGGCAGATTCAGGGGCCCAGCACTTAGTAGGGGCCCCTGAATATGAAAATTATAAATTATTCATGCACCCCACACCCTTTGCTTAGCAGATTCTACTGTAAGGGGCCTATGTTTCTACAGATTAGTGAGGAGCCCAAGGTGACATTTTGTAAGGAGGCCCAGAATTTCTAGCTACACACTTGCCTGTTCCGTTTATGATTTCTGTACACAGGAGTCCCATCTCTAGCACTGGCCCAGCTACTAGCTCTGAAGTTCAGAAACTTCTCCATCAGCATTCATGCAAGTCTCAAAATGTTAGGTCTCTGGGGGCCAAGCCGTCTCATCCTTCATTTCTCTCCTTCTCTGCCCTCGCATTGGCCGCTTTTAACAGAGCGACATTAGAAACACCCCAGCCCTGTACAGCTCCTTGGCTCTGTATATATATTTCCTCATGGTTAAAGTCTCACCTGAGATGCCAGAGTGTGTATAATTCATAAGTAGGGATCGGTGAGGCGTGCCTATGCAGGGGGCGGAGGAACCAGGGGACATTCAGGCTGTTCCGCACACCAGGTGCTCTTCACGGTCACATAAATCACGCTGTCTCTTCAAGCCGCACTGGTATATGGTCACGCTGTGTGATGGCGGTTCCACTGATACCTGCCACACCTGTGATCCAGTGAAAAGACCCGTGGAGAAACTCATGGAAAGACCCAAGAATGTTTAGCTGGGGGAGGAGCGAAAGGAAGCTGTTGCATGGGTGTACTGGTTGATATTTGCTTGCAATACTGTTTCAGGTTGTTATATGGAGCTTATTATGTGTGGGAGTGATTTGTGATCATTGGTTTGTTTGATATGTATGTGTCTGTGTTTGATCATTGTGTGACGGTGTTTGATTAACGTGTGTGTTTGATTATTGTCTGTCCAACCTTGATTATTCTTTTGGGATATTCGACTGTTGTTTGAGAATGTTTGATCTTTGCATGGGCATGTTTGGTTACTCTGTATCAGTGTTTAACCTTTGCATAGGCGTGTTTGGGTACTGTGACTCAGTGTTTGATCATTGTAGGGAGTTGTTTAATTACTCTGTTTCCATTGTTTGATTATTCTGTGGGGATGTTTGGTTACTGTGTATCACTGAATGATCATTGTTTGGTTACTGTATGTCAGTGTTTGAGCATTGTGTAGGTGTGTTTGGTTACTTTGTGTCAGTGCATGATGTTTATATAGCTGTATTTGGTTACACTTTACTTGATGGGACATAAATAATATAGTATTATACTATTACTTATATATTAATTGGTCTCAAACCAAGTCTTAGTTACATACTGATCTCATGTTAATTCATCATTAATGAATTGTGATGCATATTTTTATCTGAAGCAGTTACTGTATTGAAGTTACAAGTGATGAATAACACAAGTTAAATACTGATCTCATATTTGTTCAACATTTATGAATCATGACGTGTCTTTAATCCCAAACAGTTCTTATATTTGTTGCTATATCTTTTAATTCAGTAAACCTTTTAGAACAACTGAAAGAGCAAGTCACAAATAACACTAATCTCATGTTTGTTTGTCATTAATAGATCGTGACACATCAGCAGCAACTATATTTGTTTGTAATTTGTATTTCAGTAGTAACTGAGTTGTTACTAAGTATTTGTGTTCTGTCAAGTAATATGTTACCACTCCACTGTGTTTCAGTGTTTGATCTTTGCATGGCCGTGTTTGGTTACAGTGTGTCAGTGTTTGATCATTGCGTAGGTGTGTTTGGTTACTGTGTGTAAATGTTTGATTTTTGCATGGATATGTTTGGTTACTGTGTGACAGTGTTTGATCTTTGCATTGCCATGTTTGGTTACTGTGTTGGTTTTTGATCCTTACATGGACACTTTTGGTTGCTGTTTTGGTGTTTGATCTTTGCGTGAAATGGATAAAATTAAATGGGTAACATTATTCACCATATCTTCCTTCAACAAGGCATCATTAAGAGTGAAAAGGGGTGGTACATTTTTTAAATTTAAACTGAGTGATGAGTGCAGCTGTGCTCCATGGAGGAATTATTAGTACATAATTTTTTGACTTGGTACACACAGTGAAATGAATGAACATATTTCTTGACACAGGCAGAACTGAAATGTACAAGTATATGTTCAACATTGGAAGCATTATGCTAATTGTGGCTGAGAGTTTCTTATGGCTCACCCTGGTAAGAGACAGTCATCATCAGCCATTTAGGAACATTTTGGATTCCCAATAGATTGCACCAGCATTGGAGTGAGAGATTAGTTGATAAGACCCAAACAAATGTGTTGGTTCTGTTATACTAAACTGGGAAACACATCCAAGGTGGTAACTTGTTTGAGACAATGTCATCCGAGAGTGTGTGCAACCAGAGCAAGGTGGAAACAGCCTCTCCGTGGCATTGAAGCAAATTCAGCTACAGACAGGCCACCATACTAAGTTGAGAACACTAGATTTAGTTCATCATGATTGTTATGATGTTATATATTTGTTCTGTAGATTTTCGTTATGTTTTTTGCAATGTGCAAATAAGCATCTTTGTTATTGAGACATGTCAACAGACATATTGCCTTTGCTTTACAACGTTTCCTAATTATGTTCCTTGTTTTAATAATAAATAACCTCAGAACAAATTCTGTTTCCCCTGCGGTTTTCCTTGCATCAAGCCTTAACACGAGGTTTGTACCAAACCATGAGTTTTGTGTACTGTACCTTTACACCCTAAACATGAACCATTATGAAAGTGGCTGTTTAGTTTACACACCAACTTTCTCTTCTCTGTCTCATCACTTGGAAAGCGGTAGAACAACAATTATTTTGTTTTATTTTGCTTCAGATTGATGAAAACACTGCAGCATATTGGCTTGTACCGGGATTGAGCCTGGAAACAGTATTGTCATGTGATTCAAACATCATGACTAAAGTGAATTCCGTGGTGGTGTTTGATTACTGTGTGTGGATGCTTTATTGTCTTGAAGGTATTTGGAACACTGTACTGAACTGAGTGGAGCAATTCACATGTTCAATTCATATGTGGGATGTTTTGATTACTGTGGTAACTTTGAGTTCTTAGTGTCCTTCAGGTAAGATTAGCACATGAAAGCCTGACCTTCTCACCTAATGCAGGAACCTCTGGTCATCAATTTCAATAAATTCCCACTTTTCAGATGGATTCCCATTTTTTAATGGCGTTCATATTTACCAAAGTATACAGGTATGCAGACACATACCCACACATAAATGCTTCACGTATCTTGGAGGTTTTATTTCCGTGTGTGTAGGTGTGTATATGTAATGTTTTGTAATAGCACACACAATATCTTTCAAATGGAACTACATGGCAAGCCTGTCACTGGTTTGAAATTGGTTCCCATATATTAATGCATTGAAACTTGTTTTTTTCCCTAGTTCCTGGTTGTGCATTTGCAGTAAAAGAAGATACAATCGACTGGGCCCGGAGGCATGCGGGATGAATTCTGTGTCTGTGCCGCTGTTCTTCCGGGAATGCTCCGTGACACACCGAGTGCATGCTCCGGTTTCAGTCGCTGCATAGCTCTTCCGTGGGCTGATCAGACGCCGTCTCCTATCAGTCATAGCAAAATAGGCACTTTAGATTTTTTTTTTTCCCTTTCAGCCAAAATAGTCAGCAGTGGAGTCAGCACAGAGTCACTGCACTGACTCGCTTGTCCTCATTACTGGGGACATTCGGCTTTAGCGCTTATATGTTTTTAATTCTTCTATTGTAGCCTTGGACACAGTCAGCATACAGATGGGACAGGAACTCATAAGCTGTGGCCGGCTATGTGCGTGGGCCTCGATGGTATTCACCCCGTCCCGCCGGAGGTCATTTCCCAGCCCCGAAATTGTCGCACTCGAATAAACAGATTGAAAGCATAGTGCATCCTTGGCATAGATTGATATAAATCTTTCAGCCCTGATTTCTTCAAAAGCAATTTCTTGGGATGTCTTCCCCGCCGTGAAGTTGCGGGTCGTAAATTTGCCTATCCTGTGCACATATATCATCACTGTGGATAGCATCAGGTGTTGGGCAGGGGTGGTGTGTGTTTGAGGCTCTGTGTTAGAGTGGGCTGCCTGGTGGGGAAGGAAGGGGCCCCCGGGGGTTTCTAATAGGCACTGCTTTATAACATGAGGTGCAAAGCGATTTTATCCTGGTTCACCCGAACCTTTGATGTGCCTTACGCATCACCAAATTCTCTTGGTCTGCCCCTTCCCCTTCACCGTTCCTTCCCAATGTCCAGGAGAGTTCCCCAAGCTTAAATATACAGTGGCAGCTCTTTGTTATCTTGGGACCCCCCACCTCACTACGGGCAGCCCTCGCTCTCTCCCTGTCTCTCTAAGGCTCCTCTAGATATTCCCTCAGTTGCATGCAGTTTAATAATCATTAGGAATTTGCTTCTGATGAATGGAGTCACCCCATTTAATCGCCCGTCAGACCCGTTCTGGGGGGGGGGGGGGTGTTTGGGGAGCAGAGTAATGAGAATGGAGCCTGTGTGCCTCTTAGAGGGGTGATTAGGGCCACTCACAATGGCCACACTCTGCTTCTGTTTGCTTTTCTGGGCCTTGAACAATCTCTCAGCCCTGGAGCCTGTCAGTAACTTGGGGACGTAGACCAGGCTGGTGAGGTAATGAGAGGGGGTCATGTTGCGAGGGGTTTGGGCAGGGTGAATCGCAGGGGAGCTGGTGTACAAGTGAACAAATGAAGGAGGGCTTGGAGCGGCATGGCTTTGACTTGGTAGGAAACGCGAATACGCTTATGTGCTATATCACACATGTGCACAACTGGGGTGGAGCTCAGTGGGGGGGGGGTGGCATTGCTCTGAAGATGACCTCTGACAGACATAAATCTTGAGAAACAAAGACCCTGACGTTCTGCCCATCTTTCTACGACGTGGTAGCAGATCAACTGTACCACGACTGGCATGTTTAATTTGCTCTCCGCTGCCATCGACATGCGAGACGGACACACGTGCGAGCCACCCGCTCTGCCACTGTGGCACTGGGTATCAGCCCGTCCCGTGACTGCATGCTAATCTGGGGGCTCTGAAATAAAGGGCACATTCCGACGATGTGCGGCAGGGCAACAGGAGGGGGGCAACTGCCCGCCCAGCAACAGGGTGTGCTTGTGCAAAGCCTGACTGTACCAGAACTGGGTCTGAGGACTGGTGGGGGGGGGGGGGGGGGGGGTATATTTTTTTTTTTATTCATTTATCTGGCGCCACCATGGAGAAAAGCTGCACATTTGCACGCTGCAGCGTGGCGATGTCTCGCATTAATCACTGCGACCGCTAGTTAGCCGCTGTCACTGGCTCTAATTTATAACAAGTTCCGGTATACCTTATTCATTTACCAGATACGTTTAGCTGAGGTGACTCTCATTTTACATCTTTACTGTTTATCTAGCTTGATATTTAATAGATGGCACTTGGGTTAAATGGATTGTCTAAAGGTATAACTGCATATATGCACCTGGGATTGGGAAATATGCATGTCTGGGTCATCTGGTGGCTGGAATCTCT
Source organism: Pollimyrus isidori (assembly GCA_019775955.2). Classification (NCBI taxonomy): domain Eukaryota; kingdom Metazoa; phylum Chordata; class Actinopteri; order Osteoglossiformes; family Mormyridae; genus Pollimyrus; species Pollimyrus isidori. The sequence continues at coordinate 9,799,931 of JABFDZ020000016.1, forward strand.
GGGCTGGGTCGCTGATTTGGAGGTGCGGGATGTGTACGTGTGTGTCAGAACTCACTAGCGGATTTACTCAGCAACGTGACAGGAGTGTCTGTTAGGGAATCGAGGCATGCGGCGCTTTGGGGGCGGATCCTGTCTGATCTGGGCTGTGCATGTCCACGTGTGGTCAGGACCACCTGCCCAGGCCCGTGACTCTTAGCTAGAGGTTCCACTAATCCAGCTCGTCAGCTGGGACTCACCTGTTCCAGTTTTCCATGCCTTTATATTCAGTTCATGCCAGAACACTTGTGGATCCGGCCCTTTTAAGGTTGGCTTCCAGGTCCACCACCTCCACTCCAAAGCTAGCCTGTAGATACTGTTGGTAAGAGCCACACGTGAGAGTAGCAGCATTGCTAAAGGTTATGTGGTGAGGTGATGGACTTAGGGTCGTAAGCTGCACGTTGCTGGTTCAAATCCCAGTATCAGTTCTCCAGTAGTATCCTTGAAAGTGTTATCTGACTTATTAGAGTGAAATGTCTAATTTTATTTCAGGTCTGGAATGTATGAAAATCTCATTTAAATTTGTTGCTAATTAGTCCAGTTGCTGTCATTCTGTCAGTGTTTGTGTGTGGGTTCCAGGTTTATTTGAAATTAATAAATACGTGTAGTCATGTTTCTGAATATCTTTTTAAATGCTTCTTTTCACATGCAATAGTTAATAAGTTGTATATATCAGTTTCCCAATCCAGTTCTTGGGGACCCACACACATTCCACGTTTTTGCTCCTTCCCACCTCTTGGGAGGAAGTGAAAATGTGGACTGTCTGGGAGGGAGCAAAAACATGGACCGGCTGTGGGTCTCCAAGGACCGGGTTGGGAAATACTGGTATAGATAATCAAATACTAATTGGATCAATTGGGCCAGAGGAGCCGACTGGAACCAGATCCATTGGATGCTGAGCCGTGGCTCCGGTCCAGAGTACCGGGTGACCCTCATCATCTCGAAAGGCTTCATATTTGGGAAGAATTCCACCCCCCACCCCACCCCCCCCAATTGCCTCTACATTTTATTCCCGTTTGAAGTTCGCAAAACTGAAACCAGCTCAACTCCTCTCCAGGGCAGGAGGTGCGCGAGTAACAAAGCCATTTGTCTCCTAGCAACCGCGGCCACTTTCTCATGTCACCGTGTTTTTGTTGTTGTTTTGTTTTTTTTGTGCATAACATGCACACGATAAGCTTCCTTTTTAAATTGAGTCTGATAAGCTGAACATGACAGTGGGGGACGGGGGTGGTGTCTGTCTGGAGGCCTTGGGCCCCCGCCGCGCTGCCGTCCAGCTGCTTCAACTCCACCCGCTGAGAATATTGCGAATGATTAGTCGCATTTCACACAGCTCGGCTCCACTCTTCAAATCTTCGGCACAGAGTCCACACTCTTCCTCTGCGGAATGTGCTTCCCATCTATGCCATTGGGTAACGTCCTCTTTCGGTGCTCGCTACACCCACAAGGGAATGTCAGCCAAAGCAAGTTAGAAGGAGGACCAGGTGTCTCACGTCACATGACGCACTGATCACATGACCCCTATGACCAATAATGTCATCAGCCAGGGTAAGGTTAAGATACATGTGATTTGTTTCCATGACCGTGGCCCTACTCAGTATACGCCCCCCCCTAATAAAGTAGAGAGCAGGTGGGATGGGTAAATGTATAGGAAGGGAGTAATGAGGACATGGAATGTTTTCAAAGGCGTCACAGGCCTTGATCAATAGCGGCCCACCTGCTGTAGGGTGGTCTGTGTTTGCTGGTGTTTGCCAGGCATGTCGAGGGGTGGGGGGGGCATTTTTTCATCATTGGAGCTGCCGGCTGTTGAGTGACGAGGCCTTCGGGGCTCCACGGTGAGACGCATCAGGGTGGGTGTCATGATGCCGGCATGCGGCCACAAACCGGGGTCAGAGGTCAAGGCTGCACGACATCAAACATATTTATTGTAGCAGCTGCGCAGCCTGCCTCAGGATCTATGTTTCTTTTTTAGGGTACGGCCTCTCCTCCTGCCCACTCTCCTCCTATAGTCTCCTACAGTTCAGACGTTTCTTTTCATCTGTGGCGCAGAAAAGGTTGTGTCTCACATATTTTGCCTATTAGCCGACCTCTATGCATCTTCTGTAACTGTTGTCGGAAGTTTTTAAGGAAAAACTGCAGAAAGCATATCGAAAAGTATTGAAAGTACAGTGGAGCGGTAGCGGAGTTATTTTTGGAAATTACCCAGTGGAATGATGTCCTGAGAACACGCGAGAGCTGTAAAAGGCCACGGTCGAAAAACTCCCGGTCCAATCCATAGGTTTGTCTAACAGGTTGTTCTACTGACGTCTGAGACACATGCAATGCATTTGACTAATTTTACACATTCATCAGAGACAGAAACGGAATCATGAAGCTGTGGAGGCTGCAGAGGGATAGATATATGATGTAGAACCTCATCCCCGCTTTTAACTATAATTTGATTTCTTCCAAATGCGCTTTGATGAATTGAAGGACCAGTAAAGGAAATCTTAGGCGGGGAGCACATTTCTGACAAGGCCATGGAAGGCTGCGCCCACGGACACCAGCTTGCTGTTTTGATATCAATTACCGGCTGACTGTTGATCAATTAGTGGGAGTCCCAATGATTTCTTGTTAGTTGCCCTTTGAGGAACAGCGACTGAGGTGTGCCAGTCTCTGGGTGGTGCCGGGGGGGGGGGCATATTGTGAGCGCCTCGTGACTCTGGCTGAGCAGTGCACTGCATTCCTATCACACGGTGATTTTCCACCAGCGGGCAGCGGATGCTGCTGGTACCTCAAAAGGATTTTTTTGACAGAACGACAATTATCCTCACTGCAATCAAATGCAAAGGACAGCATTTGTGTGTGTGTGTGGCGGGAGTCTCGACTGAATGTCCCCATAATGTATTACAAACCTGTTTTTTGACATTGTGGGGACCAGAGAAATGGTCTGTGAATGCAATCAAAACAGACAAAATGGCAAAAGTCTGTTTTTTTTTGGTTTGGTTACTTATGGTTAAGGTTAGGGCTGGGTAGGGGTTCAGGTCATCATATCGGTATTAGAGTTTTCCCCATTGAAATGACTGGAGAGCCCCCCAAAGATATAATTACAAATGTGTGTGTGCGCGTGTGCGTGCCTCATCCTGACCACTTGACACGGCTCTGGTATAGAGGCATTTGCCTCTGGTGCTCTGTCAGGACGCTGAACATGCAGCAAGAATCTGAAAAAGAAATAATTTCATGTATTTTAGATAAAGTTGTCAATACATTTCTGGCCAGTGGATAAAGCGGGGAAGATTTAAAGTGCTGATTCAGTATGAAATTCCCCCCCCAGTGGGTCTAACTCACTATCAGCCCCAGGAGAAAAGAGTGTCTTGGGGGTGCAGGAAATCAAAATCTTGACACCCCTTCTGGAGGTCCATTTTTTATTATTTATTAATTTTACATCTTCTTCCAGTCAGATTAGAGTGAAGCAGGAGCATTTAGCAGCGTTGAGCTGAGTCTGACTTTACTGTTACATCTGGTGCCGGGCAGATTATACAAAAGAAAAAAAAAACTATGCACCACCTGTGTACAGCAAGCGCACCACCTGAAATGCTTTATGAATCCCCAGTCTTGGAGTTCTCCATTTGACAGAACAGCAAAGTTCTCCATTCGACAGAACAGCCGGCAGAATTCGCGATCGCACACAGTGTCCTAGAACATCCCCGATGAAATTATATCTCTCATGATTGGGGGGGCTGTCTACAGCAAATTGTTTTAAAATACTGTGAGACAGAAGTAACTGTGTTATGGTCTCATGTTTTTGTGTCGTTTTAATTCATGTTTTGAAAAATGATTCCCCAACTGGCACCTCCCTGTCCCTCATGAAATGGCGGCGTGTTTATCTGTGTGGGTCTCGACGCCGTTCTTGTAAATAATACACCTCTTATAGGAAAACCATCCATCGCACGCTATGTGGCGCCTTGCCCAGTAATGAACCAGAGTCGTTTATGCACCAGTAATTACACAATCATCTGATTGGAAGATCTGGGCACTGCATAGTGCTTAGGGCTAATTATTTCCTTTGATAGGCCTGGATTGCCCATTTGGGGATTGGGCCATGGTGGGAATGGAGTGACATGTCTTGGTCAGATGTGGCTGACAGCCTCATGCCGGATGCCCAGCCCCTGCCCCCCACCAGGCAGGTTTTTTTGGTTTAAGCCTGTCTCTCACACTCCCATTTTCATTCTTCACCTCGTATTTGAGGCAAACAAAGACACACGGGCTCTAAAAGCTCTCAAAACACATAAATACTCCAATTAACATGTCAAACAAAACCAGCTTTCCAAACGGCTGAAAAACAGTTACTCTAATCCCCCACGTCTGTATGTAATTAACGCTTGATGCTCTGAAAAGCTGGCAGGTCCGTTCGCCATGCTCTCCTCTCCGCGCCTGGAGCGGGACGCCGTCCACCTTGATCATCCTTGACGTGTGACAGCCTTTGCTGGGAATTCTTGCCGGCGAGGTTCCCGCCACATGTCAGCTCCTATCGAATCTTCCGGTGGCGTGCCCGCCGCAGCAGCGAATGGCAACTATGGCCTCTGCCGCTTCAGTGCTTCCTGATTGGCCAACTCAGGGAGAGGACACTGATAAAGTGAGTGTGATTGGAGAGCCTGAGACGAGGCAGAGAAGTGGGTGTGTTGGGATCTGCAACAGAAGAGTCAGCCAATGAAGCGTGATGTTGCTGATCATATAAGTGGTGCTCCACCAGTTGTCATGGGATACCATTAGTGGGTGGGAGTTTTCACATACTGTCAATCACATCATAAG
>JABFDZ020000016.1:9814025-9831419 GCA_019775955.2 Pollimyrus isidori
TTTCAATATGGACTACAGCCTGACCTTGTCTGTATGCTAACCGGGGCCTGTCAGTGCCACCTTGCAGCACAAGTGGATGCACTTGGAAGGAATGTGAGCTGAGCTGGGGCTCAGCGACACCCAGGATTCCTGCTTCATAATGGGCCCTCTTTGAGAGAACAAGACGGATTAATTCGGCTAAGTTGGCGAAGGGATTTGATGATGTCATCCGTGTGAATGAACCGGTTAGCTGATTATTTCCCTTTAGGCTGAGGCAATCCAAACAATTTAACATGGCTGGTGGCTAGGAAAAGAGGAAACGGAGATAAGGACATGGGGGCAGAATGGGTATGTCATTGGGGATGGGCAGGGCTGTGAACTGAATGGGCGGAGCTGTTGACTAGATGGGCAGGGCTGTGGGCTGGATGGGCGGAGCTGTTGACTGGATGGGTGTGGCTGTGGATTGGATGGGAATAGCTGTAGACTAGATGGGCAGTGCTGTGCGCTGGATGGGTGGAGCTGTTGACTGGATGGGTGTGGCTGTGGACTGGATGGGAATAGGTGTAGACTAGATGGGCAGTGCTGTGCGCTGGATGGGTGGAGCTGTTGACTGGATGGGTGTGGCTGTGGACTGGATGGGAATAGGTGTAGATTAGATGGGCAGGGCTGTAGACTAGATGGGTAGTGCTGTGGGCTGGATGGGTGGAGCTGTTGACTGGATGGGTGTGGCTGTGGACAGGATGGGCATAGCTGTAGACTAGATGGGCAGGGCTGTAGACTAGATGGGCAGGGCTGTGGGCTGGATGGGTAGAGCTGTGGACTGGGTGGGTAGTGTTATGGGTGGGGTGGGCGAAGCATATGTAGTAAGGCAGACAGTGGGTCAGGGACGGGTGTGGCCTGAAGGTGGAGATTAGTTTTGGCTGCCAGTGAAGACAGCAAAATAATTTCAGGAACAAACATGCCGAATAAAAACAACAGGAAGGGCCCAGGAGAGCCTTGGTCTACCGATCACATGCCCCTGTCCAAGCGGGCACCCACTGACCTACCATTCTAAGCCGCTATGGCTCGCAGTCACGTCTGTCCTGCTAGGTGGCGGAGGTTGGCATGCCCGTGGTCCTGGTGGAGTGGCGGTCCCCCGCGGGGACGGGGGTCTCTGTGTGGGTGCAGTGGTGCCCCAGCTTTTCTGCTGGTAATTGAGTTCAGAGATGGGAAAACAACTTGGCGCTGTTGCTGCAGTGATTTTCCCCGCTCTACATGTTTAATTGGCTGAGGGTTTGTTTTTATCCTCAAATAGACTTCCCTCTCTCTCCCCCTTGCTCTCTTTCACTCTCTCTCCCTCTCTCTCTCTCTCTCTCTCCCATGTGCTCAAGGAAGTCACTTCTCGTTTGTCCAGAGAAGATGGCAGAGCAGGCTGCCAGCAGAGACCTTCCTTAACTTTTCTGCTTTCCTGCTGTCCCTCAAGGTTTCCTTCACACTCTTCTAAAGTGAGGGCAGCTCAGAATTAGAGTGGGAGGGGGTGAAACAGCCCCCCCACCCCCTTGCCTCCCCTCACAGCTCCATCACAGCCCACCAAGGGGGAAAACCTCCTAGACGCAAACAAGTCAGTGGAACAGGTGGCACCAAAGAGGTGTCATGGAGAAGCAGAGGGTAGACTTCCTGGGTGAAGGAGCTCCCTTAATCTGCAATCAGGTGCAAGAAGCAAAGAAAACACAAAACACAGGACAACTCGTGCCTAAAATGGACTTTTGTCCACTGATTTAATTCATTATGGGCTTGATGCATTGTAGCTATCATCATAAAGATTTGCCTTAAAGAATATGTAACGAAATAAGATTGGATAATGAAGAAGAGGATTGCAGACCCACCTGCGTGTGTGTGTGTGTTTGTGTGTTTGCTGGGGAGTGATTTAGCAACAACAAGGGTGGACTTTGTTTTGTCTTCACATGTCATCAGTGTAATGTGGTTACACACACCGGTGATGATAGCATTGTTGGACCTTGCCACGAGATGTCAATTAACGTTTCAGCACCGGGGCTCAATAACTCGTAGAAATGTCATTTAAACCAAGGTCATATGATCACACGGGCGCCAGGACGCAGTCTGGGCTCGCTGAGGTCAGCTGTCACGGAATGAAGCATGCCGGCTTTCCCTAGGACCAGCTGCTCAGCTCCGGAGAGACTCCTTTCTGGGGAGAGTCAGGACTTTGCCAGCCGGTAGGTCGGCTGGTTTATAGCTCTCCAGAACAGAGCACGGCGATGGAGCTCGGGGCTTGCCATCACCGTTCATCTGGTTTGGCTCAATCCGTAGAGCAGGACGGTAGAATTGGCCCAGAATGCTCCATCACTTGGTCAGTTTTCCATTTGAAGTTTGCAGTGATGGACTTTGGGTCGTGCAAAGCTCCAAAACTCTGCTCTTTCCGCTACTTTGATCAAACGTATTCCACAGCGTCCATGTGCATCTGGATATGACCCCAGTGAGGGCCTAGCAGATTCATGGGGCCCAGCACTTTATAGGGGCCCCAAAATCCACCATCAATCTATTGTCTTCCCAAGATTGAAATGCCAACTTTAGAGGGGGCCCCAAAGTGACATTTTGTCAGGGGGTCCAGAATTGCTAGTTACGGCCCTGTGTCTCAGGATGAATTTTCTCAGGTCCAAAGAGCCAGCTGTATCTCATTTGCACTTCGGACTCTCAGAACTTCTGTTCTGGCCCTTAAACTGTCTCCCTGACTGGGAATTTTGATCTGTTGCTGCTTTTTGGGGATAGAGGTGGACTTGCAGAACTAATCACTAAATGCGCCCATGGCAGCAGCTCTTGTCCCAGCCACAGGTTTTGGCTGCCGCGTGTAAACAGAGATTATTCACGGAGCAGCCGGGATAGTGTGTAATGTACCTAATTAGGTGCTGGCAGGGTGAAAGAAGGCATTTGTAATGTACCATGAAATATGTATCACTTCATTTCAAAGTTTTCTTTTATTTTATTTCCTCGGGGCCCAATGAAAGAGCACCTGATTAATGTGTGCGTGCGTGTTGTTGGCGGCACAGGTAGGACGGCGCAGAGTGAATGAATCCTGACACTTTCTTGCCGCTAATTTGATTAGCAGATTGATGGGGTGACGTCGCAGATTAAGTTCCTCATCGCTTCTGAGAGGACGCTATGCTGACGATCTCTCCTCCTCCCCCTCTCCCCTCTCCGGACTGGCCCACGGCAACTTCTCGGGGCTAGTCTCGGTTCCGGTCCTGCTAGGACTGTACATTTCTGCATTTATAGCGATCGATGTGCATTAGGAGTCACCTGTGATTGTAATCCAGGGGCCAAAACCCAATATTAGGTTTTAGCACACCCAATCCAGGCAGCCGAGTCATGCTGCATCTCCCCTGTTCGGCCTATTGTGGTGCGGCATGGCATACCAGCTATGTGCTCCGCGATGTGATTGGAGGGTACTCGTGACTGTTTATCAGAGGTGGCTCTGTCGGAATGTCATCGCCGTGCCGACTGATGGAGTGGTTGGCAGCAGCCTCGTGATCTGGCTCTAGTGCATTGTGCTATGCCCCCCCTGACCCTGTGGGTGGGGGGGAGCGGACATGCCCTTCACAGCAGCAGCCCCGCAGGCTTACGGGGGTATTAACCATAAGTGTTTCTTTTCAATTACTTATTCGTCTTTCACGGAAAGGTGGGCGGGGCCAGCCTTGCATGCGATCACGTGTCTCTGTCTGCTGAGTGGCTGACAGGAACGCTCCTCCCCTCATCTTGGCCCCAGGCATCATTTAGGGTCCCTGAAGGGTGAAGAACAGGCCACCCTGCCCCACGCCATGGCGGCCTGTATGTTCTGCTCGGGGCCTGCCTGTCACTGCCAGCCATGGTGGCTTATTCCGGTATCTTTATGATCTCGCTCCATCCTGTCCAGGCCGGACGGACCCTGAAAGATGTCTGCTGACTGCCACTCACCCAGTGGATGATCAAAGATCAACGCCATGACTCCCTAACCCCCCCTCCCCCCATACCCACCCCTTCTGCCTCTTCTCCTCTGCTGTGTACACCTGGGTGACGGCGAGCATGTCGCGAGCCGGCGGTTCCTCCTGCGGGGGCCGTGACTCAGGCACACCATCCGCACAGCCTGCCCGTAAATCAACAAACTTTTCTTTGGGGGCGAGAGCCTTATTCTGGACAAGTTTGGCCTTTGAAGTGCGCCGTGTCTCTGTGGCAAGCGGCCCGGACTTTTTAGCTGCGTGGGGCGGCCCTGCTGGTAATGGCGTTTGTCCGGGGGGGAGGTGCAAGGGGAGGGGAGCACAACGATGTCTTTCTGTCTTCCGATCCCATATTGCTGTATATCAGCCTTATGACTTCAATTACAGACCTTGAGGTACACAGGGCGTAACACGAATGTGGGGTGAGTGTGTCGTGGGCTGGGTGGACGGCCGCAGAGACGTGACCGCAGACTGACATGCCTGCCTACTCCTCTGTTTTATTTTCTTTCTTCTTTTATCTTTTCTTCCTTTAACTCAGCTTTAGTTTGACTTGATGCTTTAGTTTTTTTTTTTTTTTTTTTTTTAGTTATGACCATCTGTGGCAAATGAGCTCTATCCCTGACACGTCCAAACGATTATGCGAATTGGTGAGACATGGGTCTCGGGGAAACGGCGGCATCGCGTGTGCGGCACGCAGCCGGCCCACCGGGAGATGGTCACCGTGGGAACTGAGGCTCCGCCTCTCGATCAGAGAGGAACGGATGCCTGGAGCTCGCGTTCCATGTTGGGTCTGATACGTTCCCCATGAGTGGAGTTGCTCCGCGAGCGGAACCTGAGCTCTCGCTCGTGTGTCAGGCGCTGCCAAAACCATTTCCGCTACTCGTCCTGTCCAAAAAAACACTCGAGACCTTTTGGAGTACTTCATGTGCAGCCAGTCTTTCTTCAGTTCTCTGTTTTACCCGATATTCCATCAGGCCCTCCCCCCCACCCTGCCTTACACCCCCATCCCATGGACACACTGCAGAAGGACGAGGTAGGGGCCGGCATCCTGGGGACCGAATGAGTCATCGGCAAAGTGGCTTGTTTGCCATGGGCGGCAAGCAGTGTGGGAGGGCTTGCCTGCAGTTGCCCGCGTTGAGAGTTAATGTTCTCTCCCCGGGAAAGGGCGAGAACCTCGACTTTCCATTCCGCATCATCCGCTTCCAGCTCGGGAGTCAGTGGGGACTCAATTACCTCCTCTCCTCACCTCTAATTAGAGACCGGGCCCTTCGTCCTTAATGCTAAGTCGCTGTTGATTTCTGTTTGCCCTGTTCCTCGGATCCACGCCCCGCTTTATTCAACGCCCCTCTTCCCGCCGATGAGAGATGTAGAGGACGCTATGTAGGGAGAGGAAGCAGAAAAGCATTTTTCACTGAACGTCAGCTGGAACTTATGGGTATTTTGTCCCCTGTGCTTGGCAGGGAGAGGACTCCCAGCTGAGTGAAAGAGCCATCTGTGCTGTCGGAGCTTCCGAGTTAGCGGCTGCTAATTCCGCTAATGCATATTAGCTCCCGCGAGAACAGGACGTCCACTGAACAGCAATGGCTTGAAGAAGCCCCCCCCCCCCGGATATTTACGTACAGGTACACAATCCAGTTGGTGCCTTTAAATGATCACAAGGGTCATGACGACCTAGAGTCTGTTCCTCAAAAATGGCCTGTGATTCCATAATGCTTAATTTACGCTGCCACCCGGTTCGGTTCGGAGAACTGGATTTTCAGCTCTTTTGATCCTTCCTGGTAAATTGGGACACGCTTACGACAAAGGGAATGATCAATACATGTAGGTCATCAGGATGTTGACCTGCTTTGGTCCCATTGGACCAGGTGGCCTCTAAAAGGGCGCCCCCCTCCGTCTCTGCACTTTGACCCCTCTCGGCCGGCTGCGCAAGCAGGCCTACTCCATGAACCATCTGTATCCACCCGGGCATAGCTAGCATTAGCAGTGTGCTAACCACAGCACACCCTCCCCCAGTGAAAGTGACATTGGATGGCGACGCCTCATTAAAAGTGCGTCACCAGGTCTAATAGCACACGTAATTTTTACCAGCGTGCCGGCGACACTCGCTGCGATGTCGAAACATGCCCAGGAGGGGGCGTCTCTGTTCTCGGCACCATGCCCAGAACAGCCAGAGGGAGACATGGCTCTCCGGGACGGTCTGGGGCCTCATGTGCTCAGTCATCTCTGTAGCCTCAGCCCATCTCCTCCTCCTCCTCTGTTCTGCCACGAATCTCGCATCAGACGGGCCTGAAAACTTATGCAACCAAGGCTTATCTTTTCATCCGCCGCTACCTTTTATATATATACAGACACTCACATATATATTTTTCTGCTGTCCAGCATGATTTAGGATTCCAGGTTGTGGACAGAAGTAGTGAAACTAAAGGCTGCCCTGATGGGGCTCCGCAGTGGAGGATGTGTTGCCTAGCGCTGGACCCCCAGCGAGAGGGGGACCAACCAAGGGGTAAGGCGGGTAGCTTCTCTCCAGCTGTCCTGGAAGGTAAGGGCACGGCGACAGAATGACCGCAGGCGCGATTTGGCTTCCCGCTGCATGCATGACATCTTATAATCAATGGATCAGGACCCTACCTTAGGTAAACCTTATTGATCCTCACATGATTCGAATGGGGGGATAGATTTACCGCATTTCGGAAATAAAATCACTCCCTGATGTCATTTTCCTAAATCAGGCACAACAGTTTAAAAAAATACAAAACAATATATATAATTACCTCTGCTTCAGGGTATACTTAAATCGGAGCAAGCTGCGTGGAGTCGCGTGGAGCTTCGAGGAGCGCTATCTTTAGGATATATGGAAAAAGTGTCACGTAAGATCACAGTGATTCAGTGTTATCCTCGATTCCGTGACAAACATACCAGCCGTAAGGCGCCCGTGCTACACGCTCCGCCCTCTCATGTCGCCCGTGGCAGCAGTGACTCACGGCATTTCGTCGTCCCCGAAGCGGCAGGACTGGTAATGAGGGAAGCCAGCGCGATGACGACTCTTTGTTGACATGGGATGATGTCGTTGCACAAGGGGGGCCGGACCGCTGGTGGGCCCATCCGTCAGAAGGGTACCATCAAATCCGGACCTGAGTGTCGCCCCGCAGCGACGTCCGGTCACACTCTTGGATGTTTCCATTCATAGGCCTTCTGGTCATCTCCGCTATGGGGGGCTGTTCTCCAGGCCTTCTGAGATCACCAAAGCTCAGGGCCCAGTCTGGCTCCGCCCCTCCGTGGTTGTCTGCAAGTGCCCCTGTTTATCACCTTTTGCTGTTAAGAAAACGGGCTACGGGTCTGCAAAACACAGCGGTCAAAGGACAGCACGATAAATGGACCGCATTTTTGCTTACTAATGATTAATAAACTATTAATGATATCAATTAGCCCATTAAATATCCCAGACGTGTATCTGCAAGGCTGTAATGAGGCAAACCGAATGTGTCTGCATTTAAAATAGATTTTTGAAGATTAATTCATTTAACAGTTTTCCAGAATGGTTTCTGGCTGGTTTGCAGGGTTTTTCCCTCCATGAGGGCTGCGCTCTCAAGTTGTGCTGGACACATCAGTCTCTCTCTGAGACCAAACTGCGGAATCTGCACTTGATTCATTTTAATGGTTCTTTATAGCAATAGGAACATGTCCTGGAGTTCCAGGAAGTGTACTGATGTTTAACCCCTGAATACATCGCTTTACTGTATCTGAATCGGCACTGTGGAATCTTCAAAATGTCATAAGCTTGGATATAATGGTCAGTTAAACAAGTGAATCCAAATCCATCCATCCATATTTTAACCGCTTGCCCTGGTCAGTGTCACAGGAGTTTATCCCAGCATAGGTCACGTAGCCGGAGTGCATTATGGATACTCATTTATTCTGTATTGGCAATTTAGAAAAACCAATCAGCCAGTCATACATGGCGTGAGTGTGGGGAAGACTATAACCCTAATATGACGACCTTAACCTCTACCCAGCCCTAAGCTTAACCATGGGTAACCAAACAAAATACAACATTTGGCATTTTTAGTTTTTTACTTGCCTTCGCAGATTTGTTTAAAGTTGAGTTTCCTTTTGTGGAGACTGAAATTATGTGTCCATAAGAGCAAATTAACAGGTGTTGTCATAATAATCAGCACAAATAGTGGGATTCGAACTCTGAACCCATGTGATATGAGGCAACAGTGACATCCCTAAATATCATAATCAGAAAAACCAATACTTTAATCTTGTTTTGTCTCTTTGGATGTTCGTTTTCAACCTGTTGTGGAAACTATTGTCTGTTTTAAAATGAATGATTTTTAAAAATAACACTTAGAAAGAGTGTAGGTGAGATATTGACTTGATGCTTTTGAAAACACACATCTTATCACCGTGGAGCCACGTTCAAACCTGGCTGACTGACATTTCACAAACATCACGTCAGCGAGGCACGACAGTATTGCCCGCAACGCATCACCGAGTTCGCATGCTCCCCCCACAAAGCTGATTTTATCCCGCAATTACCAAAGGGCTTTTCCTGAATGCACATTCCCCCACCCAGCGCGGATGCTCGGGGTCCCTCCAGAGGGAAGGTTCACGGGAAGCCTCATCACACCGGAAGCAGGGAGACGTCGCGTGCATCACGCCACCGACACGGTGCCCTGTGTGAGCCAGTCACCGGCCTCTAGCCCAGTTGCTCCCGTAAGCAGCCAGTGAGTGCTAACAGAGCGATCCTCTCAGCTTAGCACTTGCTGACATGTTTGCCGGCGCCCCCCGGCTGCTGTTGCTGCTCCACTGGCAGCCAGGTCTGGACCTGTCAGCCACTTAGAGCCCAGTTTGATATCGGAGGAGAACAGGCTCTTTGCCGTGTGGTTGGGTTGAGGTTTGCACATGGTACCTCCCTGGCGCTGGCAAATGTTCTTTGGCACAGGGGAGGATGGCAATGAGAGGGTAACTGTGCCCCCCTACACATATGCACACACACACACACACACCAACAATGCGCACGGATTCACGTGTAAACATGCAGTGGCACCCAAAACCACCCTATCACGCAGACACATACGTATGTCCACCCGCACGTCTACAAAACTCCCTTGGGCAAACACAGGCGCACCTGTGCACCCCCACCAGCACTGTGTACCCATCTGAAGCGGCGTTGTGGCGCGTCCTCTCTAATCCCTGCGCAGGTTAATACAGGCCTGACCTCCTGCACCTCGACCGATCCTATCTGTACTCGCTCCTTGCCAAGTGGACTTCAGTAGATTTCAAAGCCAAGCCAGCAATCATAACAAGCCTCGCCGACAGGAATCACGGTAGCTCCAATCTGATGTCCGGATAAAGGACGGGTTGCCTTGTCTCCGGATTCTTAATAATGTTATTCAAGGTCCAGAACTTTAGGGTTTTTTTTAAAAAAAAGGAAAACCTGAGCACCCTAAGAATAGAAACCACCCCTCAGTCATTCACACAATATAATTCATCTCTGAGAGGCAGGGATGCCCGACAAAGTGGGTGTAGTTGAGGACTTCTTGCAGCCTGCAGACGGTGTCCCTTTGTCAGGCGTGCGGGGTGAGGGGGGGCATGGTATCTGGCTGGGGGACCTTTTTCACCTTCGGTGAAACTAGGGGTCGGTCCCCGGCTGTTTGCCTTGCTTGATAAAGAGCCGCATTCGCATAGTTTCGGCCCAAGGCTTTTGCTGTAGCATTGGCATCAGTTTGGCATCGATGGCGATCTGCTCCCATAACTCCCCAGTAGCTTATCTCTACCTCGAATACCCAGTCGCTAGCAGAGAGTCTGAAGCCACGTGCGATTACAAGACTGGCTGCAACTACAACCTTTTCTGTAAACGGCGTCTCAGGTTGGATCATGTGTGGCTGCCCTCGAACCCGCAGCTTATGGCTGCCTGACTTATGAGAAGGTGTGAAGGAGACCAAAGGGTGGCTGCAGTCCACCGTGAGCTGATGTAAAGAATGAAGACTTTGGACTTTAAGCTTGCGTTATATAACGGACGTATAATCGGCGTGTTCTGCGCAGATCGTGAAGCCAGTAGCTCCGCCCTCTGCACTTGCAGAGGAAATAAGGTCATACCTGCCTAGCATTGGGTTATGTGTAGATCCAGCGAGATAAATCAATTGGGTATGAGTCATGGCTACGAAAATGTGTCAAGGGTCTAGAAACATCCGCAAAGATAAACTAAAAACAGACCCAACAGAAAGTATTTACACTGCATTTTTTGTAGTGTTGTGGATGGAAGATCAGTGTGAAACTGTCTCTACTCATTATTATTCTAAGTTTAACCCAGATTTTATTTCACATTTGCTTACCAGTTTATTCATTTACGCAGATGGATCTTTTACTGAAACCGTATAACTTTAGTGGCACTCTCCCTTAAGGGTACAACAGCAGCCCCGCCAGGAAATGTAACTCATGCTTGATGTCCATAGAGCCTCTTCGTGAAGAGTATTCAAATGTAATCAACACAGTTTAGGTTTGCTTAAAGAATACAGCACACTGGCCCAGGTGTGATTACCAGCACCATGTTGGTTATTTTCTCCACCACGTTGCCCATTAATGCCTATAAATCTGTCACACGTACCTGAACGTTGGCACTTTGGAGATGAGAGACATCCTGTTTTTGCATCACACATCCTGGAATGATTTGGCAGCTGGAAAGCTTCTGTTTTATTACCGAATGTCGAAATAATTCATCAATAACTTAATCATCTAATGCCAAGATTAATCAACCGGCAGATGTGATTAACGGACATCGTCTGTGGAAATTAATGGTTTGATTAAGTGTGTTAATAATATGATATGTATGTGTTAGACGTGTGAGACTCGCATTACAGTTGATTAGCATTCATGGAGGTGGGATTCTGTGCTAATGTAGCATGTGACTTCCCCTCCACCCCCAAACCCCAGGCATACCCTGGTCCACAGCCTGACGATTAGATTTCCCTGGATAAGCGGCAACATCCACTTACAGATCAGGTTAGCTGCCAGAGTGATGTTTTAACCTTGCTTAGATTCAATGGCGAGATATTACCTTACCTTTATGCACTGCGCTTTCCGTCCTGGGAGGTATCAGGGATTCATGAATGACTTTATGGTCAGATGTATATGTGCCAGGATGTCCCCATGTGCCATGGCCATTAGCTTTTTTGGCCACGAGGTGGCTGACAGGCCTTAATTGGCCAACCACCCAATACCAATTAATTTGCCTGGCCTCCTGACAATACGCTTCCTGTGGGATGTGGCATGTCACAGGTGCCTCTCAGAGTGGGCGGAGCCCTTAGTGCACCTTGTCCTGTCAGCGAGGCGCTTAGCCTGTGCTGAGTAACTAAATTAGTTTTAACTGTTGATATAAATAACTCAGACTTGCAGCGTATGTGGTCTTTCGGGTATTTTCAGGTATTTTGTCCATCAGGTATTTTCCAAATATAACTTTCATTATGCTTTTGGATATTGATGTATGCAATGTCTGGTAAACCTAAAGTTTTCTTTCCAGTTAATCTGTGTATGTGATAAAATGGCAGGTTGGGAAGGAAGAGAACATTAAAACAGATTTTGCTTATACTGCTTATACCGAAAAAGGAAGAGTTTTGCAGATGTAATTCGTTTCATTTGGGGAAAAAAAACAGAGATGCACACATAAACCCACTGACACACAGAGCACATTCTCTTAACACATGTGGACGTTTCCAGATTCCAGAACATACCTGCATCTCCTTGCACACACACTGTGTCGGCACAGGGTCTGCCTGCATCTCCTTGCACACGCTCTGTGCTGACAGAGGGTCTGCCTGCATTTTCTTGCATGCGCTCCGTGCCGACAGAGGGCCTGCCTGCATTTCCTTGCACACGCTTTGTGCTGACAGAGGACCTGCCTGCATTTCCTTGCACACGCTCCGTGCCGACAGAGGGCCTGTCTGCATTTCCTTGCACACGCTCTGTGCCGACAGAGGGCCTGCCTGCATTTCCTTGCACACGCTCCGTGCCGACAGAGGGCCTGTCTGCATTTCCTTGCACACGCTCTGTGCTGCCAGAGGGCCTGCCTGCATCTCCTTCCCACTTTGACGGTACTATTTTGCTCCCCGTGCTGCTCTTCACATCTTGTTGTCTCAGAGAGATTGCTATTGATGGCAGCTTTAAGCTAATCAAATACATAAAGTAAACCATGATGTTTTGCCATGTAAGAGGGCACATGTGGCCGACTCTGGACCTCGGGCCTCAGTCTCCTCTAATTCGGTTCGTTAATCGAAGGGGCAGATCGCTGCTGCTAGTGCTGGATTAAAAGGTAGTGGTTCGATGCCCTTTATCTGGATTAGACCACACTTATCAAGCTGCTCTGCCTTTGTGCTGGTAGATCTGTTCTGCCAGGGGGGTTAAAGGACATCTAGAGATTCTGGGTCTCTCAGATGAAAACAGATAAACGAAAATAAACGTGAACCAATTTAACACAGATGGACACAGGGAGAGATGAGCATAGGGTCACTGATTTTGTTCACAGCTTTCTTGGTGGTACAGTCACTCACAAGCAGCGTGAATAACACATCCCATCCCTATATTGCCCCACCCACCATAAGCAAATCCCATCTCTATATGGCCCCGCCCACCATAGACAAATCCCATTCCCCATACGGTCCCGCTAACCATGGGCAAATCCCACCCTCCATACAGCCCCATCTACCATAAAAAAGTCTCACCCCTATGTTGACCCACCAACCTCAGGCCTTCCGTGGCGAGCTGGCACATCTCCTGGCCATTTCCCAAGCGGTTTTCCTGTGTTTTGCATTATGCATGTGAGCATTGAATGTAAAGACCGCACATCACGTATGAGACAGAATCTCTTATGAACTGGTTCATACAACATGGCTATGAACCTGTAGGAGCTTCTGACCTCTCCCTATAAGACACAGGCAGGCAAGCTGCATTTCTCTGCCTCTAACATATGAAGGTTAGATATTCAGTGCCTGTAAACATATGTTGGGAAGCGAGAAAATGCCCCATAACACACATACATTTATTTAGTCTGCAGATCCTTTTGTCCAAAGCGGCATGCGAGTGAGGAAAGCTTGGGGCCAGAGAGCCGGACCAGCCTGTATTTAGCCTCTGGAGCAGCTGGACTTAAGGGCCTTGCTGAGGCGTTAAGTGGTGATAAGTTTCTTTTACCCTCCGTGAGCTTCAAACCCATGATGTTCTGGGTACAGAGTGCTAGCTCGCTGAGTTGCGTAAAGCGCTCGGTGCCGGGCCATGCAGACACACATGCACTTTCCTCCAGCTGCTTGCACTTTTCCCAGCATGTGATTGATCTATTTACAGCCACTCTCAGACTGCTTCTCTTTTTGTTTTGAGCCATCAATGATTGATGGATGCCTGGCTGAAACCTGGACGGGCAGCAAATCCTGGAGCCTCTCCCCCTACCGGCATGCTGGAGAAAGAAATGCGCTGGGCCCAGTTATTCCACTCCCGGGTCTCCTCACAGTGTCGGGAAAACCATACGGGGGACTCACAGACACCTATGGATATATCCATCCATCTTCTGTAACCGCATTTTCTATTCAGGAGTCCAGAGCCTCTCCCAGCATACCTACAGGCAATTTGGTAACTCCAGGTTACCTCAGCATGTTTTTCGGAGCGTGGAGGAAAACCGGAGTACTTGATGCAACATGATGACTCGGGAAGAACATGCAAACTTCACACACATGGAATCATGGCTGAGACTCGAACTCCGGTACCAGAGCTGTGATGAGTGCTGCCCCCGACACCTAACGATGCTTAAAAAGATGGGAACTATGGCTGGGGGGGTGGCAAATACATATGTAAAGTAAGAGGCAGCAGTGTGGGATGGGCACTAAAACTTTACTTGAAGATAAGCATGTTGTGGTTGATGTACCAGGTGATGGTTCCTGTAGACTGATTATGGATTCAAGCCGAATGGTTGACCGGTGTCAGCATTACGCAGCATTGCTAAGATGCTCTTCATTGTACTCTGTCCCAGCTTGAAAACCGCTGCCAGCAATACTCACCGATATGCTAACGTTGTGGCACTGCTGCCATTTGAGTAAGCACATACAAATCCGGGGCAATTCTAGAATTTTTGTGTAGCCATAATTAAAACAGAAGGGCATACTTTATTAGCCAATGATATGCTTTTAATCGGTGAGTGACAGGGGATGAGGCACTCTGTAGGCCAATCAGCTTTCAGCTGGGGCAGGTGTCCCTGTGGCCCCGCCCCTGTATACACAATACACACCAGATGCTGATGAATTTAAGCCCCTGAAGTCTCCTTAAGCCAAGCTTGAGGATCAGAGCTGTGGTCGTAGGTGCTGGCTGCCAGGACCGAGGGTCTAACTTGCCTTCGTCTGACAGCGGTCATTCCGCATCTGAGAGGGCGTACAGCCCACTGCCCGCATACCCACCCTCCTCCCCGAGGTCAGGTTGGTGACCCAAACAGAGCCACTTTACCTACAGCATACTTTCGCTCATATTAACTAAGCCAAAGTTCAGCTGAAGGGCAGAGTTTGCCCTACAGTAGCGGTCACATGACCCCGCAGTTAGTCAGCGGCTCTTATCTGATTGCGTTTGCAGCGAAGTCGGTGTTGACGGCACAGAGTCGGTTATGGGAACAACAGGGCTGTTCTTTGAGCTGCCCGATAACTATGTTAATTTACCTGGCACTGAGGACGCAGGCAGGGAGCAGCAGACCGTGCTTTTAATATCCTTTACTTATTCAGGAATAGAAGCGTTGTTCCTTTTCCGCTGCCTGCTGCGTGTAGTAAAATAACAGTGATCAGCCGGTTCGTGAATGGGCCTTTACTATCTGCCCAGGCGCGGTGTAAAACAAAACCAGAACTGAGCAAGACAAACTGCCAGAGGCCAAACACAGCAAAGGTAGTGACTGTGAAACACCATGATGAGACAGGGGTGGAGGCATTGTGGACATACACACACACACACACACACACACACACACACACAGTGTATTTACATACACAACAGAGCATTCATTTAAATGCGCACAGCACAGGTGCAGCCTCACGCATGCAAACAAACCCTTACTGGCACATTAATTCACGCCAGTTCCTCTCATGCTCCCATTTTGGGCCGATATATTATCTGCCAACCTCAGAACTGTCTTCAAAAGCAAGTTGTCATTAAAAAAATGGAAGAAGAAATACAGGCAAAACTGAAAACAGGGCCGTTTTTTTTTTTTTTAAGTTTATTTTTGTGGGGGTAGTCACTTAATCTTTTTGCCCACACGTACGTATAATGATATCCTTGGACACACACGGAGAGACACGCGCCCCACCACAGACGCACGCGTATGCAGACCTGGCTACACGATGCTCCCATAAATATCTGGTCCCCCTCAGATGTTTCAGGCTGAGCCCCGTGGTTATACCCTCATGCTGTCCCAGCCAGATTAAACCTACAAAGGTTTTCACTGTTACTCTCACATTAGGAGCAGAGAGAATATTTGCCGCATTGGGACGGAGCTTATGTTCTCCCTGCGGGGATTCGGGGCAGCTGACAGAGCCGTATGACTCACGGGCGAGCGAGTGAGCGAGCGGCCAGTAACAGCTCATTTCAGGACTGCGTCCTCCCCGTCGCATTTACTGCAGATAGGCACGCCGCGCAGCTCCTGTGCAGCAACTTTTACTTTTGTTTTCAGTAATTAGAAAATGTCAAACTGTGAGCTGTTTAGGGCAAAATGTAACAGCGATGACCCAAAGGTGCTAATTATGCATCCAGCAGGAAGGCTGTGTTCAGGAGGAAGTGTCCGTTAGCACAAATTTAATGTGGCGCTGAAATTGCACGAAATAACAGTGTTATCCTATCTCTTTCCCCACCTTTTGAGTAGACCTGTGTGTGCTGGAAGATTCTGTCAGAAATCATGGGAGCAGTTTGGTATTTATGCTAAGCATTTTATCCAAGCCACCATTTGTGTGCACATAAGACAACTGATGGGTTTTCTGAATCACAAGTATGTCAGGGCAGCGGGGCAGTTGTTGAGGACACAAGATTGTAAGAGCGATACATGGTCTATAAAAGGGAAAAATTTAAGTTCCTTTAAATCAAAGCATGTTGAGGCAGTGAAACATGATGCAGAGGTGACTTTGTTAGCAGAATGTATTATTAGAATGACTCTAGGTGGCTTTTTTAAGCATTATTGTCAAATGGTGAGCAAACATTAAACCATTGTTTTAAGTCGCTTGGGTAACCAATTAAATAATCCGAATGTTTCTGAGGCATTTTGATTGATGGGGAGAATCGCCATATTTCAAGGGCAATTGTTTTTCATTGGTCAGCCGTTGTACTAACTCCAGTACTTCTGGAATGTTGAAAGTCAACAACAGAAGCGTTGCCATAGTAAAGATCTCACGGCGATGTGACGACCAATTGAAAGAGCATCAAAATGTCAACAAATGTCACGATGCCTTTATCCACCGAAAATGCTGACCATGTTTGCAACTCCTGAATATATTTACAAGGATTGCAGTGTAATATTTTGTCTGTGGTGCTGTAATGTATATTATTTAGTAGTACTATGTGAGCTGAGCCACTGTTTCAGAAAAGACTGCGGCCAGCTGATGGACACGTCGGCTTAATGACACTGTCACAGTATCTGGTTCACTTCCAGGTGACGCGGCCCTTGACGTGCAAGTGTGTGCTAGCGCCGCCGTGTAAACATCCACGCTGCCACATTCGTTTACTTGACTGAGCTGAGAGCCCCTCTAGGCCTCCGTAAATCCTGCCCCCTCGTCCCTTTCACGCAGTCTTTCGAAATGCATGGCGTCCAGAGTACACAGCTGTGATCTCTGCCCGCTTCCCTTCGCTGACGTCACAGTGACGTCCCTCACTGCCACTCGGTCGTGGTCGTTGGGGGATGATTGTGGGGAGGGGGGGGGGGATGTCAGCTTAGATGTGACGTGATCATCTCCCCAGTCGGGGATCAGTGGTTCCATACTGCTCGTTCCAAGGCTGAGATGGTGAAAAATGCGGGTATTGATTCCATTGATCAAGAGGTTGAGCTCATTGGTGCGACGACCAGCGGATCAGCCTCTGGTGCAACCTTCCGCACGTTAATTAATAACCGCAGAAGACACACGAGGATGGGGTCATGTGTAACGCCGGTGGGGGCTGAGCGAGATGAGTGCAAACTTACTTGCCCTTTCACCGATGAACAGAGCTCCCTCTCGCCGAATAGGTGTGGCGTGGAGGATCTGAGTTTGTGTCCTGCGGCGAGGTTTTACCCGTCAAACAGATTGCAGTGTCACATAGGTCTGCTACTGTCACGTGCCTCTGGGACTCGGAGGTGACTTTCAAGTGATGTTTTTTTTTTCGGGGGGGGGGGGTAGGGGGGGTGCTGGCAACCTCTGTCATCCTTCCGCCTCCCGCCGGGATGAGGCGCTTGCCTGCATTCAAA
>JABFDZ020000016.1:9845686-9856928 GCA_019775955.2 Pollimyrus isidori
CCACTGGTGGTACTGCACTGAGGTCCACAAATGGAGTCTTATGAGAAACAGAACCACCGCTGATACCACACTGAGGTAACAGAACCATCGCTGGTACCACACTGAGGTCCACAAATGGAGCCCTTTGAAAAACAGAACCACTGGTGGTACTGCACTGAGGTCCACAAATGGAGTCTTATGAGAAACAGAACCACCGCTGATACCACACTGAGGTAACAGAACCATCGCTGGTACCACACTGAGGTCCACAAATGGAGCCCTTTGAAAAACAGAACCACTGGTGGTACTGCACTGAGGTCCACAAATGGAGCCCTATGACAAACAGAACCATTGCTGGTACCACACTGAGATCCACAAAAGAAGCCTGTGAAAGACAGAACCATTCTCCTTTGTGATTCTGTTTTTTTACCCTTTTCTTAAATGGAAGATTAAGGTTAGATCTGAGCTTAAAAGATTAGTCCCTTCCGTGTGTATCTGGAGTCTCTCGCTTGATATTCATCCCCCAGCACCCACTGAGCATTGCCCCTATTCTCTCTCTGTATGTATGTATGCTTTACTTCGAAAAGGTGAGCAAATTTAAGGCCCACTCTCAGTATTCTGGAGGCGTCTGCACATTTGTTCTGCTTGAACTTTTCACCAACGCTCCAGCTGGAAATGTCTTGTTGTGGGTAGGGGGAGGGGGCATCTTTGATGTTATAGAGTGCATGGTCATGTGACCTCCTGGGCTGCACGCTGGCTTGCACACATGTATGTTCAGTTGTGGCACGTGAAACGTCAGGGACAGCAGGGAGAATCTCCATCTCCCCTCCCATCACTCAGCGTGACTCTTTACCCTACAAATTATTTAGGAAATTGGTAATGATTTCCTATGCTGGTAGGTAGTAATAAAAACAAGCTTACTTCACAGAATGGTAATTAATCGCCGTACACTTACCAAGAGCAATAAAAAAGCTATTAGGTAAATACCCCTGTCATTAACCTAGCTTTGCTAATATGGGGGTTCAGCAGGACTTGATAAACAAAAGCAGCAGAGGCCACCAATGGAAAGGTCCGTCCTAAATCGTTGTCGTTAATTACATCACTGGAGACTGGCAGGCTGAGCGTGCTGAGCTGAATGGTGGCTGCTGCCTTCACTGGGCTCCGCTGGCGCACATTTTGGCGAGTTCTGGGTGCGGGTTCCTTACGTGAAAGTCACTCGCTTAATGCTCCCTCATGGCACACATGTCATCCATCCAGCTGGGGTCCGACATCGTTATTAGATCTTGGACTCCATTTAAATGTCGGAGTTGGCTCGGGAATCTAATTTCGATGTGAAAGGACAGCATGCATCCCCCCCATCTCCTGCTCGCTTCAACAATGGCCATCCACTGTAAGATTGTTTACCGTAAGTCGCTACCCTCAACTACCAATAATTCCCCATTGCTTCAAAGGGAACAGTGGATCCCCAAAATCGAGTCTAATACGGGAATAAAAAAAAACAGGTAAGGGAAATCGAAAAACTATAAATGTGCTTGTCATCAAATAATTAAATTGTTCCTGCAGGGATAGGGGTTCAGGTTTGGGGTGGGATTGCAGATGCATCCATACCTTACAGCGGTCCTGCCCCTAAGAGGAGCTGAGACTCGGAAGGCGATGTTAACCCTAGATAAGCAAGTCTGTTTCTAGCAGAGACGTGAACGCCAGATAACTTCCACGCTCACAGATACTCCTCTGAAGGAAAATTCTGGGTGCAAAACCACGATAAGGTCTGCCAGTCAGACGCAACCATTTGGAGAAGCGCTGAACCCATCGAATATGGCAACAGCATGACAGATATTCCAACAGAGAGGATGTGTCTTTATTCCAAAAATAACTGGGAATCAGACTCAAATGCATTCTCATAAGTCTGTTTTTTTCCATAGTGTCAGGCCATAATGTTATTATTTCCATATACGCAACGCTGCAATTCACAAGAGGCCTCTCAGGATAAAAATATATTATTTTCCTTTCTTGCTGAATGCATTGGTTCCTCCGCTTCAGTGAGTGTGCTTGGCCAACACCACCCAAAATCTCTTAAATATCTAGATGAAACATACGTTCAGCCACAGAAAGAATCCTTAGAAATAAACTGTGAAAACACTCACAAATAACAATTGGAGAGCAGATTGGTCCCGATTGGTCTGTAATATGGGAGGGACTGAGGCAGAAGCCCCGCCCCCCTGGCCTTCACCATCATTTCACCCCCTCCTCTCTGTATTGTATAGAATACGGCCCTGCGACCGTGAAATTGATGTGATGAAAAACAACTGGGATATTTCTATGAGCCATTTGCTTTGCTATAATGGTGTTCCTCTCTTCCCCAGCATGCAGCTCAGACGCCACTGTGATAGAGAACACAGAGCAAATGACCCATCCTCTATCTCAGGTTATCAGCTGGTGGACACCCCTCAAATACTGCAGCCCCCCGCCCCCCCCCCATCAGAAAAGTTTCTTCCATCTCCAACAACTGGTCTTTTATAACTTTAGTGAAAAGGCTGATTTTTTATTTCTTTGAAATGTTCACGGTGGTGAGATGGTGAATGTCAGTCGCACATGCACGTCGCTAGCATCTCGTTAGCATGCCGCTAGGGCCTCATATGGGAGTGGCAGCAGTTCTGTGGCATTTTAATGTGTCGCATTGGATGACTGAGAGGCAGACCGTGGACATGCTCAAACCGGAGGAGGCTCGAGTGGACAGTGAGGCCAAGGTCCAACATGCTGGGCGGATTCGCCGGCCTGACCCGTGAAACCTGGTGAGACGTCACTGTCAGACTCAAGCCCTTTGCTCCACCCCCAAACCGAGGTCCCTGACTGACACCGCTTGGCCTGATTCGGGTTTCTGGCTGCCCCCGCCACAGCCGCAGAGGAACGCGGCACGAGGGGCAGCTGCCTGTGACCAGGTTTCCATCCAGCATATCATTTTTCCTGATGTACTGACGATTTGCCAATTACTCCCTAATTACTCTCATCATCTGGCTGAGCGTGTGGATAGCCGGCACTGATTAATCCAGTTTACCGAGCTGACAAGAATTCCGATCGTCACAGCGATTTTGGGGTGGGGGTGTCACCGGCAGCTGATTGCGATCCTGTGATGGGGGGAGGGGGGGAGAGATCTCTGAGAGAAATGGCTTTGATGTTGTAATCACCCAAAGATGGTGCCTAAGCCAGTGGCGTTGCCGTGGTGAGTGTTTGGGTGGCCCGGCGCCCATTCACCGAGTCAGCCGGCGACAGCATGTGGGCGGGGCTTGTGATTGAGGATGGCTTTCATGCATTGCAAGGCATACAATTAGAGGCAAAGCCATGGGAAGAGCGCCAGGAAAATCACTGGCTATCATGCAAATTCTGTGGCAGAAAAGCGACTATATGGAAACCGAGTAAATCCAGAGAAAGAGATGAGGAAGCTTTGATATACAAACACAGCGATACGTCAAAACAGTGATGGACACGCCCTAATATACCACCTACTCCATCAGTATATTAAAGGAGCCCTGCCGGACTGGCGATGCAGTAAACTGAAGTGCAAAGCAAGGTGTCATATCTCCCTATATTTAAAAAATGGTTGATGCAGAACACCCTCAGAGTATGAAGGGAAAGCATGAAACAGTCTGGGGTGTCGTGACCGTGCGTGTTTAGATGAGCCGCTCCACAGCTGCCAAGCCGACCCTCTCCGTCCTGAGCCGTCGAAGGGCCCATATTCTACTCTTCTTCTCTCTCCTCCTTTCTCCCGCTTTGGTTGTCACCCGGGATGGGCGGATGGTTTGCTGCTGGAACGGCCCAGTACAGCGTGGGTGATGAGTGTGCCGTGTGCTCCCAGCTGCTCCTGTTCCTGCCTTGACGGCTACCCACAGCGGCTGGACGACTGATGATGAAAGGGCTGTCTGTGGAGGAGATATGTGGAGGGTGGGGGGGTTTGGTGTGAGGGTGGCTGTGGGCTGTGGTTCAGCTCGTGTCCGTGTCCATGGGCACTAAAGAAGGAAAAGCAGCATTTCTCTCACGCCCTGTGACAATTAGTCAGCCTCCACAAATGTTTTGTAGAAGTAGATCTAAACTTCAGAACTGTAATAGTGTCCATATAGGGCAGAACCCAGAATTGTCACCCGGGGAGCTCAGCTGAAGCCACTGACAAAGTGCGTCACCTCCAATAAAAGGCGGTTCCATTAAAATCAAACCGAACCCTTTTATTTACATGTCCATCTCCACCTGCAGTTAGGATTAAAGTACCAGGTCCTGCTTTTGTGCAGTTTCAGTACTTGTTTTCTGTTTTTTTCTTTTTCTCCGTGGGAGACAGGCCCACTTCAGCATTTTTCAAAGGCTGTGAATGATCAACCCCTCTTCTTCATGTTACTGAGCTGCAGCTTACGGTTGTAGTGTCCTGACAGAGGACCAGGCCTGGAGCCTGTTTCACAGAGAGGGATTTCTTGCTTGTTCTTGGATTTAAGGCAGTCTGGTCTAAATGCATGTGAACAAAGATGAAGTTCATTTAAATTGGTGTACCTTAAATCTGACAAGTTTTCCAGGTAAGCAAGAAATCCTGCTTTGTAAGACAGGCCCCTGGGCTCAGAGGATGTGATTGTTGATAACAATAAGTCATGTCTGATTTGTTTCCAGATCTTCGCCACTCCTAGATAAAAGATCTGACTTTGTTCATACTATTATTATTATTAATAATAATAATAATAATAATAATAATATTCTATGCCATGACACTGATGGTGAGAGCATTAATTTCCTGTGTGGAACTTTCAGCTTCCTAAAGACATTCCTTCGGGACGTCCCGTTCCTGTTATCCCTTGCCTGTAATCATGGTTCTCCAATCATATAGCAACAACTATTTGAACTGCACCAAATCACAGTGACGGTGGAGGATCCATTACAGGTATGGTGCTGGTAATATTGACTAGTACCTGCATCCCAGGCTGCTCCCTGCATGTATCACTGAGGAACATATCATGATGTCCTTGCCTTCCAC
Organism: Pollimyrus isidori; assembly: GCA_019775955.2. NCBI lineage: Eukaryota > Metazoa > Chordata > Actinopteri > Osteoglossiformes > Mormyridae > Pollimyrus > Pollimyrus isidori. Next base: position 9,850,674 of record JABFDZ020000016.1, read on the forward strand.
AGTTTGCAGATTGCTGTCTCGATGGCTGTAAATGGAAAGGGCCTGCGATCAGACTGCCCACAGTATCCGTCCTGCGAAGGGTCTCGCTTCCGAGGTGACATATCACCAGGACCGCCGGGGTATAGTGTCCTGCCATATGAGCCTTAAGTCTGAACAGCACCTTGTGCCCAGGTCTCAAGACATTATCAAACAGCCTAAATTAACAGTGAAACACATCTCCTGTCACAGAAACTAAGCAGTATGCTGCATTTTTGGGATCTGCCTCTTCTTCAGTAGTGGGCCGTGCTGCCCCGGGAATCCCGAAAAAGTGGGGCGTCGGCCCCGGGAATTCCGAACAAGTGGGGTGTCGGCCCCGGGAATCCCGAACAAGTGGGGCGTCTGCCCCGGGAATCCCGAACAAGTGGGGGTCGGCCCCGGGAATCCCGAACAAGTGGGGCGTCGGCCCCGGGAATCCCGAACAAGTGGGGCGTCGGCCCCAGGAATCCCGAACAAGTGGGGCGTCTGCCCCGGGAATCCCGAACAAGTGGGGCGTCGGCTCCAGGAATACCGCACGTGGGGAGTCGGCCTCGGGAAAAGCCGCAGCCAGGGACTCCTCCGCAATGTCTTCCCCCAGCCCTGCTTTGTTTTGCTTCACTCCCTGAAAATGAGCCATTTTTAATTCGAATTTGTACTCGATATGCATGTTGCTGCCTTTTTACTGTATGCCTGGCACAGACATAAATGCTCTATAATCCTGCCTTTTCACCAGCACTCATTCACCGTCACACAAATTCTGCTCCTTTTTATTTCTCGAGCATGGCAATCTACAAAAAGCTTATTTTCATTTAATTTAACTGTAAAATGGTTTACAGAGATTAGTGCAATTTGGTCTCGACCAGTATGTTGAAGGCTGGCAAAAAAATAATGTCTCCCAAAAGATGCTTTTTTGTTTAAAGATGTTTTGACATAGGCCTATCCTTCACTATCATAGCTATCGAAGCAGTCTTATAATTCAATGTGTTCTATTATAGACAGTAATGTTAAAATGGACACAATTCCACTTAGTGTGGCTAAGATGATAGCAGAAAACCACATACACCCAGCAGATTGTGAACAGCAGGGGACACGAGGACACCTTTGTAGGTACCGCTTGAAATCCGGGTCTATGGCCTACTAACGCAAGAAAACTGTAGGAATAAATGTGACCAAACTGCAAGGTAAGCTTATTGACACCTAAATAACTCCGTGCCTTCGGGAGTGTGGTAATCTATCAGCATTCCCGGTACATAAAAAAACACGCGGATGAAAAAATAATTCAATTATGCGCCGGTTTTGTTTCGGTTATCTTAATCTGCCGTAAAGAGGACGATCTGATAAATGATTCAGCGTGAGTCACAGGCGTTTGCTGGTACAGAAAATGCAGCGGGGGAATCTCAGCACGACAGCTCAAGTCTGGGTTTCCGCTGGTGAAATTGTTTTCAAGAACTGTCTTCATATGCGATCCGACGCCAACGCTGCCGCTACACGGCTGCAGGTCTTATGGCTGTGAGGGAGCAGCCCCGAGGGGTCACGGCGCTCCGCACCGCCTCCGGAGGGGACGGGTCCCGTGATCCATCATTCGCCCCGCTTTAATAAGCGGCCGTCCCAACATTGTTCGTTTTATAAATTCGCTCCTTGTTTTCTTAAAGGACTCCGTGCGATTAAACATTTAATTAGCATTCCTTGATTTTCTGAAAGAATGGTCAGGTGAATTTAAACTGTACCAGAACAGTAACGTGATCTATAAAATAACCGAATTGGTATAAGAAAAAAACATTTCTCGTATAGGGTGTCAAAAAGAGCCTGTTACCTAAGATACCCCCCTCCTCAATTCTCTATACAACCAGGAGAGGTAATTCGTGATAAATGGAGGTGGAACAAACTTTTTATGCATCTCCATTGGAGCGTACAACAAAAGGACCGGTGCGTGTTACTGACAGATGGCACGTCTTGGAGGATAACAGCAATACTCCGCGCATCGGGAGAGCTATTTTAATGTACACAGATTTGCTGTATGCTACATTTAGTTACGTCAACATCTAGTCTAAGACAACATCATTTCACTCGCACTTGCTAGAAACGGCAACAGACGTCCAACGGATGTTTGTTAGATGGCGACAGAGTGTTTTCAGTAACCACACAGGCGTATTGTTGTTCTTTGCCGTAGTTACGTTTAGTACACACGACGTGTTGACACTATACACTGTGCCACTTGCCGCTAGATTGTCATGGGCTGAGGATAAAATGATCTTCATTAACCTAACACCATCGATTCATTTCACTTCCCCCCAAAACAACCTGACGTATATATCTTTTTTTTAACGCGTCTGTCCTCTTCGGGGATTAACTGTAAATGGAATTATTGGGAGACGTATGAAAATACATACAAATGTAGTCTGTAATTTGGATTGGGGCACGACCGCAAATGGGAGAACGTGACAAATTTGAAATCTGGTGTTGGGCCAGTCAAGTTCATAATATGCATTAATAAATCGCAGTGCATGGAGAGGCGCACTTCCTTAAACATCATCCGCAGCACTTTCTGTGGATTAGCACATTACGTGCGTAACACAAACGCGCGAATATTGTATGAATAAACAGCGCCGATCGACACGGTGCCATTGGAGGTGTTTCAGTTATCCTATCCGGCGGTTTAAGGAAACCTGTCTGCAAAAGAGAAAACAATAATATCTGTACATTGCGAATAGATACACAATCACCATTCCGATTTATTTACCTTGAACAGTTGCCATAAAGACACGTGTTTATGATGGTCAAAATGTTGCATCGACACTTATTTCTGTCTTTCAGTTTTTTTAAAAAAAGATTTTCGGTGTAACCAGCTGATTAAGTGTTTAGTTAATATAATGCCAGTCACATTATCAGGCACATTCCCAGAAAAAAACGACGTTAGAAAGATGTACACTGTGACTTAACAGTATTCGCATAGTAACCGACCAAAATAACCTCCGTCTCCGCCTATGTTTAGCGCATACATTTTCAAGCGCTGTCTTGTCTTCACATTGAAATCCGCCTACATACAGTATGTTATTTGCAAAATAAAATATACACTATGAATATTTAAATTCACTGTTGCAGCTTTCGGTCATGCAGAATTGGATTTTCGGCTGGATTCCTCTCAGCGCACTGGCGGCGCCTGTAAACCGCCTTTGAAATGTATTTAATATCAAAGGTGCTAAAATTGTGGAAAAATGTTAGATCGAAGATTTACTAGGCACTCGGCAGACCCCGCCTGTTGGTCCGCACGTCATTGATGAGTACTAGGGAGGGGGAGCTTGACAGAGTTACTCCCCTGCCTACTTTTAATAGCTTTGTCATGTGACGGCGAACGGTTGTAAGACAGGTGCCTCTAGTTCATTCCCAGTAAGGGGGGCAGTTCCCTGAGTGAGCGCAAGTGGCGGAGCGGGTGGATTTCCTTTCGGCCGATTTTGACTCTCCGAGCGCCATTCAGTGTCTGGATGGCGTGGGACAGGTGTAATCAGGACTCCGTGTGGACGGAACTGGAGGTGAGCAGCGCACCCCGGCTCTCAACTGTTGGTCGGCGATCAATTTAGCGAAGATGGACCACGGAGTGTGCATCGCTAGTGTCGCCGATGCCTCGCACGATCTGTGCATTTTATCCCGCAGTGCCGAAGACACGATGGGGGAAATGAATAAAATACAAAGCGTAGGAATATAAGGAACGGAGGGAAAGTAAAACGGCTTTTTTTTTCTTTTTCTTTTTTATGTTGTTACTTTGCAAATGCGCTGTTTCCTCATCGTATGATTGCAGTAATATTCAGTGCAACGTTGCACCGGAGCTGGCTTGTGGCTTCCTCCGTGTGCCGCTTATGGTGCCTCGCAATTGGAAAGTATGTTTACATGCCTACGGGAGTCTTTCCATCTGCGGTTTGTATCCTCCGTGCGAATAACGTGACACGAAAGCGATCGCGAAGTCTTTCCAGTGACACTTGGTGCGGCGGAGTGCCAAGAAATATTTTTAAGTCGGGATCTGTACAGTGCAACTTTATCTCGGTCGGCAGCGATCTTACGAATGGCCACTTATTCATTAAAAAAGAAGCGCATGTTTTATTATTCTGAACGGCGCTGTACGATATCATGCAAGGGGCTGAAGAAGTGTAAGTGTCATCTAAATATAAAGCGTGTTTTGGTGGCATTAAAATTTTCCCCACTTTGTCGTTTTCTTACCACATTACCAATGTTTACTATTCGTGTTCGACATATCGAGAGAGGTATTTTCCTGAAAAAAAAAGCTGTTTGCAGGTTGTACGGCATCGCGAAATAAGGTTAAAATTACTTAAGATGGTCTTAATGCTGCGGTATACAGTGTCATTCCTTCCCAAACACGCGTTACGGCGCATCATCTGTAGTCTAAAATCATGGGCTTGGATGTTACAGTGTCCGTATGACCAGTGCCGTTTTTGGCATGTGGTCACTGGGATAAGTTGGCTTGTCATTTGCATGATGTTCATTAATTATCGCTTTCTAATCGGAGATGTACGGAATAACATTAACGAGACCTACGCCTGCACTGTCGTAACTGTGCTTTTCATGACAGTTGTTCCTTTTTTGGACAGTAATCGTAGTGTTTCGTTTCGTGTAACATTATTTTGTATTTCACGGACAGAACCCATTTTCCCCAAAAACGTGGGATTTAACTCTTCCGTCATCGGACGTTTGCATCGAACAGGCTTTGTATGTTTTCTTGCCTTTTTTGCGAAAGAAGATCAGTGCTTTAATTGCCTTCAAGTCAATAAGTCTGCCTTGATGAAAACAACCCCCCAGTGGCGGAATCAGCTCTGCTGACGTCTGGTGGTGTTGCTGAAATGACCACTGGTCCAGCAGCAGGCATTGCACTGGTTGAAGTGTAAATCACGCAGTCTAATTATTAAAGGCTGCCACAGTGAGGACTGTCTTGCAGCTCCGCGGTTCTTGTCATCTGGCTGCAGCCCCGCTCCGTGCGAGTCGCGTTGGAGCTCCGCGAGTACATCCCCGCCGAACCATTAGTATCCTCAGAAGAGGCCAATCAGAAGACTGAATGGAAATTTTTCTTTTTAGGAAATTTTTCTGTATACATAATATAAAATCTATTTTAAACTGCCTGATTTAAAAAAAAAATATTATTTCTCAGTGAAGTGATGTCTTCTGGTTGGTTTGGTGGGCTTGTGGGCCACAATTAATCAGCATCTAATCACAGCCTGGGGGCAGACCGTGGCTGGCGGGGTGAAAGCGCACTCTAATGTCGGCGATTGCAGCACGCAAATAGCGGCTGAGCTGCGGGACGCCTTCTGCATCCCTGTGTGTATTACTTAGCCCTCCGTCTTGCATGCCACCTACACGTAACTACTGACCCCAGCTGAACTTTCCCCCCATTTCTGCCGTTTGATGCCCTAAACCTCCCCCTGGAAGATATTTGGCCGGCCAGATAGTGGTGAGGCATTCCGTGTCCGAAATAACCCCCGTTGAAGGTGAGCAGTGCCAGCCACTGGCAATGGTGGAGTGTGAGATCCGGGGACCTTTCCCTTGAAGATAACACAGGCCCTGTCACGGGGTGACAACTGCAGCTGACATCACACCAGCTGAGCATGTGTTGTGTTTATTACACAGCCGCTATGTCCCCCCACCCGGCCTTTGTCACATGTGGCAGCCGGTGATGATGTGACGGCCGGCCGCGAGCTCCACGGGGGTATGGTACCTGTGGGGTGGGGGGCACCGTACATGACACACACCACTCCCTGTGGGGGGGGTTCAGCATCAGAACGCTTCTGTCTGCTTTCCCAGGGATAATTTCATTTGGGTTTATTGAGTTTGTTTTATGATTTTAATACCTAAATATGTGCCGTAAACACTTAAATAAGGAGACACTTACGTGCCAGTTAGCGTCTTTGACATGAATAAATAGTAGTGATTTTAATGGAAAGGATGTAACAGAATCTGTTTACACTGAGTAATGGGGGGGGCGGTTATGAGGAAGACCCCCCCGCGGGCCAGCCCTGATCCCTGATGTCTCTCTGATATACGGGCCCTCCGGTCTAAGTGTCAAAGGGTGTCACCCGTCGAACCAAAAGAGTGGGACAGCAGCTGTTGGTCAGACCTGCAGACCACAAAGTCAGGAAATGTCAGCAGACGATCTTTTGAAAGGTTGACTCCATATTCGGTTGGGTAAGAACAAAAAATAAATTCTCCACCTCTGTATGGGGGGGGGGGGGAGAGGGG
>JABFDZ020000016.1:9857028-9880515 GCA_019775955.2 Pollimyrus isidori
CCCCACGCCCCCCCCCCCCCCCCCAACCCCACCCCCCCCCCCCCCGCCGGGGGGGGGGGCCCCGCGGGGGGCAACAGCTGCGCCGTGTGTAGCTTGCCACTGTGGGTGGGGCCTCAATGTGAACAGCCAATCGGTTGCAAGAATGGGTACATGCATAATGTCCTCTGAAGAGTACTGTGGCGCTGCAAGAATTAGCATAATGAATTAGTAGTTTATTGGCACGTGCGATAGGTCGTTTCTGCTCAAATGTGGATTCTTGGGCTAGACACTTGTGGAAAATGTGTCTGCAGTTGTTACAAGGAAAAATGGGCAAAAGTCTTTCAGGTGTCTCATCCCAACGGAACCTGAAAGCACACAGCCCCTGTGTCCTAATGATGCTCTTCCAGTGACACACCCTGTTCCTTCCCCGCCTCTGTCCCTGCAGTGTGCCGCCTTGGTCGGTGAAGACCAGCCTCTCTGCCCAGACCTCCCAGAACTCGACCTCTCTGAATTAGATGTTAGCGACCTGGATGCAGACAGTTTTCTGGGTGGATTCAAGTGGTATAGCGACCAATCAGAAGTGATTTCCAGTCAGTACGGCAATGAGGCGGCAAACCTGTTTGAGGTAAGAACACATTGCAGTGATGATGTAAAGGGAACATTTGTTTTTTTTTTTCTCTCCAGTATTTTCATTTGTTATAAGTTTACATTGATGTTATATATGTGCAATTGTCTGCCTGTTACATGAATCAATATATTTCTGTTTCCAAAATCATTTGCTAAAGGACTCAATCAAATCATAGCAAAATTATACTTTTGGATTTTCTGGAATACTGCTGAATACTGATAAGATAGTACTCGTGGTATGTTTGAAAACGCTTTGGCAAAAAAAAAAAACACACATTACGTCTGGCTCGTTTACAAACAGAACTCTTGTTTTTTTTATCTCCAAAAGTTCAAAGTGAAACATCTCCGCAGGAGATAACGTCGGCCAATACGGCACCGATGCAGGTTTATCAGACTTGCCGTCATTTATTCAGAATCCGGCCCCACTTCTCATGGAGACTGGGAAGCACGGAATTAAAATCCGCCCCTGAATACAGTTCATGTTGTGAAATATAAATGGCTGTGGTAAATCTTTAACCGTCGGGGCCTCTGCCGTGTCTCCATACCAAAGTTCAGGAAACACGTCGAATGTCGAATAATCTGAATTAACCAGCGGCTTGCTGCCAATTATTTCTGAAGTTGGGACAGATGCGTGGATGGTACCATATAAGTAATTTTTCCACTTCTTATTAGACCATGTTTTGTTTTCAGGTTTGTTTCAGAGCTTTCCGGTAGGTTCCGTTCTGCTCAGCTTGGGGGAGAGTAAAGCTCGACTGTCAGTGCTCTTTGAGTGACAGGTAAACACGGTTTTGCTCCAGGCTGACCTTGTGCCCTGACGTAAACTATGCCCAACCCCGCTCAGTGCCCCCCATTCCCCACAGCTGTAGCTAGCCGTGTAATGTGATGTGATGCTCTCTGTGAGGCATTGCCCGGGGTGGGTTGAGCAGGGCAGGAGGGGTCCTCCCAGCGTAGGGGCTGAGTTGTCAGTGCTGATTCATCGGAATGTTGTGCTCAGACATTTTGGATTTCCCTTTCGGCTTTTTTTTTTTTTTTTTGGACGAACTGAAAGACAAAAACAAGAAAAACCAAAAAATACAGAGCAGAGCTGCTTGCTGATTAGATAATATGTATGTGGTTTCGGAGGGGGGGGGGGTCACATCCTACCCTAAGAATGCAGGGTTACCCTCTGCTCCCCCTCTGGTCCAGCAGTGGTACTACACCCCATCTTACCCAAGCCCAAACCCAAACGCATCAGATAGACAGGGGTGGTGTGTCACATGCTGCATATGCCCTAATTCACAACCTGTTGGCCTGTGTACATGTCACAGGTGGGCTTGGCGGAAGGTGCTCTGGAAAAAGAACTGCAGGAGATGCAGCTTGTTTTTCACCCTCCTTCCACCAGGGGGAACCAGTTAAAGCTATTTAATTTTTTTGATCCAAGGGTAATAGCTGAAGATAGAAATGGTTGGCAAATGCTGGTTCAGGGCCATTTCTCACAGTTCTAAACTTGCCCTTCTGGCTAAAATTACAATTTTGGCTGAGAACCAGGGCATATGGTGGTCTCACGGCAGAGTAATGTCCTGTTGGCATAGCATGTGGCCAATCGAACTGTAAAACCCGCAGAAAGACAAGGTAGATGTGGAATCTGAGTGTCTTACTTGCTGCTTATTAAATCATGAGTTGCCTGTGGGGGTGGGGGGTAGGGTGAGGATGGAGGGGGGTGGCTGAGCCATCGCAGGCGTGTTTGCGCTCTTCACTGGTGTAACAGAACATGGAAAATTTAAAAAGCACTTTTCAGTGTGTAAGCAGGCAGCTTGGAGATGTCGGAGATTAGATATAGGTAGCTGATGTATTTATTTATGTGTTCTGGAGCTCGGAGAGATCGCCGGCAGGAGCCGCGTGCGGCTGGGTTATTGCTGAGGGGTGATGGGTAAAAAGGTTGGTGTTTGCAGGAGTTAACCGAAAAGGGAGCGTCAACAAAATGCCGGCGATTCAAAGAAACATTTTAGCGAACACCGGGGAATTTCGATGGCCTACTTCCCTGCCCCCCTCCGCCTCTGAGGACTGTAACACCTGCAGGGAATGGCAGAGCTATCATTATCAGTGTAAGAGAATCAGACTTAAAATGAGCCGCGCTTCAGATGGGCCCTCTCACATCGGGCTGATATTCTGGGCCGGGGAATCCGCACTATGTGGGCCCGGACTTTTCCCAACAGCCTCAGACCCACGCCGGAAGAGGCGTGTCCTCTGCCTCACCGACACCCGGAAGCAAAGCTGTTTTTCTTTTTGTGCCTTGTGAAGTGGGGGGGGGGGTGGCAGTGGGGGGCAGGCAAACCTTTATGTTTGCCTAGGGATGACTTGGGGGGCCGGGAGCAGATGCAGGGATTTAGGGCATTACTGGTATCATCGGGGCCAAGCTGCAGGTCGCGTGAGGCCCGGTGGATTAGCTGGGGGGGGGCCTGCAGCTACGTTGGGTCAGCACTGCTTCCAGGGTGCTTCCTGCTCACACACTCCAGCAATCAGCATAACAGGACTGTCCTGAGGATTGATTAGTGCCCCCACACCTTCAAATATGTCGTGATCCTGACCTCTTTGTTCTCTCCGCTGTTTGTTCTGCAAATTTATGCTGACATTCCAAAGTGTGGGACCAATACCCTCTGCCACTGCTGCCGTGGGGGGGGGGGCGGTGGTTGGGTGCCGGATTATCACACCATGCTGTATAATTCAGATTTTTCCAGGCAGAAGGCCTGGAAAGGGGGCGAGGTAGTGGGGTCCTGCGTTTCTTCAGGGTTCCGCATATTGACACAGTTGACAATATTGAGTGTCATATGGAGTTATTTAAAAGCGGCACCATGGCGGGGGGGATTGGGGGGGCTGTTTGGGCATTCCGGCAGTGCTGGGCCGCCCTGCCGCACTCTCTTATCTTTTAAGTGGCTGTCAATTCTGTTCCTGTGCCTGGGCCCCCACCTTTGTTTTTCCGATGCTGCCCGTGGCTCTCATGGGCCCGTCCAGCTCAAACGGTGTTAAAGTTTAAAATCTATGGTGGGGGCATTAAAGAGGGGGCAGCCAGCCGTGGAGGGACAGGAAATGTGGGACAAGTCAGCACTTGTAGTAGGGGAGTGCCCTTCCCTCATCCCCATGGGACTGTGTATGGAAACAGTGAGTTAATTAGCCCCCCCCCCACGGACACGCTCCCATGGTGCCTGGCCGCTGGGGATCAGGGCCGCAGCGATTTGTAATCGCACCTGAGTGGACGGAGACTGGGGCCGGATTATCCTCCTCACTCCGGGGGTGTGGGGGCTCACCTGTCCCCTGCCAGACCCTGTGGTGTCTCTGCCAGCTTTGGTGGGGGGGGGGGGGGGTGCTCTGCTGATTATGGAAGTCTTCAGCCCCCCTGCTGGAAGACACACTGAGGCACTGAGAGTCAGACCTGGTCCCCCTGGTCCCTGGTCTCCCAGCATCCTACCCCCCACATCATCGCTCTGCGGGTCCAGGCTGACTCTCTGAGTCTCTCGGCAGGGCTGCCTCCTAGGTAGAGTTACATCACACCAAGAGTTGTCCCCTGGAGACAGCCCCTGGGGGCTTAGACGGGGTCTTCCGGCGATTTCCGGGGCTGTTTAGCACATTAAATATCAGGTGGTTGTGTTTACATATAGTGGATTGATAGTTGTAACGCTCTTAGGGGAGGGGGAAATGGGCGGGCGGGGGTTGGGGGGGTATTTTTAGATGAGCGTGTAATCTGCTTTAAGAGCTTTTCAGGAGCGCTGTAACCTGGCCACGAGCACTAAGCCAATAAGCCAGGTTGTCTGGTCGTTCCCTTCCCACGAAGAAGTGGAACACTGATAAATATGGCGCTATGCCCCCATGGGGGCTGATTTCTGCGCCGTGGGGTACCTCCCACTTGGACTCAAGCTGAATCCACGAGGGCGCTCACAAGATATGAAGAGGCATCCATCTTCCACCACCCCCCCCCCCCCCTCATCTGTAGGGGCATTGTGGGGGCGTCACATTAACCCATCATCCCCATGGAATCTCTATGAGTGTCCCAGGCCCTGGAGGTTGGCCATCACCTGGCTAGATCCTCGCATCTCATTCTTTCCATCCGTAGGCTGACGTCAAGCTGTAGGCTTCAAATGTTCTTCAGATGTTCCCTTTGGTGTGTGTTGCCTTCTCCTATTACCGTCGTCACATCACCAAACGGCCACACTCAACTCCAGAAGACTAGCAAGCATACCTTAAGACACGCAGTGGCGATGATCTTTTAATGGTGCTGTGTAGATGTGCACTACCCGTGGTTACAGCCTTTGCAAAGAGCACAGTGGGCACATGGTGGCATTGTTGATAATGCCCAGCGACAGGCTAACTGCCGAACGGCTGCAGGTCAGGGCGGGTTCTTCAGATCAAGGACTCCATCTCATTGTCAGTCACGGCACACGTTTCGTGGGAATAGTCCGACAAACGCCTTCGGATCAGGAAAGAGGTATCAGATGGAAGGTCCGATTAATATGCGGCTCCTTTTTCCAGAGCTTCCGTTGAGTCTGGCACAGGTGTTTGTTTTCCGAAAGGTGACTGACTTGAAATCCAAGACCGAACGTGGCAGGTGAATCAGGCGCGGAAGTGAGATCCAGGTGAACGCGAGACGACACCTGGAGCCAGGGAGAAGCTCAATGCAAAACGAGAACTGAGGTTCTGCGTTATTCTCCCCCCCTCCCCCATGTTGTGTGCAGGTTTTTTGCAACGTTTCATAATGGGCTTAAAGAAGAAACCGGAAAATATTACTGTTGTGACACCTTTTGTACAGGGGGGTAAGGTGACACGTTCCTTACCTTAACAGTGTACTGGGGACAAATGTTCGCTGTTCGCTCTCATCTGGATTGTTAACTCCCCCACCCTGGCTGTTTGTGCGGGCCGAGTTCAGGCTGTCGGAAAGCCAGCCCCCCCTCTTTCATTTTTAATCCTTCAGCCTTTGTTTGATGCTGCAGACGAATCCTCCGCTGGCCGGCACCCGCTAACACGCATCCATTGATGCTCGTTCCTGGGTTCTGGAGATACAGATATCTTTGGTGCTGCAGATATAACTATTTATGGTCCTGCCAAGTTCTTTTAAGTGTGTCTACAGTGTGCGACGAGTGCCATGGTCTGAGGAGCGCAATTAGAAGGTGTATTAAAGCACTGCTGCTTAATCTCTTTACAAAGTCAAGGCTCCAGCAAGGCTGCCTCTGACTGTGTGGGGGGGTTGGGGGGGGTAAGACGTCAAGGTAAAAGGTAATGCGTTTATTTAGTAATCAGCAAATAGCTTTTATGTAGTGTGTAAGTGCCGAGGTCTGGATGCTGATAAGGTGATTTGCTTTCAGGTGTTTTCTCCGTATTGTACTCCGACTCCAGTGTGAATTGAATAGTGTGACCTTTCGCTACTGAATCAAATTGACTGCATTTCCAAAGATTCTGTGGTTTCAATTACCATAAATTTTTGATATTGGGTCCGTAACCCTGCACACGCTGGTTCCTGCATAACAATATCTTATCACTTTTGTCCTGTTAAGTGATACTTTCTCCCTCCCTGATCCTGCTGGCTCTGTGTGGCCGTGGGCACCCCCCACCCCACCTCACCCCTAGCCCTGCCTCCGCCCTTCTCTTGTCCGGAAGGCCACTCATCTTTGGTAACACCTGAAAGGTTACCAGGGGCAAAGGTTAACGACACACTTCATGAGTCGGGGGGGTTGTCCTCCAAATCCGATCCTCGGCCAGCCTCTGCCTCCCCCCAACCCCCCCACCTTCCCTTCACACGTGATTCAGTGAAACGCAACCGTGGACGGCAACAGCCCAAAGAAACCCCAAAATCCTCGCTGCCCAGCAATGACCATCGTCCACCACTTAATTCGCTTAAGGGACGCTTATAGGAGAGGATTTACTGCTGCCCGCTTGGGCAAATAGCTTTCTGCATGTTATTTTAAATCGCACTTTCCAGTCACGCTATTTTTGTACGTCTATTAGAATGGTTGATATGTGCTGCTGGCACGTTCCAAAATTAATAATTGTCCCCTATAGTGATCGAATTTCATTTTCACTTCCGTTCTTTGCCCCGCTTTACTTCAGTGTTAAAAAACAAAAAAACTGTGTTTTCCGTCGAGTCCCTAAAGACGCTATGTTGTGTAATCGCCTCGCGTTAAGGCCTCGCTTCTCTGTCATGCAGAAAACTGAAATTATAATCATGTTCAGCACCCTTCTGCACAATTCCTCAGGGATTTCTCATTTATTTTGCCAGTTTGGGGAATTTGCCGACCTTCATGACAAAACCACAATCATTTTTTTTTCCCGGCCTACGCTCCTGCTGCCCCCCAATGATATCTCCCGATATTGCCTTTCTGACACCCCGATCGGCGGCTCGGCTCGGAGCTCCGCAGTCTCTGCTGTCAGATGCATCCCCTGCACCTTATCTGCTCTTGTTCCCCAATGAGCCACCATGGTTTACATGTTTCCTACTGCAGTCGATGCGTGACTCGCCCTGCCGGCTCTTATCTCGGCTCTGGGAGGCTTTTAGCTGTCAGATTCGCTTCTCTAACGGTCTGGCACACTAATAAGGTGTTTGAATCAGCAGAATCCAGTGACCTGGGCTTGTTCTCTCCTCCTTCTCCTGCTGCCAGGTTAGCGGATCACGTGTCGTCCGCTAAGATCAAGCCGGCTGTCAGGAATCGTTCCTTTGGCTCGCGAGCTCGTTTATGGAGTGAGATTTGAAGAGCTATTCCCAGAGTCCTGACTCCCGGGAGATGGACATTAGTGGGGAAGACTGTCGTTTTTTTCTTTTGTAGTTTTTAGCGGGCAGGAGTGAGCGTTGTTATTTCTATATATTGCACCCACGGAGCTTTCCGGAAAGGCCACGGCAGGTTCTTACCGCTCCTCACCTTTGACCTCTCGTTCCACTTTCGCTCCGACTGGAGCTGGAATCCGTGGGAAAAGGCGAGCCGCGTTACTGGGCTGCCAGCCGGAGGTCGCCAGAAATCAGCACACCGGATCACCGAAGGCGCTGGTGTATAAGTGGGCCAGAGAGGTCCCCTGTCTCTCCTTATCTACGGCCAGCAAGTTAAGCCAGAGGGAAGACTAGGAATGTCAGCGTACCCCAGGGGATGGAATGGGCGGCAGGGATCGGGAGGGGGATGTTTTTAGATTTCACTTTTTGGCAGGTGGGGCTGACTGGCCCATCAAAAATTAATCCGTGATAGAATTGATCATATTTTCTGAGATTTTGGGCTGTGGGTCCTTTTTTTTATTTTTTCAGAAGATTTCAGAAGGTGGGGAGGGGGGTCTGTTCGGAAGGTTGCTCGGTCACAAAAAGTCCCCTATCTGGATGGAACGGGAGACTGGACTTTTCGTCGCCGAGGAGAAGAGGCTGTTTATAGCTGGCCGGAGTGTGTTTACTGCATCAGCCTGCCCTACACACGAGGTCCAGGGAGGGGCCCATGCTTTTTTTCCCAGTAGCCGAGCCCAGACTAGCCTCCGGTTCCACGCCTGGATTTCCCCGCGGTGTGCGAGCAGGCCAGTCGTATCATCACGGGCAACTTTGATTTATTTCCCTCGAAATCGGTGACCAGGGTAATAATGGGGAATGACATTAAGTGTTTATCTAATCTAATGCGTTTTCTCGGTGGGATTCTCACATGTCGCCCCCTGTCCCTAATCCCAATAATGGCGTGTATGGGAAGCGTAACCATCCCATTTGACCTCATCGCAGGCAATGCTTTGGAAACCTGGAAAATGCAGCACCTCAATTAAACTGTCAAGATGGGAATTTCACCCATGCGCTGCTCTCGTCAATTTATCGGTCGCATTTTCTAGGTGAGTGGACCTGCTCCGTTCGTATTTGGTACAGAATGTAAACACGGCTGTGCAGTCTGGTCGCAAGGGCGATTTAGTATGTTTTTGTAAGAGTCCAACCTCAGTTTGCTTGGTTTGTTGGACCTCATTGCTTATATGGAGGACATGATGTTAAAACTATTCGCGTATCTCTCACTTTGTTGTGAAGTTTGATCCTCGGTCCATTCCCAATCGCTTGAGGTCTCTAATCCCTGAAGAGGTGATCGTCGGGAGATCTGATTATGACTCCAAGGAAGCGGGAATGGGCGTGACGTGCTGAATATGAATGGGACAGAGCAGGCCGTGAAACGGAACGAGAACAAGGAGTGTTTCTGCGACAGCTCTGGCGTTAACGAAACCCCCCCCTTGATGATGAATGGCTGATGGTGTGGCGGGGGGGGCTGGGAGAGGCGGAGCAATCAAGGTGCTCTCCATTTGCCTGGGTGTTTTATGGCTAATTGAACCATTTTCGGAAAAATGGAGTGAATGGAGCCCTTTAGAATTGAATAAGGCTAATATATTGTGATCTCACCGCAAGCTCTTGATTGCAAAGATCTCTTTAATTCTGTGAAGTCCATTTACTACGTGTGAGTGTGTGTGTATTTGTGTGAACTGTGGAGGGGGGGATGGATGGGTGTGTGAGTGGTTATTTTTCTTGAAGCTTCTACTCTGAGAAAACTAATCATTTTAAGTTGGTGAGGGATTCTATAGACTAAGACATATGTGTTAAGTACACGTTACATGTTACATTTTGGGCTATGGAGCTTGTACTAGGTTGGGAAACATTAGATTAATGGGCCAAACAGACATGCACGAATGCACATTCAGAGAGTCGCACACATAAATATATACAGACTGGGTTAGGGATGAATTCAGCACATGAGCACACAGAACTGTGGACATGCTCGGACGCACACATGCGGATCCCTCCGAGCGTGAGGAATGCAATGGCGCATTACAGGATCACCGTGCATCAATTGCGCTGCCCAGCAGGTACCAGAACTGGTCACTTTCACAACGGCCAGGTATCGGAGCTGTGCTGATCCGGAATGGCATGACAACACTTGGGTACTTCTGTCACGACCGCTCTGACTGGCGCCTGGCCCGCTTACTGGTGATCTGGGCCTCTGTGTTTGCGTTATAACTGCACATTAATTCCCTGGGAAAAGCTGACATGGACCCTGCTGGAATTTTGGTTAACAGTCTGAAATGTTAACTAGAGATTACTGGTGCCCATGTATGGGCCCTGAACAGCATATCGTAGGACATGCCATCAACCTGGTTATGTGGTCACCCTGGAAACATGGCCATCCTAGGTGTACGATCACCCTGGAAACATTGTCTCCCTGCACAAGCGGTCACCCTGCACACAGCCTGTTTGTGATTGCCTGTAGGTTTATCCATTTGCTGTTCTCTGTGTATTTAAAATGTGGCCTCAACAGCATGTCACCATATGGAAACTTAAAGAGGCGTGACTGTAAAAGATCATGTTGTACAACGCATTTCCTCTAAGGCGAACCTGGCCTGCCAGTCCTATGGGATGCTAGTTGGGTGCTTTTGGGTTTGGTGCTGGAATCTGGCCTGAGCGTCCAGTGGGTTTAATGCTGGAACCTGGCCTGTGATTCCTAGAGGACTGATTGTGGAACCTGATGCGTTTTATCCAGTGATCTTAATGCTGGAACCTGGCTTGTGATTCCTGTGGGATTTATGCTGGAACCTGATTTGTTTTATCCGTGATCATAATGCTGGAACTTGGCCTAAGCAAAGTGCTATGGGTTTAATATTGGAACCTGGCCTATTTTGGCCAATAGTCTTAATGCTGGAACCAGACCTGTGAGTCCTGTGGGCAAAAAGCTGGAATCTGATCTTGTGTCCTATGAGCTTGATGCTGGGACCCGGCCAGGCGGAGTGCTCTGGGTTTAATGCTGGAACCTGTATCTTCCACAACAAAGTGTATTTTTTCTATTTTTACTTTGCTCTGTAATGCAACATGAATAGGCTGAGGCATCTTCAAAGAAAAGAAATGACAGATTTTCATTTGTTCAATCCTTCAGCTCCTGTGGCTCCTGATATACTTTTAAAGGCATTTGTTCGGAATTAGCGCACCATAATTCTTCTTATCTCGGGACTTTTAGCGAACATCTTGTCAACATGCCATCACTCCTTTCCGCAGAGAGCATCAGAGATTGAAGCCAGTCAGCCTCCTCTCCATTGTTTTCACGGCCCCCCATTCCCCGGCTGTACAGAATGTGTAAGCGCACGTCTGCCGCACTAATGGGTTTCTTTGGGCGTGTATTATTTTGGTCCGCTAAGCCGCGCGCCTTCCGCGTGAGTGACTGATCTGACTCATGGCGAAACAGAGAGAGAGAGAGAATTTAAAAGGAGCAGCAGTGCGGATGTTTATTGCAGGAAAAAAGATATTTCCATGTTAACAAAACATGGTACTAAAATAACAAAAAAAGGTATCATAGCTCTTTTAAACTATGCTATCCCCCCCCTTTTCCACTCCTAAGAAGATAGATGAGGAGAATGAGGCCAATCTCCTGGCAGTCCTCACGGAGACCTTGGACAGCATCCCGGTGGACGAGGATGGCCTGCCTTCGTTCGAGGCCCTGGCGGACGGGGATGTGACCAACACCAGCGAGCAGAGCTGTCCCTCCACGCCCGACGGCTCGCCACCTGCGCAGGAAGCTGAGGAGCCGTCTCTGGTAGGACACCTATAACTGGAAATGATCAATGTCCACCCACGACCTCCACCCACTTCCTGTCCCTGGACTCCTGAAGGCAGATAATGATACTGCCGGATAATTAACTAGCGCAGCTCAGGTTAAGTATCATGTTGACAGGTGCTATAGGAAAGTCCTTCATACGCCTTCAACGAACAGGGCTCTGTTTTCCCGACTCTGTTAGCATGCGGCACTTACAGCAAGACACTGTCATGGTGCAAGGACACTGGTTTGAAGTGATTTAGCCTGGGTGGCCTTGGTAGTGGACCTAATCCAACGGTATCCAATCACATCCCAGGGCAGCTGTAGGCATTATAGTCTTTTATTGAAGCCCAGCCTTCGACTGATTAACTAAAAATGCTGTTTGGATAGAAAATGACATCACCTGGTTTTCGTACATGTGAATCGTCCACTAATCTTTACAGTCAGGTGACGGTATTGTCTATCCAAGTTTAATTAATTAATTGACTGCCCCCCCAGGGCAGGATTGCTTAACCTTAATCTAAGCCACAAAAATGAACATGGATCTGTGTTCGCTATATGTCGTTGCTAGGTAGCTTGCGATACAGTCCAGCTATGCTAAATCAAGCCTGACTGCAGGCTGGATTCAAAGAAAGCCCTTCTACACGTCCATTCGTTCACCCCAGAGGAGCGTAGGTAGTGAGGGTTTTCTGTCTGCCACCCACAGCCGGGATTCTCCATCAGCAGGCAGCGTAGGCTGTCAGCCCTGGAAGCCAAGCTCTGTTTTGCTTCAGTTTTGGTTTATTTTGGCTTTACATTGGACCACTTACACACATCCATGGTGCATGAACACATGCCTTGGACACTTGGTCCCTTTGGGGATGTTGTGTTGTGTCAACAGGCGGCTGCTGGACATATTTGTAAGATCTGAGCCTGCATAAGCTGTCTGTGTGCGTGTTTGCCCCCACAAATAAACCTGATTACCCAGCACCCACAGCACTGCTCAGAAATGGTCCGTGAGACACTGACCGCGATCGTATCTTTGACTGCGGTTATGGTTAACCAGAACTCACTCATCCTCCTGTCCCACCTTCTCTCCACAGCTGAAGAAGCTTCTGTTGGCGCCCACTAACTCTCAACTCGACTACGGTCAATATCCGGGCAGCAAGGTGCAGAGCCATGCGGCAGGCAGTCAGCGGCTCCGACCGCCGCCCGGTGTCGCCAAGGTAGCCACACACATCGAGCCGCTCCCACACAAGGCCACAGATAAGCTGCTTGCGGTTTGCTGTGGGCAAAATGAAATTTTAATGAAACTCTAAGATTTTACATGCTGGAATAAGGCAGTAATAAATACTATTTATGATGATGGTAAGGAAAAACGATCACTATCATTGGCTGAAATTATAAACATATAAAAGCCGTCATACTGCATGTCACGCCTCTTATCATTGTCACATTATTCACAGGAACCAGTTAAAGGGAATTGTGTCTTTAAACCAAATTCTGAAAAAAATGTACATTCATTTGAATTGCGTGCATTTTACATTAACTTTGGGCAGAAGCTGAGTGACCATATTTTAAGACATTTTTAGTTGAATGTTTTAAATTATCAATGAAGGTGCAGAAAACAATTTTTAAAAATTAAGTACCACTTTGCAGGAGATTGTTTCAGAAATGGGCAAATCTCTCAAGTTTCTGTGAAACAGAAATGGGAAAATCAGTCGCGAATCCCAGACTATGGCTCATATGAGACATCGAGTGTAGTTCTGCAAATTGGCAAATATAGAAAAAGCTATTTTGTGATTTCGCTGATGTGTTTCTGAAGTCTATTTTAAAACGGGGCTTTGACTCATTTGCCGGTGAGGCAGAATGACTCGCGGGCTCCCTGAGGAAGCTGTGCTCTCGCCCCACCCCCAAGATCAAACTGGGAGCACAAGTGGCAGGCATCAGCTACTGTTTTGTTGGGAGGGGGGAGGGGGGTAGTTTCAAGCACGTCTTGTTAAGTTTGAATTCTTGAATTGATGCAGACAGAGAACCCCTGGAACGGCAAGCAAAGGAGTTCCATCCCTCAGCAGAACAGGCCAGTGAGGCGACCCTGTACTGAGCTGCTCAAGTACCTCACAGCCAGTGATGAGGTCCTGCGGACCAAAGCAAGCCAAAAGCGAGGTGGTCGAGCTGGCAGCGGCAGCAATGGCAGCAAGGACAAAGCTGGTGGAGCCTCCTCTTCCTCATCGTCCCCGTCCTCCTCTTCCACATCCTCCTTCTCCTCACTGTCTTCCTCCTGCTCATCGTCCTCCTCCAAGACGAAGCCGCCCCCCGCACCCGTGCCGTCTCTGCCTCTGCGGCAGCCGTCGCATCCCCAGCGAGGTGAGAGCCGGGCTGCTGGCGTATGTGGGGTGGCAGGTGTGAGCGGTGGGCGATGGAGTCGTTGCGTTTGTGGGGCCAGAACTGAGGGACGGTCTGAACCCGCAGCACCCTCTCCCATCGCCCCGGGACCCCGTAGGAATGGCCACATGTGCCCCAGACTGGAGCACGGGCCGCCCGGCAGAGAAGGAAGGCCTCCAGGTCAGCAGTCTTCCCTGGATACGGGGCACCTGCCTGCCACTAGGTTCATTAGGTACATGCATTCTTACTCTCTCCCCCCAAGAGAGACGGGTCAGCCGGACAGCTGTGAGCGTTGCCGTGAGGAGGCCCGCACTTTGGCTAGCCAGAACTTGGGCGGGGCCAGACATGCAGATAGGCACATCACGGTGACCATAAGGAAATGGGAGGCGCCGGAACACCCCCTGCTTAGCAAGCTGCTAACATCAAACCGGAAGGCAGTACGTCACCTGAGCCACTGGGGTCCGTCCGCAAGCCCTCCGGCGAGAAAGACGCTTCCTCGCACCTGGGAAGGCGATGGGTCTTCCAGGCAGGCTGGCAAGGAGGCCATGGCGGGCAACCAAGGCCTCTTTCAGGCTAAATGGCATGCCCCGGAATACCCGATATCCGAGGGTCCAGGCGAGCCAGCCTTTCAGGCCAGAGAGTTAGGTGAAGGGGTGGAGATGAAGGTGACGGTCGGGCATACGGAGCGAGGTGACCCTGCAGAGGATGATGTTGATGGCTATGTCTTGGGCGGCCCCGTGTCATACTCACCGGGCTTTCTGAGGCCGCTCTTTCCGGACGCCGTAATTCCCGTAGGAGACCTCGAGCCTTCCGACACACAAGAGCTGCACCTACACACGCAGGCACTCTGCAGGCACCCCGGCGACCAGGTCCTTCCGTTGTTAGGTAATCATCGCAGCATCCCTGTCCCTCCTTCCTTCCCTCTCCTACTCTAACCGCTTCCGAGTTTGACTACCTACTAACCGCTGCTTTAATCCAAACCTAACAGCCAGTCTGAGCGTGTGCGTCACAACAGGAGTAAAAGCAGTCTGTGTAGATGCAAGGCGCATTCAATTCACACAGCACTAGCAACCACTGTAAATGGAACGGGATGATGCCGTTATGTCTTAATGCGTTAATGCATTTGAAGCCAACCCATTTCTGGGTAGACTGAGCTGAATGTTTGTGTATACCGCTATAGCCAAGCACTGCAATAATGATATAGTTGTTTAACTGGAAAGCATTCCTTAGTTGCAGTTGGAGATAATCAGCACCTCAGGCAACTGCATAAGCTTCTCTGACTCTTCTTTCTATTTCTGCTTTGTTTCTCTGCATGCAAAATTACTTCTAAGTCTTGTAGTCAGGTTTCAGACATTGTGTTGTTCAAGGTTTGTGCTGTTTTTTTTCTGTTCAGCCAAGTTAGTTTCACATTGAGAATGCGTATGTCATTACCTCATCCTGCCTCAAACAATGAATTTTCAGCCAAAAAAAGGGGTCTAATTTAATAACCACATTAAATAATTAAAGAAAATAAACCTCAGAACATTATTCTAGACTTACAGGGTTGTGTTTCTAACCACACCGCTATCAGTGATCAGATCTGAGACTGGAACTTAGTTGTGGAAGTGATTGCTTCCTCGCTCAGTGTGGACTAGTTAAATAATTATCCATGCTCCTTTGTGTTCTACAGCCAAACCAACCATCTTGCCACTTCCTTTGACCCCAGAGTCTCCAAAGTAAGTGAGAGAGTTTTTCAAACATTTTATAGACAAGCGAAAACCAGAAACGAAACAAACCAGCAAACAAAAAAAACAAGAAAACTAAAAACTGAGGCACATAGTTCGTTTCATTTCCATTTGTAAGACCATTGATCAAACAAAACCAAACAACGTTTTCACTCTTGTGGCAAAATGTGTCCCTCTTCTGTTTCAGTGACCACAAGGGATCACCGTTTGAAAACAAAACCATTGAACGCACATTGAGCGTGGAACTGTCAGGGACCGCAGGTAAGAGGACCGACATTTCTGGGTAATTACATGACTACCAAGTGGCTATCCCATTAATTCTCGGTGAAGGGGAATTCGCAAAATCTCAATTTGCACGTCGCAACTCCAGGCATTAGATGAATCTGCTGATAATGGAAAATCACTGCCCTGTGAAATGGTCTGTAAATGGTTAAAAGGGCCCTATTCTATCAGGCTCTCTGTTCTTCCTGATAGTTCTGTAGTTCAGGGGTTCAAGGTTAAGGAACATTGCGTGTGCCCGCGTGTGTTTTTATGTGCCGCCATATTGATTATATCTTCCAATCTCTTTGGATTTATTGGATACTGTCTCTCAACTGTGGAGTTAATATCTCTCCTCTCTGTCTAGCCTGGATCCTAATGCCAGTTGACTGCGATTCTATTTCGCCTGATACGTCGCCAGCAAATTGATGTAGCATTATCACTGTTTTAATTGGTTTTGCCATGTAATTCAGTTTGCTGATATTATCTTCACCTTTTCAGACAATCTGCTAATTTGATTAAAGACATTGAGGTAATTTCCAGTGTTGAGGCTGATATTTATGTAAACGGCGCCTTCTTCTAAATGAGGTCAATGCAGAGGGAGGCGTTATTGTTATTTTGTTCATCCCAAGTATTGCTTATTTAATAATTAAGAGTGTAAGTGAATAGTATAGGCAAAGGTAATTAAACCCTAATGAAGTGAATGGCAGCTGATGTTAAAATACTGGGCTACAGAGGGCGATGATTTCCACTCTCTCTGCATGAGCCAAGTGGGTAATTACATCAGTGTCCCACAAGCTGCGATTAATCATTCCAGGTCAATAAAAAGTAAATATCGGCTTCGTTTCTTATTATTTTCCTTTTTTTTTTGGTGGGTAATTTAGGTTCTTGACGTCCCCGTCAAGCACAATGCTAACAAAAGCAATTTTTCCCTTCTGTTTTTCTTTCACAAACAAGTCGTTTGAACCCTAGAGTGACCCTGGACGCAGGGTAAAGCGAAGCAGCCAGTTGGGCAAAGACCGTTTAGACTTTTTTGAGTGTCCTGGGGCTGAGCGTACTGCAGATTGCCGGGTGGAGTCCATGTGTGTTTAGACGGAGCTTGTTTCGGAGACGGTCCCAGGCTGTTTTAGCGCGGCGTTTCGCTCCAGAGCCCCGTGGAATAAGGGCTCCAAGCGCTCAAAGCGCCGTTTGATGTCGTTCTCTCTGGTAGCAGCGATGGGAACATGCGAAGTCACATTGGCGCTTTTGCGTTTTTATCACACCTGCCGGTTCATTCAGAACCTGTTGCCCCCCCCACTCCCCCACCCCCGGGTCGCATCTGCTGTATGTTTGGGGCATCTGTCCATTCAGCGGAGAGTATATCAAGTTCAGGAGTTCAGCTAATGTGTGTCATTGGACTCAGTTCACTTCAATGCCCTGCTTCTACAAGCCTGATCGGTGGGGTCTTGCCCTGCTGATCCTTTTTAATATTTATTATACATGTACATGAGAAAATTAAAGGGAAAATATGCAGTTTAACATTGGGATTAATTTGTTCATGTGACACAGTGACCCTGCCGAAAATCTCATAGCGAATAACGATCTGCTCTTTCTGTTAGTGTCAGTTTTTGGGAGAATGAAACCATCGCTTGAGATTCAGTCTTCGTATGAACCAGCCAAACCAGGATTAGAGTGGGAAGTGAATTATCATAGAAACTGGTCTTTTTGCAAAATGGTCTGCGCATCGATATTGTTTTTCATTAAAATGGTGAAGTTCCTGATTTAAAAATGAGCTGCCATTATTTGTTCGGGACATATTGCAAGGCAGCGATCCGATTCCCAGGTTCTGTTACGTTTTTTTTGTGAATAAAACATTGAGTCCGAAAATGTAGTCAGGCGCAATGTGGACGGTAGCGTCATTGTTAATATTCAAACTCTTCAACCTAACCTTGCATGTCCCACCGTTCTGGCCCACGTACCCGCATTTTCTGTTTGTTGTGGTCCTCGTTTGCCTTTACCCGGTGTCCTGTGACTGAATACTTTCCCAGCATTCCTAGTTGATGCTTACGGCGGTCCTGTTTCCCAGCCTCGGCGTGCTCCTGCTCGCTGTGCTTGTGTCCAGAAGGAGCCTGGACCATAATTAATGCCCCCTTTGCAGCCCCTGTTACCCTTGGTGTCACTGCTGGCCATTGCATCCCCCGGACTTGCAGAACCCAAACAATGCCTCATGTCTCTCGGAGCACTGGGGTTTAATTGGAAACCTGCTCCTTTTGTCAGGATGCTACAAAAGGAAGACACAGGGTCTGGGGTGAGGAGGGTGTTGGGGGGGGGGGTTGTGGATCGGAGTGCCTCGTTCGGGATCTGCAATTTAAAGCTGAGGCTACATAGCTGGCCTCAGGCTCTCCACTTAGGACGTCGGAGTGGGTCGTCACCGTGTCCGAGTATTTAGCTAATGGGTGCTGCTTCGAGCACCTGGCTAGACACTGTGAAATATGGGGAGGACGAGGCTTTAGCCTGGCTGATGTGGTCCGATTTACAGCTGGAGGAGAGCGAGCCTGAGCCTTCCAAGCTGCCCGCGCACAGTCATGCGCGTTTCTCCCGCTACGAGACCCATATTTATCTCATTTGATTTATTTTCGTGCCATTAACGGGCCTCATTTTACAGCCTTGTGTACATTCTGTGCACAGATGGCAATGCCTTGGCAGACCGCTCCCAGGCCCTGCCCCTTTCTTTTACCTCTCATTTCATTGGCCATAAAAAGTGTGGGGTCTGCACCCCTGCAGGACCTACTGTCTGCCACCTCCCGTCCTGATGTCTCCGTAGGGTGAATGCCATTGACATTGGATGCCTCCGTCCATCGATCCCAGTAAAATGAGTATTAGGGACTGGATGTGGGCACCATGTCGGATGTGCCACAGGATCATGTGACGGGTGTTCGAGTCCCGGCCTCAAAACTCCCAAAGTTCCATAACGGGGGAGAAAGTGGGCAGCCCAAGCTGGCTGTTTGCATGAGTGTGTTAACATCCTATAAAGTCCTGTCTCTCTGGCCTTTACGTGTAATCGCCATCAGTTTTGGCATAAATCAAAGGAGAGCCACAGGATTCCCCAGTAGCCTGTGCTTTCATTACAAGTTTAATATCATATATGTATGTGTGTATAAAATATACGGGTGTCACTAATTAGCTTAGGTGCAGCCTGGCGCTCTGGAGCCAGAGGGATGGCCGTTATCATCCGTGGCAGAGACGGGCATTTGCGGTAAAGGGCAGACGGGACTGCCCGCCTCCAGCCGGCGTATATCTCCCCCGTAAAGCGCCGACAACGGCACACGTTAAATTTAACGTCCCCTGAACTCGGCAGGAGTCATTTTGAGTAGAGGCTTCCTTAAAGTCCGTCGGATTGACTTCAATATGGTGGTGTCACATGAGGCAAGACTCGGAGGAAAAACTAGGAAAGATTCAGCGGGGGGGGGGGGGGGTAATTTATTTTGTGGTGACACTTTGGGCTGGAACATGGATCAAACTCCTGCAACCTCTGCTTCCGAATCTGTTCATTTTTTCTGTCAAACGGTTACTGGGGATTGTTGGGTTCGGTATTTTTATGATGGCACTTTTAACTGGACGAAAGGCACGTGGCACATAGGTTATCATAGAAAAGGTTGGCTGGTAACACTGCCACACTGGCTCCTCTTGTTATTCCTGGTCTCAGCATGTGACTTCTCACGCGTCGGGATTCGCCAAGGTCATGATGGGGTGCAGTGCTTCCGCCATGTTCTACTTTGCTATATTAAGTTACACAGAGCATTACATTAATCTGTCATGGTTGCAGTAAAATACGGATGAGGATTAAGTGCGATGAAAGTGAATATTTTAATCAAGCCTGCGCGTCCGCTGTCTGTAAACAGGCTGCAGGGCATCCTATTATTATAATTCCGTTCTGTTTTATCGTCCCCCCACCCTCACAGGTCTGACACCACCCACCACACCTCCTCACAAAACCAGTCAAGAGAATCCTTTCAAACCGTCGATGAAAACCAAGTTGCCTTCGTGCCCTACGTCGGCCATGGGCAGCAAGCGGGCGCGGCTCTGTGACAACACGCCCCTCCCTGCCACCACCGGGACAGTGGCATTGGAGGGTGCGGAACACGGCGAGCTCTATGCCCAGCTGAGCAAGGTATCGGCCCCCAGCGCGAAGCGGGGTGCCCCCCGAGCCATGGGCGACCACGACTACTGCCAGTCCACGGGCACCAGCGCTGGGAGGGACATCTCCCTGTGTTCCCAGCCGGCCGGCCTGGAGCAAAGGTGTGCGGAATGTGCGGACTCTGGCCAGCCTTCCTCACCTCCTTCCTCCTCCTCCTCTTCCTCGCTGGCGGGGCAGTCAGGGAACGGTCCTGAGTCCGAGACAGGTCTCAGCAGGCAGGACACTCCGGAAGACCAGCCGGCGCCTGCCAGACAGCTGAGCTCAACTGCCAGGAAGCCGCTCCTGGACCAGGAGATTCGGGCTGAACTGAACAGGCACTTTGGACCCCCTCAACGGGCTGTGAGCATCGACGTGGAGTCGGAGCACCCCCACCCACCTGAGGAAATAGGCGCTTGGGATGACTACCTACCCCCGAGGCTGCCCCTGGAGGACAGTGAGGACGAGCGTGAGCAGCTCCTCTGCCCATGGGAGACCTCCCCTTTGGACCTGCTGTTTGAGAGCTCGCCGTCCTGCTCCCCATATAGCTGCTCCCCATCCAGGGGCTCGGTGTCACCCCCTGCGGTTTCCCCTCAGCGCTTCCATTGGCCCCGCTCATGGTCCACATCTCGCCGGCGCCAGCCGTCACCCTGCCCCCGCTCCCGCTCTCCGTACAGCCGCTCCGGCTCATGGTAAGGCTCCCAAACGGTGTGTGCTGGTGCCATATCCCAGCAGGCTTTGCCTGTGCCATTTATGCTAAGCAGGGCAGGAGCTGGAAGGCTAGATAAGGATGTGAACCCGTAACCCTTGTAACAGGTAACTCATAACCATCAATCATAGTGAGACACCATGTGGGATAGCGGTATATTTTCTTCTAACATGAAACTTACCAAGCAGCAACTATGAGTTAGCTTTAGCTCCAATGCTGCTAACATTGAATATTGATTAAATTTAAAAATCGGGCAGGCAATATCATGCAAAATTGACAAATTGGGCCATTACCGATATCTTGAGTTTCAACGGATATCAGCCAGTACCAATATGCTAAGAGATGTGTGGTGCATCTATAAGAAAACAAGCAAGAAACCCACTTCAGTTTCTCCTGAAAATTATCCAGCTGGATGAAGGAGTAAAATTGCATCAGCTAAGCAGCTGAATGAATGAATAATGCAAATGAGAGCAGTTCAAATATTTCACTTCTAAAAAGGCCTGGGTCAGTAGGGAGAATCCATTCGAGACTGGCGAGGGGGGGGGGGGTTCCTATTTGCATCACACTGTGGGTGTGGGAACCCCCACAGCACTTCACCCCTATTCCTATGGAATCATGGGCTGTTAGGTGTTAACTGCCGCGCCCCCCTCCCCCCCTTCATTTGTCAGCTTTCCCCAGCGGAGGGTGTGAAGGTTAAGTAGCTCTAATGAGCCAGATCTGTAACGTAAGAAACTAGGTGGAGTGATCGCCAAAGGCCCCCCCCCCACACTCCCTCCCCGGTGGATTTCCGCTGCTGTCCATGCTGGGAGGCTAACGGGCACGTCCTATTTATCTGCTGTGTCCGCCAGTGCTCGCGCCAGGAGACAGCGGTCAGCCGACGCAGCGGCTGCCTTTCCGGGGCCTGTCCTCTCGCCAAATCCGAGATTAATTTCCCCGCTTCTCCCTTCATCCTTTTCTCTACATCTATATTTGATGGTGCCGCTTTTTAGTGACAGCTGTTGTCTCGCTTATCGGCGCTACCCGTCTGCCGGTGGAGATGAAAGACGGAGCACAGAGTCCTGGCCGGTTCCTGCTTTGAAGGCCGTTACGGCATCACAATATGCTGGGGGACAGTGTTTGCAGCGCTGGCTTTGATTGGAACAGAGAAAAAAGACTTTTTTTGGGGGGTGGGAAATGGAGGGGGGGTAGCAGATTCAAACATATGGGGGGGTTGGAGCATGTTTGTTTATTTAGCAGGCCCGTGCCGAGAGCGGCTGGCAGAGTCAGAGCACTGTGATGCTAATGCACCAGAGGAACGTGGCTTTTGCTCGCAGTGCCGCCTGCCCAAACCAGTCTCGATTCGCCACTCCCTCCCCCTGTCCCGCACGGCCTGTCCGCTCCTACGGTGTAATGACCGGTACCACGAGCTACTTCCAGCCCTAACACGGCACCAAGAATATGCTTCATTTCAATGTCAGATGAGAAATTTTGCATACCGCCCTGCAGCTCATGGCAGATCTCAGCTGCCACGCATGCAGCCTTTCCTTGGTTGCGGGGGAGGTGTTTATTTTATCACTGAGAGGTTAATTGGCGTCCAGCCAGGGTTGCCCGCTCCGCGTCGAGGTGGCATAGAGGGTTATCCACGGCTCGCAGTCATTCTTCCACCATTTTCTGTGGCTGAGGTCAGTCAGGAGGAAGTGTTGCAGACACCGTGTTCCTCTCAAAGCCACCAAACCCCATCCCCATCTCTGAGCGAGCGTCAGAGATGAGACCCTCAAAAGCTCCTCTCTCAAGGGTCTCTAAAGCTGTCCAGAGTGCTTTGGAAAGAGGACCGGCACAGTAGAGCTGGAATATTCGCAATAAATCACTCTTTCCTTTGAGATCCAGCAACCCCAGAAAGCCACAGAAGATCGGCTATGCTCTGGCATTCTGGGTTTCACCTCCTTGCTTCCCAGGGTCCTTCAATAATTAATAGAATGGATTCCGAGAGCCAGATGAGAGTCTGTGTCATGGGTGCCGGACCGAGCCCTTGCAGTCCACGGCGGTAGTGGCTGAGTGGCCCTTATCTGCAGTGATATATTTGATCAGATGAGCATGTTTTATGTTACTGTCCTGCCTTGCGGTTTTGCCCCGCATTCGTTATCTCCTCACGCTGCTAATTAGAGTTGCTCAGCCACTTACATTTATAACGATGGTATAAAGCTAAATGTCAGCACCGTTCATCAAGGCCCCCGATTCTCTGCTGAGTCGTTAACCGGCCGCTGTGTTTCGCGCAGGTCCCGTCATCATGCAGACACCGGCACATGCAAATCCCGCACCCAGAGGAGCCCGCAGACACAAAGCAGGCCAAGGTAAGTGTCTCTGAATGGATACGGTTCAGGGAGCATAGTTCACACAGAACATGGTGAATACAGAGCTTAGTTAACACACATTGTAGTGCAAACAAAGTGTAGTGCATACAAAATGTGGTGCATATGGAGCATTGTGTATATAGAGTGTGTTTAATGCAGAATTTCGAGCACACAGAGCGTTGTGCACATATAGTGTGGTTTGTACAGAGTATGGTACACACAGCTTATGGTGCACACAGAGCATTGTTGAAATAGTATGGTTCACATAGTGCATACTGCATACAGGGTGTTGTTCATACAGATTGTACTGTAGTTTACAGAGCATGGTTTATACAGACTGTAGGTCAAACAGAGCATGGTTCCTACAGAACATAGTTCACACAGAGAGCACCATTGTATACATAGCGTGGTTTGTACTAAACATGGTTCAGACAGAGCGTTCGTAGTGAATATGGTTCACGCAGCGTGTAGTTCACACAGCATAGTTCACACTTCGTACAGAGGGTAGCTCACATAGATTGTGGTTCATATAGGGCAGAGTTCACACATCGTAGTGCATATACCGCATACTTCGGACTGAACACGATTAGCACAGGGTGTAGTACATACAGAGCATAGTTCATGCAGCACGTGGTTCATACAGAGTGTAGTTCACACAGGGTGTGGTTCGCACTGAGCATAGTGCATAGAGTGTGGTGTGTACAGAGGGTGCTTCTTACAGGGCGTGGTTCGTACTGAATATAGATCACACGGACAATAGTGCATAGAGTGTGGTGTGTACTGAGGGTGGTTCTTACAGGGCGTG
>JABFDZ020000016.1:9880615-9908310 GCA_019775955.2 Pollimyrus isidori
TTCGTACTGAATATAGATCACACGGACAATAGTGCATAGAGTGTGGTGTGTACTGAGGGTGGTTCTTACAGGGCGTGGTTCGTACTGAATATAGATCACACAGAGTGTAGTGCTTAGAGTGTGGTTTGTACAGAGGGTGGTTCTTACAGGGCGTGGTTTGTACTGAATATGGTTCACACGGAGCATGGTTTATAGAGGACGTAGCAATGTCTTCCACTTATAATAACTATGTTACAATAGCCATCTGTCAATCAGTGGCAACCTCTTTGGGTCATTATTTCTTGTCTGTGTGCCTTTTCTGTGTCTCTGGGTGACACATAAACACACACGTGTGTGTGTGTGTGTGTGTTTGTTGCATAACAAGTCCCCTTGTGCTATGTGACTTCGCTTTTCCATCTCACTTCCCCTTTCCTTGGGCCACTTCTGTCGGAAAGTGGTGTCGTGTGTATATATTTTCCTCCACGGCACGGGGCCAAAGGGTCACACAGCCGGGCTCCTTTAAGACATAGGATTGTTTCGAATATGGCGAGAGCTGCACCGTGCCTAATGACCAGAACTTTGGTGGACAGTCTGGCTTTTCTCCACTCAGATCCCCCAACCCCCAAACTCCGAACTAAGCAGAAAGTAATGACATGTGAAGCCATGCTGATGGAAGCAGCTGCAGCCACCCCTTCCTGTGGGAACCCTAACCTTTGCGAAGAGGGAAGGTCCCATTAACGGGTTCATTTGTTCAGATCCTGAGGGGGGGCTGCCAGGAAGGAGGGTGGGTCCCAGAGACTAGACTGATGGTTACATTTACGCGTCCCCCCTCCTCCCCGTAGGTGCGACAGCTACGAGGAGCACCAACACGAGTGTCTGAGGAGGGAGGAGCACCAACACGAGTGTCTGAGGAGGGAGGAGCACCGGCGGAACCACGAGCGTCGCGAGTCCGACCGGGCCCAGCAGCGGGACGGTCAGCGCAAGAAGGCTGCCGTGAGTGTCTGGCTGCCCTGCTGGAAGTTGTTGGCATTGCGCTTTCGTCGAAGCAAATTTACAGCGTCAGGCGATTTATGGCGGGGATTCTTGTTAAGTGCCTCGGTCAAAGGTGCAACCTTAGGCGACTTCTTTGGTGAGATGCCCGGCTCCATCACAGTCCCCCTGCACGAGCTGGATATTGCCTGTGGATGCAGCCATTCGTGCTGAACACGGCGTCGGATGAAATTGATGGCACTGACTTGTAAATATTACGGTACTAGTCAGGAAAAAAAATATATATATGCTATAATTGAGTGCCGTGTTGTCATCCCAGCTCTAATGTATTTTGTGGGTGGAAGTAGAATTAAGTGAGATGAGATTCAGTTCCCCAAACTCCACCCCTGTCGGCGCTGTGAAATGAACAGAACGGTCTCATTTCCAGCGCAGTCCTCTGCGTAATACGCGCTCGCAGCGAATGACTCAGCTGTCCGGGTACGCGCCGGCTTCCGGGCCGAGTGGCGCTTGCGGTCCCGCGCACGGTGCTCTCAGCGAGGGGCCTGTGAGAGGACACCGCGTGTTTTGCAAGGCTCGCTGGCTTACATAAGCCCCCCCCCCCATCGTGTTATATTTAGCTAGCACTCGTGCATCAAAGCGTGCTCGGAAAAGAATGACGAAACAGATTAATTAAATGCTTTGGTCTTCTCTGCCTCACGTCTTCCTTTTTGCTCAAGAAATACTTCATCGGGGCCTTACCCTTCTGCTGACTTCTCTGTAAAGGGCTGAACTTTGTGTCGGGTATGAGGCAATTTAATTTGTATGTATAAGTTTCTCATGCCCTCAGGATACCCTGTGGAATTTGACTGTATCTCAGTAGACCTAATGCGGGTAATGGCAACTAAATGAATGAAGGAATAAACAATGCTAGCGATACAAAACACCCTGGGGTTCGTTTTGTGTTAAATAATTAGCAAACAAAATTAGATTGTTTTCCAAAAATATAATCACAGCCTAACAATATGACTTCTTCTCACTAACAAGCTTGTCATGACCTTAATGCTTTGTGTGGTTCAAGGAGATCTTCTCTTCCTCTCTTCCGTTTTTGTTTTGTTCGTTTTAGCCTAAAAGCCTTTTGTTTTTGTTTTTTTGCTTTGATTTAATTGTTTGTTTTCCATTTCTGTTTTATAGTTTACTTGTTTAGGGAATGCATTCACCCAACAGCAATGTGCATGTGCTTATCGTTAAAAAAAAAAAAACATCAAGGTCATTTATGTACTCAGATATTTTCTGATTAAGAATTCAGGGTATGTTCCTTTCTTAAGGGTATATTCCTTGGCACCCCCACCCCTACACTGGAAACTTTTTGTTTGCAAGTCCTAAAATATTTATTTATGACTATACCCAACATGCAATGAGTTCCTGTTGGCTGTTTGTACTCTGAAATTTCTTATTGTCCTTCATAGCAGCAGGAAAATATGGTCAGAGGTCACCAAATAGGTCTAAGATCTTTTGAAGAATAAAAACCAAGGTTGCTGATATGTGATCTAAGGTGGATGGTAGGCTAAGACTGACAGGTAGAGGTTGGGTTAATTTCTTCATCTGTCCTTACAGTCATGGTCTTGAGGTGGAGGTAGAAGTGCGACCTGATCACATCCTAACCTTAAGCCTAAGTCTAACCCTAACCCTACCCTTAAGCCTAACCCTAACCCTATCGCCTTTTCAGGAGGAGCGGCGGACGCTCTGCGTCGGGAGACTCCGGCCTGACGGTGGCAGGGCCGACCTACGGCGGCGCTTCGAGGTCTTTGGCGAAATCGAAGAGTGTGCGTTCAGCCTGCGCGATGACGGGTAATGGCTTGGAGGTGACATGTGCCTGCGTGGGGTAGAGGGCAGGCCGGGCGGCAAGGTGAACAATCACCCCATAGCGGTTGAAATAATAGGAACCTTCCAGACCCGTTCATTTATATATCTCTCCCTACTGGCTGGTAATTAACCTTGGAGTGATGCTTTCATTCCGGCGAGTGAAAGCCGAAAGACACAAGGCCAAGGAGAGCTTTACAATTTCAATTGCATCTCCTCAAAAGTACCTTTTAATTGCCCCGTTCATTGCTGAAAGATATCCGGTTACTACGTATTTGTCTGATTTTTATAGCATTTTTTTTATGATTAACAATGGACTGACACAACCTCTCTATTTCTCCCCAGAGACACTTTTGGGTTTATCACCTACCGCTACAGTTGTGATGCCTTCGCTGCCCTTGAGAACGGACACACGCTTCGCCGGCCCAACGAACCTCCGTTCGAGCTCTGCTTTGGAGGCCGAAAGCAGTTCTGCAGGTCAAGCTACACGGAGTTGGGTGAGGTGCTAATTTTTGTGTCCACATTTATTTCAGTATCTCATTGCTTTATCTCTAGCAAATGGATGCAGATCTTGCATGTTCATGTAGGTTTATGTAGGTTCATGTCTTTTGCCAATATGCTCTCAACACAAAGGATGGAAAGAAGATTTTAATTGTGAGACAAAGCGGTAGTATATATATCAGCCACCCACAAGTACCATATAGGTACAGTGACTTAAGTTCCCCTGGGTGGGGGAGGGGGGGCACCAAGGTCGAGTCCCATCAGTGCCTCCTCTCCAAGTGTGCCTCCATCTGCTGCCAGCTGCTGGGATATCAAGCGGAGGTTGAGCCTGGCTGTGACACCTCCCTGGCAGCGTGGTAAGCTGGGGCAGTAGCCAGAACTGACAATGAAGGTCTGATGGACGCATAATTAACACTTAAAAAAAGGCCACGCTTTTCTGTTTTTTTTTTTTTAAAAAAAAAGCTATTATCATAAGCTATCGAGCCTTCCGCTCAAGTGTGCGAAACGTGCTCCTACAAGCTGCGGAGGAACCTTGTGGAATCCATCACGGTATTAATATGAATGAAAGTACACAGAAGAACACGGCCATCAGACAAGGACGGAACAGCTCTTGCCATACAAACAGCGGTGACACACCGGGATAGCAGAGCAGTACCTAAAGTTCAGTGCAGGAGTGTATATGATAAGCATAGTCAGACCTAAATTATTTAAGATTTTCAAAATGTTAGCCCCCCTGTGGAGCAATTGGTCTTGTCTCCAGGTGCTTGGTGGGGAGGGTCATTGAGAGGGGCTGGGAGGGGTTAATGGGGGCCAACGCATTGATTTAGCCTGCCAGCAGGGGGAGCTGGGTGACCCGGGTCGGGCTGGGGCTCAGGGACTCCCACTGACAGTTGGTTTTCAGTTGTTCGTCTGTTTTCATGGCTTTCTGAGGTTATTTATGTACGAAACAATGCCTTTAACTGGAGGCGCTACATACTGGCAGAAAGATAACCGGCTACTCTGGGGAAATGATCTGTCATGAAATAATCAGGACATCCTATAATAATAACGTAAGGGCACGGGTTAAATTCAAATACGTTCTGGTGACATAAATAAAACATAATTGCGACTATAATTTCCATGTGTGTATGCTGACCTCAGAGTTTGACGCAGTTTTCTTGTAAAGAAAAAAAATTAAGGAATGGTAAAGTGAAGGTGGAGAGAAGTGTTGCGTTTTAAGGTAGCCCCTAGAAACAAGGCCACAATGGCTTTGGTTCTTCCTCTGTAGCCGTTAGTTTTTTTTTTTTTTTAGCTCTCGTTTAGCAAGACTCTGTCCATCTATCCTTACACTGTGCCGGAGTATTTTTCATCTGTCAAGGTGTGGCTTTCCACCCCGCTGTCGTCGCGCTAGATCACAGCTGGCGCGTCGCACCCGCCACGGTCGCCCCCATCGCTCATGCCGCATGCATGTGGGGCCCATTTGTGAATCTGTCTGCTGACGGAAGATAAGGCGCCCCCGTTTATTATCGCCTCGTGGATCAAAATATACGCCGCGCGTTTGTTTCCCGTTTTGTCAGCTGTCTGGCGCAGAAAGCTCCATTTTCCCCCTCGCACCTTTGAAATATGTAGAGTATAAGAAATGCCGTCCACGCGACAAATGGATTTTTAAACAATTAAATGGGGTGAATCTTTTTCAGTGTAACAATGTTTTTATTGTGAATCTTGTTCACCATAGATACATATTATTGCTTTAAAATAATATGTATCTGTAAAAATGGTGTTCGTAGCAACAGATCCAAGCTCTCTTATAGCATTCAGTGGGGGTAAATGTGAAATATGAGAACCTGAGAAAGCAGTCTGGTTGGGAACCAGGAATAATTAAGCCAATGGCTTAACTTTTAGTTGAACACTTGGTGGTGGGGGGTTGAGATCCCTACCCATTCATCATGACAATATGATTATTTGGGGGGAGTGTATTAGCTGATTCTGATTGATATTGGGGGATTACAACCCCCACCCCCCAATAATTTGCCAGTGATCTCACCCTTAATAAATATACTAATATGAATGATCTCTTATTGCATGGGGCAAACTTCTCTGAGCTGTGGTGGAATGTTCCAGATCTTTTACTGAGTGGGTTTGGAGGTTGACTCAATCCAGGAAGGGATGGATTTCTCCTTAGAAGTGGAAGTTTGTCCCAGACGGTACATTGTTTAGGTCAATGTCCTTAGAAGACAGCTGTGCAACTGCGGCAGCTTGCATGGGGAAGAGCTTTAGCGGCATTAACGCCGGCACGTGCCTGTCCCTCTCAGAATCGCACTGCGACGACTTTGACCCCACAACCACCAAGAGCAAGTATGACTCCATGGACTTCGACAGCTTGCTGAGAGAGGCCCAACGCAGCCTGAAGAGGTAACGCGAGACTCTTCCCAGTTCAAAGAGGCTTCTGTCCCTTGACCTCAAGGCCTACCAAGTTTTACACTTTATGTATTAAAAATACACTACATATGAATATATGACAAAAACAATGTTTACATGAACGTAGCTGCTAATGAACAGAGAAAAGACATTTTTAGTGGGGGTAGCCAGTCCACCATCACACCCTGTGTACAGACCTTTCTGATTTATTAAACACTGTAAACACAAGAGGAACTAAACTCAAAAAATACTCGATGTCTGACAGCAACAATAGCTCTGTTACTGGTGAAAATGTGCAGCTTGTTCAGTTTTTTTTTTTTTGTTTGTTTTTTGTTGTTTTTACCTGAGATTTGGATATGGTGGTGTTATATTATTATTGAGAGTTTGAGGGGATAGGGTAACTCTCCAGAGCAACTGAGATAACATTGCTGTCTACATTCAGAGAAAATGTAGCTGCATATTTAAAGATGTTGATAAATGGAGTATTTTTATTTTGTGTACATATCAGACTAAACTCTTTATTTGTTACAGCTATGCACTGTAAAATGCAGCCTTCTTTTTAAAAATGATATTGAAATTTTCTTAATTAAGAATGTCATCTCTAAAGTCGTGCAATGATATAAATCATTGTGCCCCATCATGAAATTCAAAAGACATGATACGATTGTAACGACAGAAAGGACGGAGCTGACTTATAGTGGAGAACCTGACAAGATTTTTTTTATTTATTTTGGTGGGTGTTGTTGCCCATGTATAGTTTTATCTGTTTTTAAAAGTTCTCAATCAGTGTTTTAATTATACAACCAATGTAAAATACATTTCTAATGTGTTTTTTGTAAGAACTTACGTTCACATTTTCTTACTTCTAAAGCCATTTATAGGCAACATTTATGCTCGTGATTTTTGTTTCTGTACTCATCGTTGCTCTGTGATTATTTTGATAATCAATTGACCACTTTTGTCTAGAACGAGCAGTTCTGTCAGCCACTGTTGGGGATCACTGGTCCCATTATCTTGCCAGTCCTTTATTTATGTATTTATTTTGGGGGAAAAAATATACAGTCCCCATTGAGTATAGAGACACTTGCAAATTTAATTATTTATTCTTCATTTTTTTAATGTGCTATTAGCAGGGGGAGTTATACAATAAATACATATTTTGAGTATCATTCTTTCTATGCCTTCCAGAAGCCATGAAATACATGTAATAACCTTCACATGGCGTGCGGAATGTGCTGCTCCTGATTAGTGGTGACTGTGTCTTGCAAATCCACCATCCATGGATTTAACAAACCGCTGTCTCCCCCTGTATAATTCACTAGTCATAAAGCAATAAACTCATTTCAGCGATACTATGCGCTACTCCGGTGATCTTTCTGTCAGTTCCGTACACTCTTCACGCTCCATGTGAATGCCAAACTAAGGTTTACACTGTTTTTCTTTTTCCTGGAAATATTTTTAAATCTTGCAGTTGTTGTAAATATAAAAGAAAAAAAGAGAAGTTATTATGGTCACTATGAATAACTATTATGATAATAAAAAGACAAAATAATAATTCTATGAAAATGTTTAAAAAAGAAGCAATAAATTATTTTTTTGTATCATATTTTAGCTCATAACATTGTGTGGTTTGAGACGGGACTCATTACCCAACTGCTTACGACACATGTGGGTTTGGCCTCAGCCGAAAAACAATGTTTCCTGTTGTGTTGTTTGCCCTTCCATTGTGTGTGTACATGTGCATCGGCTTGTATGACTTTACCACATGCTGACTAAATATTCCAGTGTAATTATTCACTCTGTGTAATTACTCACACTCTGGAGTGTGACTCAAAGAAAATCCTGCATACGTAACATCCGTCTTGCACCCAAGACTCAAAATTCCCACACATATTTTAAATTTAAAAAATCTCAAGTACTTTTCATTTGGCTGTAGTGGTACTGTGTTCTGTGGCATAACCAAGCGACTTGATATAATAGATGCTATGTATTGCAGAACATCCCGCTGTCGCCCTGCAGTGGGGTTGAGGTATCAGCTGAACGTGACGCAGAAGGTAACCTTGTGATTTGGGATTCAGTCTGTGTCCTGTTTACATAGAGCAGCAGGGAATGTGAAAATCCAGTCACATCAGAGGAACTGGAGTTCTTTGTATTTCTGCTTGTTGATCACAGTTCACCTTACATGAGGGATGAGTGTGAAAATGAAACTGCTTATTCTTGTGAAAAATCCTTACCTGTTTTTATATATATTTTTCCCTCTGTGTAGAGGTTGGGTAATGTTGTCATGTCCCATTTGGTAGATGTGGCTTTGATCATTGTAATATAAAATCTGCTTTGTAAATCGCCTAGAGTAGCAATATAATATAACACTTGATGATTCAACGTTTGAACTTTTTAATAATGTGAATTACTGAGGAACAAGGCGCTGCTTTGAGGTTTGTGGGTGATGATGTTTCTTTTGAAAGGACAGTATAGAAAGTAAGGGTGAATGTGTGTGTGTGTGTGTGTGTGTGTGTGTGTGTGTGTGGTGTGTGTGTGGTGTGTGTGTGTGTGTCTGTCTGTCTGTATGTATGCAGGGGGGTGGGGGGCTCTGTTTGTGTCCTATCCACGTTGCCTTCTGCCATCTCCTTGCCAATGCCTTTGTGGTTCTACCTATCTTACGAATTTCTTGTGAATTTTATTTTTGATGTGCATTTTCTCATCAGCCTCACCAAGCCAATAAAGGAAAAAATGTTTTAAACAACAAAGTGCCTCCTCTTCTCTGTCTATCATACACACACACACACACACACACACACACACACCACAAATATGGTCATTTTTGATTAAATAAATTACTCTGACCGGGATAACCGGATGGATGGATGGATGGAAAACTGAAAGCACAGTAGCAGATGGCTTAATGGGATGTAACTCCACATGTGCCATATCAAACATGCCTCTGATGCTTTGAATTTTGAAAATAATCAACGTTGAATCATTGGATTTGATGGAAGAACTTGCTGCATTAACTGTCAATGGGAAACACACAGGGTTATGGTTTGTCATTATCTTAACCAAATAGTGAATAAACAGTTTGTTTCATTTGTATGTGTGAGTATGATTTTATTTTGAAGAATATCAGCCCTAATTACAGTTTCTGTGTAACAACCTTCTGGACACTTTCCTTTGATGCAATTTAATTCACCGTTGGTGTCCTGTATTTACATGTGGTGCTTTCACTTCCCAGTTCTGTTCTTCTCTCTCGCCGGTTTTAACTTACCTTCCCAGAAACAGAAAAGGTGCCAGCACCCAGTGCAGTAAACATGCACATTTTCAGCCATGGCCTGTTTATGGATGCAGTTATTTTTGGCAAGCACTGATGTTCCTGCAAACTCTGCATAAACAGGCAAATGACTGATAGTCTCAGACTGTCACAATCATTTAGTAAGAGCCTGGAATGACTTCAGACGCCTTAGCTAGGCGCGGGAGCTGAGTTCATGGGAACAGTTTAATACGTGGCAGTGCCATTTTGCAGAGTGCAATGTCAAATTTTCCTTTGATCACTGTTGTTATTTCTGTTATTAATCATCATTGCACCCCTGTCCTTGCTGGACCAATGGTTTGTTTCTTTGTGCGAGGGAATGTGCATTAAATTTTAAGGCTGGGGGGTTGGTCTGATTGTGTTTTTTTTTTTTAGCCCTGGAGGAAGAGCCCTGCTTTCATTTTGGTTGCAGCACATTACTGGAAAAGGTCCCCAGCAACTGACCCCACCTTCCCAAATAAAACTCCACGCCAGTCTCTCCACGCCAGTCTCTCCATGCCAGTCTCCCCGTGAATTTTGTCTCCCGAAGACGTGTCCTAACTGGCCCTTTCTTTATTATTTTCGGTCCCTAGTGTCATGTGTGTATATGTCAGTTCTATGTGGAAACTAACGTCTTAGCTCCGCCCCCCATGCATGTTATTTAGCAGTCTGTGCGCTGGGGGGTATATTCCCTGTCTCCCATAAATCTGTTTTTGGTCTGTTACATCTGTGTCTTTTCCCTCAATGAAGCAAACTTCACGAAAAGAACGGTATGAAAAATTTGCGTTATCAATCCCCATCACGTTTTGAGATGTGTTGTGTTCAGGGATCTTTACTGCGGAATAAAAAATATCTAAATCATTATTAATACTTTTATAATTTAGTTTTGTGAAAACCATCTAGAGTCTGAAGTGAGGCTTCTTGAAATTTAGCTGGACACAGCTCGCTGTTTCACTGTGCTGCCAGCCGTCACCTGTGCCCTGTGGTAGGTGTGACATCACTATACTCCGGCAAATCTCTCTTACCTTCTCGGTATGTCGGGCAGTGTGTGTGTGGGGGCCTGTTTACTGACAGCGCATCTCCGTTACCCCAAAGTTTGTTGTTACATGTTGATATATGCTGGTCACGAAGACTGTTGTTAAAAAAATTGTGATAATAAGATTAGCCTATGCAAGACTAATTAATTGAAAGTTCTGAGGCATAACATGTGCAAAGCTACCAGTAATTTAGTTTTAGGAACCTTTTTTTTCCTGGGGATGGGGAAGTTTTATTGGAAAAGATCTACCCAGGAAGAGGTGTGTTTTTTTCACTGACAGTGTGTGACCGTCTTTCTCTAGTAAAACCACTGGTCTGTATAATTCCCTCTGAATAATTAAAGTTAAATGATACAATTAGATCTAGGTAATGGGGATGAGTACATGGATTATTGAATGCCAAGAACAAGGACGAGGAGCCTCTGACAGTAGCAGAGTACTTGTGGAGCACGGAGAGGGGATGGGAGGTCTCTTGATTGACTCCTTTACATACTTGATTTGTGGGCTTCACGCATCATCACAAACATGTCTCCTTTTTCTCAGAGTACCGCAGATGATCTGATAGAAAAGGCAGTTGCTTTCCAGTCAGTAGTCAGTGTGCCGTTTCTGAGATCTGTAACCACATAGCCAGTCGGCCACCGGCCCCCATTACGCTACCCAGGGGTGTCACATCTCACAGAGGACACCAAGTGTACCACCCCCCCAGCAGACATTGTTATGTGAACTTCATAGCTAAAATATCATGCATGGTTCTTATTTTAATTTGAACTTCATCCCTGAAATATCATAGACAGCCATCGTTGCTGGGCAAACAGCAAAAATAGAACGAGGGTGACTGCATTTGTGATACAATGAGCATTATGCAGTGTCTCAAGTGACCCTGGATTGTTGTTGATTGAAGATCAGCAAAGGGAAGGGTGTAAAAGAACAGAGCAATTAATAGTGTCGCTCACATTAAAGTGATAACAACATTCTCTCCACCATGTGACCTCAGGCAAGAGTTAACCTCTAATTCTTACATGTGTAAAAGGAATTCAGTCTGCTACTGAGTCTCAGTTGAAGGACTTTCTGACTGTCCGTTGTGGATAATGATCAAGTCATTAGAAACAAATGTTTATCACTTGTACTGCGGCAATATTTTATTTACGTTTTTTAAGAGTAATGAGGAACAGAAGGATGGTATTATTTTTTCCTTAAACCATCAACTTTGTTACGGAACGTGTTCCTCTAGATAATTAATGGCTATAGATGAATGCCGGCTGATTGAGCAAGTCGCCCCTCTATTCTCTATCACCATCTGGTGTGTGTCCTCAGCAAAAATGCAGCGCTAATTACTCTGTACGTGCCAAAGACATTCGTACCTTTCCGAAGGAAGAAGAAAAGAAAACAAAGGAAAGTCGGGATCAAACGAATTAGGCATAGGGTGGGAATAAAAGTAAATAAATTAACTTTAGCTGAAAAATGGTTTAGCTCAGATGATGCTGTCAGTCCCAAACTCGTCACTGCGGGGCTGGGTCTCTGGGGACTCCTGGTTGACAGGGGGTGTAACTACACGACCGAACTTCTTCTGCTCTCAAAAAGCCCCAAGGAAAAGAAATGGAAACTTACATGATTTAACATTTTTTTTTCTTCCAACTTGACAATTGCCACGAGCCTCGTGCATAACTGTGCTTTGGCTTCATGACAGCAAGAGATTTAGAGCCTGTGAACAAATTCAACATGTCGATAGTATGTGTCCGTTGAAAACTAATTAGGACGAGTTAAAACTTTTCATAGTATTGCCAAAAGGCAATTTTTAGAGAGTGAAGTTGTCAGTAGGTCACAGATTGTCCAAGCCATATGGGGTGCTGGTGACCTGTCGGAATGTTCCGGCTGAGTTTGTTCTAACCGAATGTACAGCAAAGGACTGTCATGTTCTCCTGCTGCGTGGGACTCATAGGACTGAGCCGAACATTTAAAAACGTCCACCTGGCTTTATCTCCGCTTTGCAGCAGACCCCAGCATGCATTGCGCTTTTGGTGAAGATCAGGAGGTCTGGGGCTCTGGATATGACCATCACTAGTCACATGCTGGTTTTTATTCCTGCCCAATGCATAGCTAATTAGTCTGAGGTACTGGGCAAATAGCCCTATTGAAGTTGCATTAAAATTTAAGCTTGGTCGTTCTGTTATAATAAACTAAATTTTTGGTTTCTGGGGGAATGCTTAAGTACATGCAGTAGAGCCCTGTGAAAATGGTGCATTTAGCCCTTTAAAACAAATAGCAGCCTGCGATGAATCATCAGCTACTTAATGATGAGATGGAAAATGTTTCCTTTTCTTGGTATCATGAGTCCAATGGTGTTGCAGTATATGATTTCAACCCACAAGAGTAAACAAGGAAACCAGCCACCAGTGATGTTCTGGGTGGATGCAGAATCATGACTGGATGTTAAAAGGAAGAATTTCTGAGGCAGCTATGCCAACATGATGGTATGTTTAGTAAATATACACAACATCCATCCTAGTATATATCCCCCATTAGTTTATCTAAGGAAACAGGGCACCAAGCTGGGCACAGCCTTGTAGGGGATGCCAGTCTATTGCAGTATATACAACATGAAAATAAAAAATGGTATAAAACTTTTAAATTATTTAAATTGCTGGGTTTGTTTTCAGAGCCGGAAGAGGGACACCTATGGCTGTCACCAAATGTCAGCATACATCTGTCACTACTGGATTTTGACAATGATTTTACTCTGCTAGTTTTTATTCCAGGACCAACTAGGAAGGAGATGCGTGTTGCAGGGCTCAAGACCTTGGACACGCAGAATGTAAAAGCGTACACCCGGTAACTGCTAATCCCCAAGCTATTTTTACTTATTTGTAACCGGTATCCGAAATTTTTTTGGCCTTCCAGTGGGTTTAGAGACCACAGCCAGTACCTCTGGTACAGAGTCTGTCGTGACTCGTCTCTGCGATTTGCTTCCTTAAATGGAAATGCGCTGCTGCTTACTGTCTAAATAAAAGTCTGTATCCTAAACCCGCAGTCAATGCAGGAAGCTGATTTCTTCTTTCAGATTTTTCCTGGGCTACATGTTGATCATGAGTGTGGGAACTTCTGAGGAGGTTTTAAACTCTCCTTCTCAGGCTTCTTCACAGCACAAACAGCATCTGTTTTTAGGCTTTGGGAGAAGGAAATGTCTGTGAGGTAGGTTACCCTCGTTCTGACGGTGTTGTTCTATGTGACCCCTGACCTCAGATATGCCTATTGGTGACTCTGCATGTGTGCAGTGGGTATTGTCACACCTCAAAGATGTCAAAATATCAGGAATCTGAAAGGCAAGTGAACCACTTATCCAAAGGACTTTGGGTATGTGCTGTAATGTAATCCCAGTTTATATACAGTTGAAGTTGATATTGCAGTTCTACGCATACTCCCATTAATGAACTGAAGAGGAATACCTACAGAATGGCATTAAAGTAATTTATGTAAGTTTTTAATCTAAACAATGCAGATAAAATGAGAAAAGCACAATGTAATGGCCTCCCGGTGCTCATCCATTCTCTTATTTGTTGTGCTGATAATTTGGTTCCGAAGTCAGTGCTTCTAGGGTCAGATAAGACTCAGTCGACCAAGCCAGAGAATGCTCTACAAACGTAATCCTACAAGAATACAGACCAAACCCTGTTTTGTTTGGCCTATTGGAAGCCTGAAGACTAAAACCATAATAAAGCAAATTCAGATGATAACTTCAAAATACACCAGCATCCAGACTGTAATTACTCTTAAAAAACGCTGCGCATTAATCCACATGGTAATCACATAATTAAAGCACTGTTTTATGGGCTTCATAATCTGCTGTGACAAGGCTTAAAATTCAATTAACCCTATTTTAACATTTGTTTTAACTCGTTCTAGAAGGCCAATTTGCTAAAAACTTACTTCACTCGGAGTAATTATGCATCGGAGGTAATTTGTTTCCGAAATGTGCGGCCATCGGTTGTTTATCGTAACAGAGCATAACGTGCCTACGGGTCACATCATATAGATGGTGCGGAGACTGAGATATCCCACTGAGGGCTCATTCATTATCAGTGCAAGCAGAAATGACGGCGCTTGCTGCTAAAAATATCTGGAATACACGACTCGTGCTGAGGAGCACAAGCTGTTACACTTAAACACACGCCCCGCCTTGCGTCTTTTTTGCTTTGTCGCTTAAAATGATACAAAAGAACATTTTCGGCTAGCACGCCCGACGTGCCATTGCACCACCGGGCCCGTCCTCATCCCCCCCCCCTTCCTGATGTTAGGCCTGCTAACCTAGCTTTCCCCCAAGGACCTGCCCGGGCTAGCCCCGCCAACCGGGCCTCCTGGAAGCGGACCAAGGTTTTCGCGTGTCGTCGGAATTAGCATTAGCATTAGCAGCGAACGCAGTTCCCGAGCAGATCAGGCAGTGTGAAGGACGCCTCATCCCCAGCACCATCCCCCCACCCCCAACTTCATGACCCCCCACATTCAAGCGCGTTGTTCCCGGCACGTACAGGGGTAGAGTGGTGACTGAAGAGGCTTACGCGGAAATGGAATGCCTGTGAGCCGCCACAGTTAGGCGGCGACAACTTTGTGGCAGAGTTTGGTGAGATGCCGGTGGCGTTCAGAGGTGCGTTCTACCTCATTCCCCTAGGGTATCTCTTTCTGTTTGTTTATTTTTAGAACATGCTGAAAGGGGGCAATTATGCAAACAATTACATAAGGAATGCAAGGTCGCCAAGCCCCTCCACCTGGCTGTGACCCACCCTTTTACCTGCTAAATACCACACCTGTGCCATTTCTTCTCGCAGCGGGAGCTGTGCTGAGCATCAAAAACATTTTAGGAGGTTTCCATATAAAACCTGTCCTTTGATCGCTCGCTCAGCGGCGACTCTGCATTTCTGCGGCCGCTGGAAGAGGAAGGTAACCTTCTGTGGCTCTCCCTGTGCCAAGAGCGCCCGGCTGGGATCGCGCACGTGGCTTGGACGGCTGTCAGAAATTGCG
Organism: Pollimyrus isidori; assembly: GCA_019775955.2. Classification (NCBI taxonomy): domain Eukaryota; kingdom Metazoa; phylum Chordata; class Actinopteri; order Osteoglossiformes; family Mormyridae; genus Pollimyrus; species Pollimyrus isidori. Next base: position 9,895,652 of record JABFDZ020000016.1, read on the forward strand.
CAGGTGACGGCATGATGTTAGAGCCCCATGCAATCTCAGGTTTCCTGGGATGTGTCATAAAACGTGAATGACAGCGGCGCCTGTTTGCGGCAATACCAATGATGATAATAAAACACCCTCTCTCTCTATCGACCTTTGCTCTGTTGACATTCCTGAGGACGTGTGTATGGCTGTCATGTGTACACAGGATGCGAGTTAAGCTAAACTCCTGCAGCGTGTGTCTGAACAAGCCAGGGTATGTGTCCCTGTGATCGCCGGTTCAAATCGCAGGGTCAGCAGAGTGATTTCACCTTAGGGCCCCCCTGAGCAAGGCCCTTACCCCCCCCCAGTTATTCCAGGGACTGACTTACCCTGCCTTCTCGAACTTACCCTGCCTTCTCGATTGCACATTGCTTTGGATAAAAGGCTCTGCTCAAAAAAAAGACATGTAAACATGTATACGACTGTAGTTATCCCCCAATGGCAGTGACGTTTGTGTAAAGACTTAAAAAGTGTTAACAGTAAAGTGCTGCCGAATGCCTAATATCAGCCACGCTGAGGTTTCCCTAGTGACCGCTACCCAGAGAACACAACCTTGCTGTCTCCATTTCAAACATACCGCTTCTGGCTGACCTAGTTGCTGTGCCAGAGAGCTGGGAACATCGCCTCACAAATCAGCCTTTTCCATTATCTTTCAGAGATTCTGAAGGCTGCTGGTAGACTCCACTAAGGATAAGAGCCTGTTTAATTAATGAACCTCGAACCTTTCTGCACATTTCAGCGATGCAAATTTACAAACATGCCACTTCTTATTAGGCGAGGTTTTTTGCGTCCGGTAGCTGGGAACCAGGCGATTCTCGGTGGAGATTTACCGATTACTGTAGATACATTTCGGAATGAGTTTATAAATAGATGGCAGAATTAGCATATGAAAAATAATTTTTTGTTGTTAAGTGAATTTAAACCTTCCTTTATCTGTCTCTGCCCCAATTTTATTGTGTCTAAATGCTATGTGCAGCACCTGTGGTAAGTACTGCAAAGTTATGTTTGTGTACTACTTAATAAATGTCTCGATACATACTGAGAGGTGGTAATTAAAGTTGTAGAAGTGTACTGTTGTGAAACTGTAAAGGATTCAAAATGTGTAATATTTTGAATATTGAATTGAGAACTGATGCAAGATGATTCAGACCCACCTGGCGAAGAGGAGCTGTCACACAGATCACGGCTGTGCTTCTGACTTGATCGATTGCCTCTTGTCGTGAGGATCTGCGCTGGCGACTGTTCCAGGCCTTGACGCACAGGATGTCGCCGACTGAGTGAACCGCTCTTGTGCTCTGCACTGCTTAACTTGTGCCGAGGGCCAGACTATTGTCTGACACCCACTGAACGACACCACACTCGCAGTATGGCCTAAAATTATATTGCAGTCAAGGGAAATGTTACTTGAACTTTGACCCCTAGAACAATAAAAAATTGCTTTTAAATAAAGAAAGTGACAGTTCAAAACCACCAAGGTAATATAAGAATAATCAAGTATATACAACATACTTTCTGATGCAAACATCTTTCACCCAGCATTTTGTGTGATGTGGGTTGCAATGTTTCAACTGGATTTCTTTAATATGAAGATTTCCACTTATGATTAACTGAAATGGTTGCAAATTGCAGTAGTATTCCAGCATGTATGTATTTGAGATATTACAGGTGATTTTGGTACTGTTGCCCTTTAAGAATTGAATGAATAAATGAACACTGGGTTGCCAGCTTTGGTCAGCTGGCTGCCGTGAGATTTTCAATTTAAGACAATTCCGCACAAGCACATGTATTTTGCAGTTTTATTACCTTGTAAATAGTCTAGGTTTTGCAAACTGCCCTATTGCTTCCTATGTACGCAATCTTAGGTTTCTAATGGAAAGATATTGCCGTAAGATTTCGTGCATGAGTGTCAGAGTCTGAAAGCCTGAGATCTGGAAAGCTTGTGAATGAACGAACGAACGAATAACTCAATGATTCCCAAACCGGGAAGTATTTAACGGGGGTATATAGAAAGTGTGTGGAATTCAATTACTGAAATGCAGAAATTACTGGAGATATAAATCCTAAGGAAGCCAGTTGTCAAAGGCAAATTGAGCTTAATTCCGTTTGGAAAAATAATGGCAACAATAGGTGTTATTATATAGCCGGCCAAATGCGGGTTATTGTTGGGCTGTGACAGTATATTACTGATCACGCTGATCAATCTACATACCGACAGGTGTGCTGCCACCACTTCAAGTAGCTTTAAAAAATGTGGATATGCACTTTTTCTCCTGTGGTGCCTACGAAGTGCTAAATGGTAAGGGGCAGCTCCCGGCTGCCCAAACTGTGGACAGCCTGCCAGCGCATTTCTCCCATGCAAATATGTCTGAATTCAGGTCAAAGCAAACTGAGGAAAAGCCGCAGACACGTCAGGCAAACGCACCCTGGGGTGAGGGGGCTTCCTCTGCTGTGTTCTCACTTGTGGCTAAGTAAAAAAACACAGAGGAAGACACTGAGCAACAAACGCCGACAAACAAGCTCATAATATATACATACTCATTCATATCAATATGCATTTCAGAAATATTAAATAATGTTATGGTCTCATCCTGGGTTGTTCCCTGCCTTGCATTCATAGCCTTCAGGGTAGGGTCACGACCCCCCACAACCCTGAGCCGGATGGATGGATGGATGGATGAAAATATGGTTATGATGATACCTGTCTGGTTTGGGGAGGGGGTACTAGAGGTTTAATGAAAGTGCTGGGGGTGCAAAAAACACATTTGGGAAGCGTTGATATAACACAGAAGGACCCTTGATAGTTATGTAAAATGAAGGTATGTTGTATTGATGCAGAGACAATTAATTCTAGCTTTTCCCACTACGACTTGTACTGTTCAAACCAAGTCATTCATACAAACCAAACAAAATCCAAGGACATCTGGTGGAGGGGCGACATTCAGACGTATTTGGTGACTTAGTAAAACGAGAAGACCTGTAATCAGAGAATGTGCTGTTTAATTTTAAACTAAACTTTACATTACAGTCAAAGGGGCCGACATCATGAATTACAGTGTAATTTTCCCAGCTGTGCCTGAGTTTAGTGAGGATACCAAAATAATTACCGAACCATGAAGCCAGGATTGTGATATATATCAAACACATCTCACCTCATGGCACTGGCAGTTCTACGAGTCCAATGACAAGTTTTTTAGCCGCAATTCGGAAAAGCGTGCCACGCCCCGTTTCCCATCTATCATCTGTGCACTCGCAGCGTCATGTTTTGGATTTAGTGAGGAATTTTAAGATGCTTGGAAATAAATTGCATCTCGACAAGCTGTCAAGGTAGACTCCTTGAATCTGTTATGACTGTTTCCCCCCTTGCGACTGACCTAGTTTGAGCAGAGTTATTTGGATACACTGAAATGCCATAATGTACAGCAGTGGTCTGATTCCAGTTTTATTGCACTGCTCTGTGAAAGATAAATGTTGGATCTACAAGCCCAATCTTTTCACGGTGCCAAGACAATAAAAATCTATCAAAATCTGGTTCAAAAGGCAGAGTACTGTAATAAATATTGTGCTGTTGGGGGCGGTGGGGGTAAATGCACACACGCAGCCATGGTGTCACGAGAATGGACCCCACAGAGGTGAGTTTTATTCCACACAGCCAAGGGGTTGCAGGGAATGAGCGAGGTGGAATACGGATGGGGAATCCCTTCCAAGGCGGAGATGGGATTCCCAGGGTGACTGGCATCCTCACATGCTGCCTTGTTCACCTAGAGCATGGGGGGAGGGAGACAGGAGATGTGAAGTGGCGATTTCACCTGAAAAGAGAGGGATTAGCGGGAGATCATCTGCAGCAATGAGGTGGAGGGAGGTAAACCCCGGTGCAGCAACCAGGAACTGACTTGAGAGGGGGGTTCATGGGCAGTGCGGACGCCAGGTGTGTGGCTGCCGCTGTCCAAAACTGACTGGCGGCCGCTGTCCGCGGTGCTGCAGGTCCCGCATGGCTGGAACACAACCGCCTGCCGGGCCCAGAGGCAGCGTCATCACACTATTAATGCATATTGTATGTGCAACTGCATACTTGTTGAAAACACAAAATGGCAAAAAGATCTACTGAGGTAATTTTCTGCTATAAAATTGGAAAAAACAGGCACCACTTTTGTAACACAATGGCATCAAACATGCAACTTTTTTATTACATCAAAATATCAAATGCACGACAGATGGGGGGAAATCAATACTTTTGTATGCGGTCAGGATTCCTTATTTTGCACTAAGCCATATTCAGTGGTGATTCACTGAGGCCGTGGATCTTTTTTGGTTGAATTCCATCCATCTTCTGTGACTGCTTGTTCTATTCTGGGTCACAGGGGGTCCAGAGCCTATGGGCACAAGGCAGGGAACAACCCAGGATGGGGCGCCAACCCATGGCCAACACTGCAACATCATGCCACTCTGGTAGAATTCCTTCATTTCAAATTATTCTACAATCTTTAGACCTGTAATCGGTACATGCTCCTTTCCAATCAACCTTTAGACCTGTAATCGGTACATGCTCCTTACCTACCTACCTTTAGACCTGTAATCGGTACATGCTCCTTACCTACCTACCTACCTTTAGACCTGTAATTGGTACATGCTCCTTACCTACCTACCTTTAGACCTGTAATCGGTACATGCTCCTTACCTACCTACCTTTAGACCTGTAATCGGTACATGCTCCTTACCTACCTACCTACCTTTAGACCTGTAATCAGTACATGCTCCTTACCTACCTACCTTTAGACCTGTAATCAGTACATGCTCCTTACCTACCTACCTTTAGACCTGTAATCGATGCATGCTCCTTACCAATCAACCTTTAGACCTGTAATCGGTGCATGCTCCTTACCTATCTACTATTAGACCTGTAATCAGTACATGCTCCTTACCTACCTACCTACCTTTAGACCTGTAATCGGTACATGCTCCTTACCTATCTACCTTTAGACCTGTAATCGGTACATGCTCCTTACCTACCTACCTACCTTTAGACCTGTAATCGGTACATGCTCCTTACCTACCTACCTTTAGACCTGTAATCGGTGCATGCTCCTTACCTATCTATCTTTAGACCTGTAATTGGTACATGCTCCTTACCTATCTACTATTATACCTGTAATTGGTACATGCTCCTTACCTATCTACCTTTAGACCTGTAATCAGTACATGCTCCTTACCTACCTATCTTTAGACCTGTAATCGGTACATGCTCCTTACCTACCTACCTACCTTTAGACCTGTAATCGGAGCATGCTCCTTACCTACCTACCTACCTACCTACCTACCTACCTTTAGACCTTTCACTTTCCAAAAGTGGAGTGACTCAGGTCAGCTCAAAACTATTCTGTCACCTGATTTATGATGGACATTTCTTACATCTTACAAGTGTTTACCATTAAATGGTTCCTGGTTGATCTTGTTGTGTCCCATCTTGTTTTTCTAGAAAATACATTTGGCTCATTTTAGGTGGGAAATTTCTGTATTTCCCAGAAAAAAATGTTTTAGTCGATGTATATTATTTTGAGAAGAAGAAATAGGTCAGTTTTTTTTAAGTAATACCTTGTCTTCATATTTTCCATGGCTGCGAATAAAAATTGAGTGTGCTGTATAAATGTGAACAAAAGCAATGGTTATACTTAATGTTTCTTTAATGTATGAAAAAAACAAAAAAAAAACTTTTTATTGTTTACAACTATAGAACAAAGATGTGTTTCGAAGTCAGCAGTTTTTACAGTCGGTGACTTGGCAGCATTAGTGAGTCAGCATAGCCCAAATCCAGGCTAATTCAAATACGTTGCTTAAGAAAAACACATTTTGCGAATCTATTGCATATGTTACTGTGGGCTCCGATTCCTCCATCTCCTCCCACCCACCACCATGAGGCAGAACTCCTCAAGCATCTAAGGGGAGCATGAATCAAGTTGCCTGGATTTTATGCTCCATAAACAGCCCCTGGGGTTTGGTAATATTCCCGAACATCATGACTTTACAGGTGACAATGCTTTCATCAAGGGTTTTGGGAGCGAGGCAGGGGGGGGCCGGCGTGGAAATATGCTGGAGAAAACGGATTCCGTGTGACCCATATTAATATTGGATGTGAATCAGACACTGCTTGGGCTCAAAAAGCCACTTGCCTGCTGATAATTTGCTTGATAAATTGCAGGCATTATTCCTTGTAATAGAATAGTATTGGGGTTGCATGCTGATGAGGGGGATCCATGTCATGACAGATCTGTCCCTTCCCCAGCTCCCCAATAACATCAGGCAGAGAGTGGTGATCTCTTGGGGGCTGGAGGCGTGGACCAGCTGTATGGAGGCGCTGTTAATCCACCTGGAAATGAGGGACCGGAAGTTTGGGAACCCTGGAGCTGCTCCGATCAGGCGCTGCAGCCCAAAAGAGATGTAACTAACTCCTAGGAATGGAGAATTCATTAGCTTACCTTGGCTGTCAGAGGTGATGGAAGTCCCACCCTTTGGAATGTTTTGAAAACCTGATGGAATCACTTAACGACTCGGATATTTCAATAAGGCATGAGTATTTATTTTTTTTGGAGGTAATTTCATTTCCCTTGCAGTTTGGAGGGTACATTTTACGATATGACTGCTGAGCTGCAATGAGGTCAAGGCTGTAGAGGAGGGATGAGGGAAGTATGTCTGTCAATTTGGCTTCATTCTTTTGTTCTCTGAAAATAGCCCTGTGTGTTTCTGAGGCCAGTTCAAGTTAGCTTGCATATTAACAAAAAGCTAATTAATGCATTTGTTGATACCCATTGTACGGTACGGTTTTCAGAATATCTTTTCAGACTTTTCCTGCTTGCATTTTGTATAACCAATTATTAACCATTGATATTAAATAGTCTGTGTTACCAGGATATGAGGTTGGATGGATGGATGGACTAACATTATGTCACTTAGACTACCCTCCAAATTTATTGGTACCATGAGTAAAATTTATCAATAAAGGCTATGAAAAACATGTCTTTATTTTTTAATCACCTTGATTTTTCACTCAAATTATGAGAGATTTTTCCTTTCACTGAGGTAAACTGACTCAAGGGAGAAAAACCCTCACGCTGCTGGGACCAGGGTTCTAGTCTCTACCAAGGTTCCATGTACAGTATGTGGAGTTTTCATGCTCTCCCATGTCATCATGGGGTCTGCTCCAAGTGCCCTGTTTTCCCCACACAGTCCAATATACATGTTGCTTGGAGTTACCAGATTGCCCGTAGGTGTGTGAGAGTTTGTGAGTGAGAGTGTGTGTGTGTATGAGACTGTGATGGGTTGGCGTCCCATCCTGGGTTGTTCCCCGCCTTGTGTCCATAGGCTCCAGACCCCTTGATTTCTGAAAATGGATGCATGGAAAAGTAATCCTCACATGTGTGACAATTATTGTCACCCCTGCATTTAGTACTTTGAACCTTCTCTGTATTATGATAGTAGCACTGAATTGCTGAATTAGATGGGTGAACTCATTTACAGGCATCTGAGACCATTCTTCCACACAAAATCTCTCCAGATCCTGCATAGTTCCTGAACTTTGCAGAAAATTTTGCATGTCCTCATCATTGTGAGTGGAGGCAAGACAGATCTGCCTGCCCCTTCCAGGCAAATTCATTACAATTCCAGTTATTTGAGAAGACTTAATTATTGCTCTAATAGATGAAATTGGCATTTCTAGAGTGCAGCTATTTTTAATAGCCATTGCTTGATTTATGTAGGTCAGCAACCTTTTGGCTCATTTCATTTGTGTGTTGTCTGGTCTTATCTCTGATACTTATCTCTGGTCTTGATGAATAACTGAGGGGATCTGGTCTGTGTGTTACCTAATATTTATAACCTGGTCCACAAGGAAGATGCATGAGCATCATCTCTTATAAGTTCCTAACAAATCAGGTGTCTTCATAAAAGGTAAAATATAAATGTGAATACATGTTTATTAAGTTTTGTTGATGAGTTTTTAAAGGTGCTAATAATTGTGAAAATTATGCTTGATAACAAGCTAATGAACAACACTTGCTTTCTATAGATGTTTTTTTGTTAGCTTTCTCAAAAGTTACCAGTAAATCTTGTAGGTGCTGTAGTTAGGTACAAAAATGCCAAGATCTTCAGAGTGTCTTCGTAGCACAGCTATGTAAAATATATCTGTAATGTTTGTCTTGTAACTTCTATCAATTCATTTCCATGGGTCCTCATGGAAATCACAGATCCCTGTGAAGACAATGTTACTTATGACAGCTGGCCTGCTCTTGTTAGAAATTTCAGTATCTATGCCTTCTTTTGAAGGTATGTCGTGTGAAAAGCACAATTTCAAAATTATTTGCAGGTTGCAAGCCATGTTCAGTGTGTGAAAAGCAGTGTCAGTGTCCGGTACTGATGCATGATCTTTGTGACAGAGCCAGCCATCAAAATTGGCTTCATTAGGGCTCTTTCTGTGGGCCCTTGTAATATTTAGTGTTAAAATCTGAACACTAGCAAGAAAAATACTGATAAAGTAAAAGTAAGCTCAAGGGGACAATTTTCAGTAATTTGTCTGTCTTTTGGAAAAGAAATTAATTTAACATTAATCCATTTGATTTTATTACACGGCGCAGTTTGCAATGGAGTAGTAATATACAAAGGCAATAATTGTTGCATGTTTTAAAGGACAGTACTAACGACTATATTTCAATATGAAAGTTCCCAATAATTGTGTTTTTTTATTAAGTTTGCAAGTGCAATAGCCAGACAAATAAACTTGTACTTTGCGGCGTCTGTTTGATTCGTAATGGCATGCGATTTGATTCTTCACTTTTTCATATTAGGAATATCAATCGTTTACGTCCCGTTCTTTCAACGAAGAGCACGGCCGCTCTTGTGCATGCTCTAGTAACATCAACAATTGCTTACTGTAATGCCTTATTTTATGGACTTCCTTCAAAAGCACTTCATAAATTACAGTTGGTACAAAATGCCGCTGCTAGGGTTATATCCAAAACTTCCATTTCTCAACATATCACTCCTGTTTTAGAAAATTTGCATTGGCTCCCAGTTAGATTTTGTATAAATCTTTAAATATTACTTTTAAGCCATAAAGCACTTAACAACTTGGCACCTCCATATCTTTTGGAGCTTCTTCATGTACATACTCCATTACGTAACTTACGGTCTGCTTTGGCAGTTACACTTATACTTCCACGTACACGGACAGCTTCGATGGGGTCAGGAGCTTTTGGTTATGCGGCACCTTTTTTATGGAACGTTCTTCCTGCTGAGGTTCATAACAGTCCAAGTTTTCCAGTTTTTAAATCTCGTCTAAAAACATGTTTGTTTAGGCAGGCTTTTATGTGATTTTACCTTGTCTGATGTATTGTTTTTGTTTTTTATTAATGTTGTTGTTCTATTTTTGATTGTAAGGTGTCATGTGTCATGAAAGGCGCCTTTAAATAAAATTTATTATTATTATTATTATGACAGTCAGAGTCATCTGTACATTTTTTGTCATGTTTTGGTCTGTGTGTGCTGCAGCTCAGGGTGTGCTACCTGTAGTGTATGGACTAATTTGTTATGCGGAGTTATCTCTTCTGCATTCCCTATAGTTTAAGCCTGAAAGGTGTTCGTCAGTTATATGCATTGATATGCCGGTGTTCAGTTCACTGTGAGGCTCTCTGAAGCTGACAGTAAAGTAACTAACTCCCAAGCCTGTCTGTTCCTAATTAATTAATTCTGGTGTTTAAACACAACAAACTGGTGACGAGGATGGGATGATGAAGATGATGATGAAGAAGAGATAACTCCGCATAACAAATTAGTCCATACACTACACTACCCTCCCCCCCAATAATATACCATAATATACCATGTACAGTATACACTAGCTCACAAGGACAACAAGATGCTGTGTACCCTGATTGTAGAGAGCAGGTTCTGTGGTTAAAGGCTACATACAGATACGCCCTTCGGATTGTCAGGGTCCAAATAGATTTACATAAAGGTGCACATAATAAGCTTTTGTCTTTTATAAAATTAATTGTCAAATCTGATAAAATATTCCAACCTCCTATTTTGTATTGTGTGGCTAGACTTTTATACCCACTACTCTCTGAAATCTAAAGTCGCACGTGCCGCAACCAGAAGCATTTTCAGAAACATTTCAGTCAGCCTTTTCTCATAAGAAATACACACCTAAATTCAATTTATTTACACTGGTTTGTTTTCACAATGGCTTTCTCCCATTGAAATATAAAAGCAACAAAGAGAATTGTATTTTTGGCATATATGCACAATTTCCATTATTGTTTGCAAAAGACACATCATTGATGAATTATTCATAAATCCACTTAAAAACAGAAATGTACCAGTCGTATAAGCTGTATAATTTTCTCGGCTCCATCTTAATGCCTTGCATAGTTATTTTGGGTTTACAATGGAATGTAAGTACACCCTGCCGCGTCATCAGACTCCTAGATGCGTTTCATATAAAACCGTAATTAATGGCTTATTTTAAAGCCATGCTGCCAGTTAGCTATATTTCACGCAGGTTTCCTTCATCCATACTTCTTCCGGCTGTTTGTCTCGTGCGGGGTCACAACTTTCAGTTAACTGAATACGAACGGGGAGTGTATGATGGCACGGAACGCAAAGTAACTGTCGGTTATTAAAGATGACATTGCCCAGAAATTATAGAATTTGATCATTTTTCCGCATATGTCAAATTGAAAAATAGAGTGAGTTTTGGTGCTTTCTGCAGTCCGGGTATTTTTTCAGGGTTATTTTAAAAATTTACAGCTTTTTCAATTTGTTTTTTTTTGTGTAAATGGAGTCAGTGCCTCTGGTTTGTTGCCTGTGTGACAAATAGAATTCTGATTAAAATGTTTCTTTTGATCCTACAGCCCTTTGGTTTTATTTCAGATAAAAATTGTTGCTGACTTAAAAACAAATGTGCATTGAACAAAAAACTAAGACCCACAGAGGGAGGGACAAGTCATTTCGTTTGTGGCGTAAATGCTTCCTTTATCTAGACCATTATCCCAGTAACCATTGGTTTCTGTGAAACTGGATCACATTTTGAGGTATTCGGACATTAAATGATGCCATTTTGTTGTTTTTCATTTTAGCAGATCTCCCCCCCAGTTTTTGGCACATCAATATCCCGACGAATATTAAACAATTAACCTACCAATGCAGTAGTCATGAAATACACTGAAACACAATCAGTTCATATGTATGAGGGTACATCATGTACATGAACATTAATATATTTTTCTTACTAAGAGAGCTTGTTGTTATTATTGTTGTTGTTTCGCCATTTGTTAGAGATTGTGTTAAATCTTAATTTTTAACGTCAAGCATGATTCTGAACAGTGCCTTTGATTTTTTGTTTGCTGTACTGTGCCCTGCAAGGATGACCACCTTGCAGGACAAAGGCTGATACCTGAAGTGTCTGAATCTACAAAAGCAGCTGAGCTTTAATTAGATGAGAACATTTACCTCATCATCTGGTGAGTGGGTGAAACATAGGGTGACTCTCAATATGTCTACTTGACCTCGCTTGTGTCCTCATACGCCCGTTTTACGTCGTCTTCCATTGCTGAAAACCAGTTCCAATTCAAGATTCTTTAATTGTCACGTACATAGTTATACAAAGTACAACACGTATTGAAATGCATCCAAAATAAGAATCACTTGAACACGGGCTTGAACCCTGGACCCTCAGATTAAAAGTCTGACGTTCCACCAACTGAGCTCTCCAGGCTCTACACACAACATTCATGGAACAGAACAAAAGAATACTCAGAACAGAAGAATACTCAGAACAGAAGCACAGAGGACAGTAAAAATCCCCGGATGTCATTCGTGTCCCTCCCCAATTATCAAGGATGCATTAATTGCATCCTTGGCAAATGAGAACAATCCCATGATTCATTGTGCTACAAGTTAGCAAGACAGGTCTTGCCAAGACCAGCTAGTATGACCTTTGCCTTCTTGGTTTTGGGAAACACCCATTGGTTCCTTTTGCATTTTGTGTTACTAATTACCTACTGCAAATGGGGGCTAAATGTTTGTAATGGTATTAAAGTTCATCCAAACATGTTTATGAGCTAAAGGATTGTACTTTGGATGTGACCTCTGGTACTGGGATTTGGGGGCAGGAATCCAAAGGCAGATCTCAGTCTCGTCAAGAAACTTCCAGTGTCATCTTACAGAACTTGTACAACATGATAATCTGTTTGTATACAAATACTTTAAAATTAATTTTAAGGACTTCATCGAAGCACAACATCTATCACCACCATCAGGACCACATCGTCTCCAATATTACCAGCTGTGTGGTGTATATCACATATACCATATCTTATGTTCTATATTGTATGGGGTGTGTGTTATCATAATCCATTATTTCTGCTTATTACACGGCTCTCCAGAATGTTTGATTCTGATTGGTCAGTTGAGACATTTGCAGGTTCCTTCTTTTCAAATAATAACCGCTCCAAAGTAATAACGCATAGCCGGTACTACTTGTATGTTTAAAATCCCTCTGACCATCGCTGACTAGGGTGACCACCCGTCCCGCGTAGCGCGTGCACGCACAGCGTTTGAAGCCCAATTCATGCGTCCCGCAAATTGAGACC
>JABFDZ020000016.1:9911946-9942588 GCA_019775955.2 Pollimyrus isidori
TCGGCAATCGGCAGATCATGATCTTGGTGATCGGTAATCGGTGATCGGCCCCAAAAATGCTGATCGGAGCATCTCTACTGGATGGCCTGTCATATATCCTGGCAAAGTATTATGACCTATGACCTTGAGATCTGAGGTGGTCATGTGACCTCTGGTGTGTTGGTACAGTTACTCTTTGACCGAATATAAACAGTTGGAACAAATTAAGCTTCAGATTAATAATATCAAGTACATCAGAACAAGTAACTTCTTTCCCCCGTGATTTAAAGGTCTATAGTCCTGCTAAAATCATGATTTAACGTGTCTTTCTCCCCGTATAACTCTTTTTAGGTTGGACTTTTTTTTCGTCTGACCTTGTCCAGGCTATGACTATGAGCTCGGTAGTTGCTAGGAGACTATGAAATTTAGTGTCTCTGGTTATTATAGAGTGCCATGATTGGGAAAGATGTAAGGTTTATATTTGATATAAAAATCCCAAGTCAAACATAAGTCAGCCTTAAAATATGATAGTGTCCTACCTCTGTGATCAGGGACCTTGGTCTGCAGTCACTACTTAAAGGCTGACATAGCAGGGTCATTAACTGGAATCTTGGTACGCTTTCGGGATCCGAAACAAGCAGCCATTCAGATGTCTTTGTTATGCATGGAGGCTCACCAAGGAGACCATTGGCCTTGACAGGAGCTGGTGTGACCATCAGAACTGGACCCATCGTGCAGAACACAGACGTCCCAACAAGCTGCGTTCCCTGCTCATCACTTTAGCTACTAGGGGCTAAGTGTGTCGGAGTGAGCGCAACACAAAGTGAATATTTGTGGGGTATATGAACGCTGGAAGGAGGGCTCTTTTAGGAACCCGACCCAACATGACAAGAGTATCAAAGGGCAAGAACTCATGTAGCTGGCTGCGTCCTTAGCCTCACTGCAATACAGATTCGCTCTCCGCCAACAACCTAATTAACCCTGTGGCATTGTTGTATATGAACAAACGCATGGTTGCCTCGACAGAGACAACACAATTATCGTCCAGAAAACTCCGTAGGACGCCTTTCACTCTTCACAATTACCACTCGCTTTAATTGGACATGCAAATGAAATGTAATTGATGCACCTTTGCCTTCCCCTTTTAGGGGAAATACTAAAAAGGAGGAAGATCTTTTAACTATTCCCACGCCCCACTTCTTGAAACATACATCCTTTGTCTTTGGTAGCGGACCGTCCTTAATCTCTGTAATTAACATGGTCATATCTTCCTGTTAAGGCTAAATAAATAATAAATGAATGTCTTCCTTCATACCGCAGAATTTCATTCACCCTTCCTGAATCTCCTGCTGAATCTTCTGATAAATATAATCCTCTACAGTCGCTGCGTCAGGCACGAAAATAAGCACACAGCTCTGGGAAAAAATTGAGAGACCAGAGCAAAAATTTCAGTTTCCGCTATTTCTCTGGCTGTTTTTTTGGTCATTGCCAGTGTCTGCTGTCTTAGACACTTTGAGTCTGGAAGCAGCCTGACGCGCAGTGTAGCCTCTGCCCACAGAACCAGAGTAAAATGCAGATTTAAAAAATATATAAAGTAGTCTCTTAATTTTTTCCAGAGCTGTGTGTGTGCATGTGTGTGTGTGTATGGCCCTTAACCCTAAACCTACTCTGGGGGCGGGGGGAGTAATAAATCGCTGAATTGCTGACCCTGTACTCGGACTCCCAGCTTTCTTCTCACCTGCATGTGTGTCTTATGGGGGAGAGCTGGATGGGATACATGAACAACCGTGGGAGGTCCAAGCGCGCCCCAGGGGAGGCGACACGGACGGGACGAACAGGGAGAACAGGACCTGAAAAACAAAACAGAACCTCAACCGAGGCACGGGCACAGGACAGACAGACAAAACAAGCCAAGGGACAGGAACCAAGACAAGACCCAACAAAGAACGGTTAACGCCGACAAACAGACGAGGACGGGGGAGACCGAGGGAATGAAAGGGCCCAGACCAACAGGAGGGACAAAAGGGCCGGGAGTGAAAGGGAGAACGAAGGGGCCAGGAGGTAACGAAGGAACATGAGGAGGCGGGACAAACAACGGAGGGGCGAAAGGCGCGCAGGGCACCCGAAGGCCCCCAGGCAGAGGCCGGGCAGCGACCGGAGGGGCCGCAGGCCAGGGGGAGCCAGGAGCTGGAGGGGGCCCCGGAGGGGCCACGAGGACGTGTCGAGGGACCCCCGGAGGGGCCCAGGAGGGAGCCGGAAGGGAACACCGGCGGAGGCAAGCAGGAGGGGGGAGCTGGAGACGGTGCAGGCACCGCCGGAGCCCGGAACGGTGACGTCCGACGCCCAGGCAGAGCAGGGGGGTCTGGAGGTGGCCGACGAGGATCTGGAGCGGCACCGAGGCACCAGCGGGGAACCCGGTGGTGACCGGCGAACAACGGGCCGGAGGACCCGCAGGCAGCCACCGGGCGACGGCCAGGGGCCGCAAGTGCGTGGCAGAGGGCGGTACGGGAGGGACCCGGACCCTCCTACGGTGCCCCCTACCCTTCCGGGACACCGAGAGGCGGGGACCCCGTTGGGCTGCACCTCTCTGGGGCGCTGGAGGTTGCTCCAGGTGTCCTCCAGGATCCAGGGAATGCAGCCATAAAATCCCAGAGGGGTCCCACTCAAGCTCCTCCCCTTCTGTCTGGAGGGGGGGAGCGAGGTTGTTGTCCGGGACCTCCTCGGGGCCACAGTGTCTCGGGCTGGAAGAATCCCGGGCGGCTGTCGCTGCAGCCTCGGGCGGACTAGGCCCAGTTGGGTCCGCGGGCGGGGCCGCAGGACGAGCAGGGACTGGCAGGGTTGCGGGCGGGGCCGCAGGATGGGCAGGGACTGGGAGAGCCGCAGGCGGGGCCGCGGGACGAGCAGGGACTAACTGGGCTGTGGGCGGGGCCGCTGGACAAGCCGGGACCGGGAGAGCCATGGGCGGGGCCATGGGACAGTCCGGAGGGGGCCAGAACCCCCCCCCCCAAGGCGTGCACTCCGGGCAGGGCGTGGCGCAGCAGCCACGAGATCCGCAGCGGCATCTGTGGGCGCGGGCGTGGTATCCTCAGGGGCGGCTGCGGCAGCTGCGTGGGGGCAGCCTCAAGAGCGGCTGCAGCAGCTGTGTGGGGGACAGCATCAGGAGTGGGAGGCACCCTCAGGAGCGGCTGCGGCAGCTGCGTGCTTGGCAGCCGCAGGCTGGGGAGCGCTGGCTACGTGGGAGGCAGCGGCGGGCTGGGCAGCGGTGGCTGCGGGCTTTGCAGCGGTGGGCTGGGCAGCGGCGGCTGCGTGCACTGCCCCTTTAAGCGCCCTCTGGATCCGCGGGACCGAATCCCTCACCGGGCTGACCCACCCCTTCGCAAGGCGCTCTGGCCGGAAGGGGCGTGTCTCCCACGGAAGCATCCGCGGTGGCCGCCTCAGCCCAGGTGAACGGGGCGCTCTGTTGCTCTTCGTCGCTCTCACTGGCCGGGAGGAGCGAACAGGCGCCCAGAACGAGTGTGGGAGCTACCGACAACCGCTTTCCGGCTTTCCCCCGCTTTTTGCCTCTCCGGCCACCAGCGGAAAGAGAAGCCAACTCCCCCAGCCGCTGGTGCATGCGCCGGAGGTATCAGCGTACCCACTGTAGCAGGTATTGTTGTCCAGGCGGGTGCTTCTCCTCAAGGAGCTCCTGGCCCCAGGTGGCAAACTCCAGGGCCAGTGGGTCCTCCTGGACCTCTGGCTGAGTCAGCCAGAACACGCAGGCGTGCAGCAGGTCGAGCCGATGTTGCTCTCCCTGCCGCTGCATGTTTTCCGGGAGATGCGGCACACTGTTGTGATCGCGGGTAGTGCAGGGGGAAGTAGGGAGATCCAGGCAGGCGGACTGGGACAAACGAGGGTTTATTTGCAACAAACACCGACATCA
This sequence comes from Pollimyrus isidori, assembly GCA_019775955.2. Taxonomy (NCBI): domain Eukaryota; kingdom Metazoa; phylum Chordata; class Actinopteri; order Osteoglossiformes; family Mormyridae; genus Pollimyrus; species Pollimyrus isidori. The sequence goes on from JABFDZ020000016.1 coordinate 9,915,845, forward strand.
GCAACTTCAATGCCACGTCTGCCGGAAAAGACGCAGACCTAAATACAAGAGACAAAGCACAAAACAGGCATGCGGCAACGCCACACAGGTAATCTAGGTAACACTAGGTAATCACAGGAGGTAACGAGGTAGCCGTGGCACATACGGGAGGCTGGAACGGAGCGGACGTCGCAGGACGCAACAGAACCATGCAGACTTTCCGCGGGGGGGTCTGGCATTATAATTGCCTGGGTGGTTTCGTGCAGGTCCAGCACATCGCAAGTAGAAATACAGTAATTAGCCCTGGTCCTAATCAGGAGATGTCAGACCCCCCTCCCCCCCCACCAAAAATCGAGGTGCTGTAAGGTCCCAGGCAAATAAACAAACAATGAAGGATCAAAGAGATTTCAAATTTTAATTGAATCTGCTGTAATGTATTATGTAATTCATTTATTTTATTTAGATGCATTGGCTTTAAAAATTGAGTTTCATAGGTGAAGAACAAGTTCTGGTGTACCTAAGGAATCTATTAAACAATTTTAGAAATGCATCGTGTGTTTTCATATAACTGCTGATATCATATACACAATGCAATAGATACACTGAGTCAGGTATTCCAAAGATGCTGTAAAGATTCAGGCTGATTTGTAATGTATTCAGCTTAATATTAAACATGCATATTAAAATGATTTATTAACAAAGCTGATGTTGAGTAAAGAGATGGGAAAACACTTTGAAGTAAACACTTCAGGTAAGCACGCACTGCAAAGGCTTCAATGTTTTTTTTTTTTAAAGTGCATATTCACAACCCAGTATGCCTGTATGCGAGGAGGCAGGCCGCCAAGATAATAAGAGAAAATAAAATACAGGGAGCAATTGAAATGATTTTGCCCCTCTTGAGACCTGCTCTTTGCAGTGGTCTGACACGGGAGACTCAAAGGCTGCCATTTTGAAACAGAAGCTCTGCTGAAGTCGCTTAATGACGATGATCCTGAAAAAAATAAACACAGAAGCTCAGTCCTTATTTTAAAGACAGGGGGTGGGTGGCTCGGGGGTTGCATATGATTCACGCAAAGATTGCAGGAGGACATGATAAGCAACCTGAAATAAACTCAGATGAGATCTGATGATCCTTAAAAGGAGCAAAGCAGAAGTGAAAGTGGCAGAGCGTAAGGCTGACCGGAATAAAAGTGAAACTGAGTTTTAATGGCGCCACAGGGCTGCCCCTGTTTTTGCTCTCAGCTTGACTAAATCGGTCGTGTAGTGAGCAGGTCAGTATTGATGTTCTGGTCAGACCCATTCTTTGTGTAGATGCCCGGCTACAGATGCTGTCCTCTCACTTCCTGAATTATACCACGTTGTTAATGTAGTCAGCTTTCAGGACCTGGTAAGGACATCAGTTTTGTATAAAATAATCCAACAGAAATATTATTCCCAAAATCATAATTTAATTTCTGTCTGCTTTTTAGCTATTAGGTGTTTAGACTAATTGCTCATGCCCTTTAAAAGTCGTTCTTTGTGAGATAACTTAAGGTTGCAATTTTACTTTGCCTCTGTTTGAAATTAATTATAGAAACCTCGTTCTTGCTGCTTAGCTCAGCAAAACCGGGCATCGGGCAAGGTTAATCTGGATGTGAGAAGGGCGATGCCAGCTATCGCATAATATCATTTACGTCATAGCAAGCACAGACCAGTAGCAGACAAATGAGCCTGAGGGAACCCTGAAGGGCTCAGGGACAAGATCATGTGATCAGAGTTGGTTCGGAGAAGTGCCTGGGCTTCATTTGGTCGATTCCTCTACCCAGGGCATACGGTGAGAATATGGCTCTAGAGGAAGAGTTGTACAACAAACAAAACAAGTCTGCATCCACGATGAATGAAACATTTTTCTATTTCAAAGGTGCTGAGAGAAAATCCAGCAGTGTAACATAAGTGAGGGCTAAGTCCAGAGTTATAACACACTTAAACCAACAGGCAACTGGAACAAAGAACAGGCGACAAATCAAAGCAGATGAAACAGGGCTGCTTGGCTGCAAAGACAGATGTGGTCAGGCGTGCGTTTGTGCGTGCGTGCGTTGAGCGTACCTTTTGTTTTTCATTCACCTGACCCCAGTCAATGCGCATGAAATGGGAACCACATGAAGGCAAATACAACATGACACAAATATACGTGGAATATAATCACTGATGTTTACAGTTAAATATTTGCCTGGTGGGGAACAGAGACGCTTGAAGATAAGAGGCAGGCAACACTGGCTTCTGTGATTCTGCCTTCCCTTGTGATTTCAGCACTATTGTTCTTGTTAAAACACAGATTTCTCCATTTGATAAATGCCGGTATCAGGTGGCAGAGTGAAATTTATCAGGTGCACTTTTTGCATATGCAATTTTTATCATGCAGTTCCTTCTTTATCAGAGGATCACTCAGGAACCTTTTCAAGGTTTTATGTCTCTTTGTAGATTAATTAAAATATCATTTTAGCTTTTAATGTGCAGGTCAGTAGTCAGTCTTTGGATTACTGGAGGGAAACATTTGTTTGGTAGTGTTTAAGGCCATTATTCTGTCCTCCTCATGCACTTCATGAGGTTTCTGAGTACCTGAAGGTTGGGTTCCATGTGAGTAAGGCTGCACTGGAACCTCGGAATTCCAGGAATCTGGAATACCAACGTAAGTGGTGCTGACTCTGTTCCCATGGCAATGACCCTGCATTCTGCAGATGCTCTTGCGACTCCTTTTGCCCCCCCCCCCCTCCCCTCCGGAATGAGCCCCTCGTGAGCCCCTCAGGAGCCCCCGAATGAGCTAAATTATATCTGATGGATCTTTATAAAACCATCTGTATCTCCACAGCTGCATTCTGGAAAGCTATTGACAAAATGATTATGGCCACAGCACTCAGAAATTGAAGTAAAATATGTATGCTTTTTTGTCCTATACTCTTATTTCTTTACTCTGTATTTGGACCATATTTTGGTTTGTTTGTATTCACCTGGGGGGATCTCTGGTTCCTGGGTCCTCATTCATGGGCTCTGTGAGCAGTGGCTTGCGGTGGAGTCTTTCGTCTCGCTCTGCCATGTGGATCACCAAAATGTGTTTTGTGACCTGGCGATAGGCATGCTCTCCATGGCAAATAAAGGTTAACTGTCAAAGGTAATGTGCTCGGAGCGCAGCAGCAATAATTTACTTTATTGCCCATTTAGATTCTATAATTACCAGCCATCCTGCTTTATGTCCGTAATGGAGATTTTGGCATGGTTTTAAGTTCTGTCCGTCCTTATTCACCATACCACAAAACAGTCTATGAACTGTGATTTTTGACGATCATGCAATACAGTACCATACTATAACATGCCATACCATACAATACTGTGCCATACTATAACAAACCATATATTACAATACTACACTATACTATGACATGTCATGTCATACAATACTGTACCATACTATTCCAAGTCATGGTATGTTATACCTACCTATACATTTTGCCTATATCTACCCAAAGCTTGTGTGTGTGTGTGTGTGGTATTCCATGTAAATTAAACTGGGAAACCATTTTAAGATCAAGGTTATGTTTCTTCTCTCTTTTTTTTAATCCTGGGACAACCCCCAAGTGCCCTTTAAGTGTGTAATTCATAAAAGGCTGCCATTGTCCTTGCATGCCTGGCAGACAGTTTAAAGAAATTGAAGGAGATCAAATTTAGTGCAACCTGCTTTGGGTGACCACTTTATTTTGAAGTGCTTCATTACCATGTCAGTGGGGCTGGATATCTTCATTTGGGATGCTACATATCCCATTTATCACAGATAAGACTCTGGTATAAAGCCCAACCCCCCAAAAAAGGTTCCACTGCCTGTTAACTGCTTATTTCCAGTGAGCCCTATATGATCCCACCTCTGCGAAACACTGTTCAAAGCCCCATGCTTGTAAGAAGTATGAGGGTCTTTCCTTTGGGCCCCTGAGCAGATTCGTTGACAGTACTGAACCGTATCCAATATAAAAATGTTAGTCATATATGTCCCTTTGGAAAAATGCCTTGTGATAATGTAGCTGTTGAGAGGATGCAAAGGGATTAACATCTGGCCTTCTTGCATTTTTTTTCTGAGCATTGGTTTATAAACTGTCAGGAAGTGGGTTTAGGACATTAATTAAAAGGAAAGAGGGGTTTAAACTATTTTTGGCTCATTTGCACAAAATTTTCCTGCGTAAATTTCTTCAACTGTAAATCAGTTTGACTGTTAACTGACCAGATGTTAGGTTTGTGTTCTGTTCTGTTCTGCTGCTGCAATGCGACCCAGTTCATGCGGACTCTCACGCTGCCTGACCCAGACCTGCCAGGGTTGAGTTCTTCCCAGTCAACTGTCAGTATCCAGCATCACCAGTCAGAGCCGTACAGCCACACTGATGACATACAACACAACACTCAGAGCTCAGAAGAATTAGCATGATGTAACATATGGACCACAATCGGGGTGGATCTGTATCCCATTCAGATCAGTATTTATTATCTCTTCTCAGAAATGAAAGATTCTCATAAAGGCAAAAGTATAACACTGTGAGTTTGAGTAAATACCAAATGAGTAAAGCAAAACTCGGTCCATCAAAAGCATGTGAGAAAAAGCAGCCTCTGCATTACAAGCATAAGTCATCCTGCCTCATCCCTGATGATCTTCCTCCTCCCTGTCCTAGTGGTCATCTGCAAGGCTGAGGCAAATGAACATGCAGTAATAAATCTGTATTTAATTATTTTCCCATAATAATCTGAGCACTGAGGGATAGCTCCTAACAAAAAATAGCTCTAGCGTTTTGGAACAGGTTATTGATGGTTTAGGTGTGGGTATTTCATGGTTATACCTCAATTTTATCCATAGGTACGGGTAAAATGGATGCTCAGATGGGCAGGTGATCAAGCTAATTACTCATTACCTGGAATGACAACTACCTGCTTGCAAGGTCATATTGTGATTGAAGAACCTGCGTGAAATGGACAAAATGTGTCAGATATGATTAACATGTTTCTGTATACTCTTAATTTTGTTATATATGTGTGTGCCTCTGTGTTAATCCACATATACCACCTTTAAAAAGATCCTAAAATTATAAAATAAAGCAATCTAGCAGTTAATTGAAATAGTCAACCGAATGACAAATTAATTATGCATTTTATGTTTTTCTTCGTGAAAGGCATACACTCTGAGTCTGCCAAAAGGCATATATGTATGTCTGCATACACAAATCCTTGACATTATTACGGAATTATTTGACCGAGCTGACTCATCGGAATTTTTACGGCGCTCAAAGGTCTGAGTAACCTTCAAGCCTTGGAGTCCATCGGCCCCATAAACCTCTGTCAATGTCCCCATGAGAAGATGAGATGTTTTAAATACCAGCCATGATAAAATGATGAACCATGCCTGATTCCCCTGAGTCTGGATGAGCACTGCAGGGTCCTGTTGTGGCCCCTCAAAACACTGATGATTTCCCTTGATCAAGAAGCTCCTAGGCAGGTAGGTACGTGCGGGCCGGACCTCCCCCCCCGGAGTGTCTTAATTATATTTTGTATCCATAAAAGTTCTAAACTTCAAGAGATGAACTAGAGAAGACCAAGAGAGCTCCAGGTGGCATATGTGTGCGCCAAGCTGTAATGTTTAATGAGAATCTCAGCAAAGGGCTCCTATGTCTCACAGCATATACTCCATATCTGCCATTTTCCATTCCCCACCCCCGGTGTCCAGCTACTGTCTGCCAAATCGAAGCTGCTTTAGGTGAATTAGCTATTGTTTGGGATTTTCCCCATAGGTTTTTCAAAGCATGATCTGCTTTCCTAAAAAATACGGATGAAGCAGGAATACATTTCGGCAAACATATGGTGGCTGAGACACATTATAATTTCTGACTTTTTTAATTTACCTCTCTGTGTTTCTACTTGGCTATAGGAAGACACCTTAGCCAAGAATAGGGAGAATGACAGTGCAATGTGTAGTTCTGTCTCTTTAAGGCCTGATGACTTGTGCATTCAGAGATGCCTCTTTGCACATCTCTGATGTACTGAGCCGTTATTTTGGCACTTGTAGCCTTCCTGCTAGCTTTATCAAGTCTGGCCTTTCTCCACAGATTGCTCTGATTAACAGTGTGTTTTTGGTAACAGCACTGCCTAACGGCTGGATGCTTCTTGTTCATCACGCCATCCTCTGTAAACTCTAGACACTGTAGTGCATGAAAATCGTAGGAGGTTGGCTGTTTCTGAGATGCTGGAAGCACCACGTCTGGCAGGAAATCAGTATTATGGGTAAAAACCCAGAGATGACACGTCTTAGCACTTCTAATGCGTAGCTGTGCAATGACTGAGCCTCTTGATGGTACATATTCAGCTGCAGCCTCGTGATTGGCTGTTTGGAGGGGTAGGCTATTCGCATTAACGAGAAGTTGTACCAAATAAACTGGCCCCCGAGTGTATGTCTGATAAACGTGACCAGGGAAGGAAATTAGGAATGAAGGCCTGGCAGGATGTGTAAGGCTGATTTGTTTTGGGTAATCTGTCCTCTGCTGAATTTAACACACTTCATTTCATGGTTCCTTCAGACTTTGGTTGTCCAGGTACCAAGCCTTGGGTTCTCAGTAAGGATATAGTAGGATGATTTTTAAGCACATGCTCATTGAGGATATTCTGAGATTTAATGTATTTTCGCAGATTTTCTACACCTGGTCCTGAAATGTGGAATTGTGTCACCTAATGTGCGATGCCACACTGAAGATTACAACATGTTGGATTTAAGGTGCCCCAGTATAAATGGACTTTAACTTCATTCACTTACATTTCACCCATACCACCTTAAATCCAACAAGTGATCCAGCTAAGTAAGAAATCCTGCTTAGGGATACTGGCTCTGGATATATAAATTATTATACATAAATAAAAAGAGAAAATGATGGTAGAAAGAATGTTATTAAAGGCTTTCGCTGTCCTTTTTCAGGACTTCATTATGTGGTGTAATTTATTTTTTTGTACAGCTACAATGTAAAAAAAGACATTTTGAAGATTAAACAAATAATTACAGAAAAAATCTCCTAATCAAGGAAACATGTTAGGTGACATGACATGGGGTGACATACAAAACAACACTGATCTACAAACATCATGATGTCATGCCTCTGAAAGTGGACTTTTCTGGTCCTGTGTCAACAACAATTTGGAAGGTTTTTCCTTTTTTCCAGATTTTCTCTTTTTGCTACTAGACAGATAAACTGACCATACATATTGGTGTGTGACAGAGGCTGGTAAATTGTTCTTATTACTATTTTTTTCCTTCCTTTTAAAAATGAGTCGACATAAGAAGAAGGGCAGTGTAATGGCTCATCAAGCGGCACTTGGAGTCCCCATACCTCCCAGTTAAGGGGCTATCCAGCGACACTGCGAGTCCCCATACTTCCCAGTTAAGGGGCTATCGAGCGGCACTGGGAGTCCCCATACCTCCCAGTTAAGGGGCTATCAAGCGGCATCCTGGAGAGTGTATTTGTTTCTTTTGGTGTCCAGTCACAGTGACAGACGTGGGTTTACAAGCACCCCCAAATTATCATGTACACTGTCAGGTAGAAGCCAATGACTCCATGACTGCAGCACTGATTTCACTAATTTCACGTGGACCCACAGCGATTTTGTTCTGCACCCAGTGTTCCGGCCATTTTTCCTACCCGACAAAAATAGCTTCCAAGCCTTACAGTGCATGCATAAATTTACATCACATCTACATTGTCTGAAAATGTTTGCTACCCCTGTGTGTTAACATGGTTTATCTTAAATGTTATTCAGATTGTAACTCGACAAGTATTTACTTTAAATTACAGTAAATAACAACTAACAAGATTTATGTTTCTGCTTTGCCTGGAAATAAACTTGTTCGACATTATATTCTTACCCTGGAATTACGTTTTTTATATAAAAAACTGCTACCACACTGAAAACTATAGGTATCAATTTCTGGCAGCATAAAATTATGTGTAAAAACTGCTACCTCAATTTAACATGTAGGACAGTTATTTTATAGCTATAATCCATATACAAATGTCCATTCAAAACTACGGGTGGGATATAACTGATATATATAGACAGATATAACTGAAAAAAATTCTGACAAAGGCAGCAAAAAATGACAGAAGACCAGCACTGCACAGTTAAGTGGGTTGGTGTTTCTAAATTTCCTATAGTGAGTTAGTGTGTGTCCTGAGATGGACTGGCATCTGAAATAGGGTGCCCTCTGCCTTGTGGCCTGTGGCTCCTGGGACGGACTCCAGGCTGGGCATGCAGTTCAGGGAGATAAATGGATGGAGCCTCAGAAGAGAAAAAGCCCCCAAAAAATAGGCAAAGGTTTTTTGTTACAATGGATATGAAGCTTCTGCCATTTCTATACAGAGTAACTAGTTACCAGATTTTGGATAGTTACAGCACCACAGCTTTTAAACTGACATTTTAAGTTTGTTTTCCCTCAACATGCCTCCCCTTTTCCTGTTATCCTTTTGTCTTTTTTCTGTCCCTAAAGATGCTTCTTTTAGATAAAAACTAAATTTGATTTTTGCCAAAGTTTGTCATTCCTCTGAAGCAGAAACGACAGTGAAGAAGCGAAGTGTTGCAGGCATGTTGTCTCACTTCGGACATCCACCGGTTTGTGGGTCACATTATAGGCGGGATACGTGACACGGTAGCTGCAACTCACGGAAGAAGAACAGGGTTAAGTGCATGAAATTGCCTGTCTCCAAAGTCGGTCATCCCGGCGAATTGGCTGAGCATGCAATTTCCCCCAGGCACCGCGCTCGAGGTTAGCGCCCTGGGATGAAGTGTGCGAAGCCCCAGGGTCCGCCCACATCCCTTAGATCCGAACCGGAGCAGAGCGCCCGTCCTATCCCCCGGTAGATCCCGGGCAGACGCTGGCATTTATCCCCATTCAGCACCTGTGGCCGGAGACTGTGCAGTAATGAAATGTCTCATCGGCCTCGTCCGTTCGTAAGAGACGACTCGAGAGCTTAACTTAATCCTGGCAGCACAATTAAATATTCCGCTCGATGGCATCATTATCTGAGCACTTAAAATGCAAATTAAAAGACAGGCAAACTCCTGTAATGCTCCCCGCTTCTCTCGTTTACAGCGTTGTGTCGGGGGGAGGGGAAGGAATCCGTACGCCATAATGTGAACAACTGCAGGGCTTAGAGCTGGTGTCGACGCAAACTGGGAAAGCAACGTTAGCCGGTCCCATTTGAGTTTTTCCTCTAAGGATTCGAAAATGGGGGAAAAAATAATGTCTGTTTCTATCCATTTGACCAGCCAAAGGCACATCAACTTTTATATTTATTTTTTTTTACCCTGAATGCAATCATTTCAGATTGATTTTCATGGCTGAGAGAGAAATAATGGGAATTCTTCTAATGTAGAAAATGTATGTGTTCCTTTTGGTTAACCAATATAGACTATATTTCAGGCTTGTCAGATGGAGAGAAAAAAATCTCTCATCTTAGCCAGCCCTTTTTTTCCTGGTTGAAATGACAAGTTATCATTTTAAGGAATCAATCGTATAATTTTATTCTTTGCTTTTGGAAGCAAGTAAAGGGTTTTATTTATGGTTTACCTTTATCTATGTTTAGGGCTGAAATCTGTATGGGCAATTGAATCATTTTTCGCATGGCACACAGAAAATCACAAAAGCAACCACATTCTGGGTGTAAATTCCCCGGTATCAGACAGTATAAGTAGGATGCTGATTATTGGGTGCTGAATTTTAGGTGATTTCACCTGTCGCAAATCAGAACTGACATGGCAGTGGTGTCCTATAAGAGCCATCAAAGATGTCTATCTTGTATCTACCCAAGGTATCCACCCTGTATCTGTTATAAATATCTGCCGTGTATCTGTTGTAGGTATCCATCATGTACCTATCAGAGCTATCTGTTATGTATCTGTCCCAGTGATCCATCCCGTGTCTGTCACGAGGGTCTGCCTTGTCTCTGTCATGTATCTCTCCTGGGCATCCATAACGCACCCGTCAGAATCATCCCTCATATATATGATGCCGTTCTTTGGCCGGAAATCTGCAGGCCTCGCAGAAGCAAAATGAAGGTTTGCCCTATGCCCGCCCTGACCCCTTCACGGGGCCCGTTGTAGGGTCGAGGCAGCACCACAGACACTGGACGGCGTCGTGGACAGCGGTGAACCCCCAGCCGGTGTCCTCATTCATCACTCCTCACCTCCTCTGCACCACACTGCCCCACTGCCGTTACCGTCCATTCCGTTTCTTATTACCCTGGAGACAAGTCGTTGGTTATCGATGGCGCTCCAAGCACATGGATGAGAGCGATTATTGATTGACAGATGATAAGATGGTGTGGTAGCCATCGCTCAGACCCACCTCTGTCCCACCATTCGTGGGACTCATAAGTCATAAATCATTCATTCCTGTTTGCGCAGCTCATCATGCACCTTCCTCCGACTGCTGAATGGACTTTGGGCCGGCTCCAGCGACGTGGACGAAAGCAGGCCACGTCAGACAACTTTTAAGTGTCTCCGAAGCATTCCTGAGGTTAGCAATTCACGGCGGGTAGACCATTCTTAAGTCGCCCGGGCTGTTACAACCACAAATCAAATATATGCCCCAGAATACACTTAAAATGGATTTCATAAATGCAAGAAAGGGAGAGATTGAAAGGCATTAAAGCGTAACCATTTTATCACCAGATGTTCCCAAATTTAGACATGTTTGTGTCATGCATGTCAATCACATGGCGTTCCTCGCCGAGTAAGTCCCATTCTGATGAAAGCCAGTGTTTGTGGAGGTTCTGATTTGCACATGTTAAACAGTTCAAGTGTCAGAAACAATTAGAAGCATGAAGGAGGGGGTAGCAGAGGAACTGATCCTGAACTTAACACTGACACGACTGAGTTACGCCTTGTTAAATCATTGTCAGGGAAAATCCCAAATAATACAGAGTGTCAAATAACACCACAGTCACTCTACGCTTGAGCTCTCTCTCCCTATTTTTTTATTATTATTAGAAAAGGTCATTTGCCCATAACGTTGACCAAAAAATATCACTCAGCTTTCAAACTACACAATGTGGATGTGGGAGGCAGGGATATAATGAGGGAGGAAAATCATTTAAAAATTCCTTCACGCTTTCTGACAGATTGAGGGAAGAGATGACTGAATTTCACTCCAAGAGTAAACAGACTTTGTCCATGCCGGGAAGGGAGACTCACGGACAGGGCTGGCCTTTATCTGACAAGCGCCAAAAAAAATCCCTTTTGGGTATGAAACGAAGGCATTTATTAAACTGCAAGAGCGATACACTGGAAAGAACCTGCCTTATAAATGGGCACATTAGATAGGAGTGGATGAGAAACCTGCACAATCTCCCGTGCTCTGGGGTGGGGTTCCTCCTCTTCTCCTCTTCAGGTGTGAGCTGCCAAGCCAATTTTAGATGTTTCAGAGTAACTTGGGGAAGCATGAAGCACAGCTGCTAAGGGCTGTAAAAAAAAAAGATTTGTACCTTTGCTTGTCACTGGGGCTGTACCATCAAGGGTCTGCCAATTTTACCCTAACTGTAGGTAAATGGACCTGTTACTTTAATTTAAGGTACAAAAACAGACTCTGAGAAACATCCCCAAGGTACAAACAACATTAATGTACCCCTGATTTTAGAAAGATGTTCCTCATAGTCCATATCTGTACCTTAAAAAGTACAATTACCTACAGTTATGGTACAATTGGCAGACCCTTGTGGGTACACCCCAGTGACAAGCAAAGGTACAAATTGATATTCTTTTTTGACAGTGCACAAGCACAGCATGACAGTGTGTCTGGAAGGCTGTGGGATTTTTAAATCTAATATGAGCCCACTGTTCTTCCCTTGTCTCGTTCAGTTTGAGAAATACTTGTACACCACTTACTAAGCGAAGAATTTTAGAGTTATAAGTCACTGGCTTTCTATTTGGCTTATGGGAGTTTTACTTACACAAAACTTTTCAGACGGAACAACATAAAAATGATTGGTTACAAAATGATATTGTAGACGGGGTGGGTCCAAGCAACTAGAGGAGGCAGGACAAAGACATCTAATTGGTTGGTCCCACTTCCTCTGCAATTTTTTTTTCTTCCCTCAGAACATTTTTGTGCAAGTAAAACTCACATGAGTCAAATATAAAGTCAGTGATTGTACAGTCAGATTCTAGAGGAGGTGGGTTCAAGCATCTAGAGGAGGTAGGACCAACCAATCAGATGTCTTGATCCTGCCTCCTCTAGATGCTTGGACCCACCTCCTCTAGAATGCCATGCTGCCATGTCAGCTCTTAGAGGCCTTCACCTTCCTATGCTTCGATTCCGGGTCCAAAGCCTATCCCAGAAGCAACAGGCACCATGCAAAGCCTGTGTGCCTGCAATCATGAGGTCATGGGTTCAAACCCAGCCTCAGCATGTTTGTGGGCCCTTGAGCACGGCCCTTAACCCCCAGCTCCCTGGGTGCCACTACAGGTGGCTGCCCTTCGCAGACAACTTGTTCCACACTGAGTAAGTTGAGGGAGGTGTAAAGACAATTTCCCCATGGGAATTTGTACCTATTATTATTAACCGTGGTCCCATACACGTGAGGCAACAGTGCTAACCACTGCACTACCATGCAGCCCCCCCACCTTGTAGAACATGCACAGATGTATTTATAAATTTATAACTCATTTAAGTTATTAAATTACATTAAATCTTCCAGTTGAGATACCTGTGTTATGTGCTTATAATAAGAGAAATAATAGCACTTATACTATAATGTAATATTACCGGTACTTAATAATAATGTAATTATGTCAGCATCATAATTATGGGATTGCCAGTCTTATCCTCAGCATCTTACATTATTTTTCCTACCCATACAGAAAATGGGAGTCTTTTTTAAGGGTTTGAGTAAGCTACCTTCAATGTACATTGGCTGGCTGTGTGAGTGTATTGCTCACTTTGAATGCAACACTCAATCATACGGCCAAGCAGTATCACTCAAACTGCCAATTACCAACCGATGGCATCATTCAAATATACTTCCATTCGCAAAGAGCAGCGCCAGTCCAACATGCCCCCATGTGCCAACCAGTAGTGTCACTCAAACACACATCCAATCACCAACAAGCAGCATCACTCAAACTGCCAATCGCCAACCAGCAGTGTTGCTCAAGCACACACCTATTCATCAAGAAGCATTTTTTAGGCTTTTAGGTTTATGTGAGAATTAGACATGATGTCATCTAATTTTTCAAATGGAATCAATTATTCATGCATAACTAATTAGACTAATTGTTCCTTTTTCTTACACTTTGATCAAACACAGGAGAAAAATATTTCTCTTTTCAGAATTTCAGAGAAGACTTTAATATACAGAGTACATTAAATTCTTTCAGCTATTTTCATTGCTGTTTTTTTCAGTCAGAAATAATTTTCTCCACTCATTTAGCAGTCTTAGTTTCAGTGAAGCCCTATAACATTTTGTGGATGCGTGCAATTGAATTTTTTATCAGAGCACATTCCATTCAAAGGTAATTATTTTCCTCACATATCATCATTATGGCACAGGATTGGACTATTTATATGTCATATCTAACGATTAATCATGCTGAAGGCGATGCAGAAATCTAGTATGAACTTGTAAAAATTGTTCCTGTTTAGTATCTAATTTCCAAAGTCCTGCTCATTGAATCATCACTGCCTGATTACCTGACTGGCTTCGAGTCAATCCTGCCCAACAATGCAAATGTTTCTCTAAGACAGATTTAAGTCACCGTCTATTGAAAACACTGGTAAACAAAGTAAACGACCATGGACAGTTATAGTGCCTATAGAGAAACAGATGGCCCAAGTTGTGCTGGAATGACATACTGTCAGCAGTAGGCGGAGCCATACTCTGCGAAGACCCGCAGTGTCTCCTGGGCCGTCCAGAAATGAGCCTGAAGGAACTGGACTTGCTCCCCAGTACAGGGCACCCTCTGGCCTCAACAGCATGTCATGGAACAAGAAGTTCTGGATTCCATCACGCACCTGTGCTGTGGAGCAGCTGGCAGCCCCGGAGCGAGGTGGGCCCACGGAAGGCACCCGCTTAGGCCCCCTACCCTGACAGGGGCACGGTGAATGCTGGAGATTCAGCACCAGGTATCTGGCCATGACCCTGCATGGTCGGCAGCGCCGCACTCGGAGGCTACATGCGATGCCACGTTGCTTTCTATCTATCGGCTCCGTCGGAGGTGACAGGTGTGTCGGCTGTGCGGATGGATCCGGAAGGTTATTCGCCAACAGATGGCGGCAGGTGCAGGCGGCAGGTGCAGGCGGCATGCGCAGCGAGGCGGCAGTGCACTGGGACGCCAGCAGCGGGCGTTCGCCAAACCCAAGGGGCGGTGGGGGTGGCGCCGAGGTCACTGACTCCTCCCACCACAACCTCCATCCCATAATGACCCGAGCTTACCATCTTCACTGTAGTACACAATCTCAGGAAATGGAGGTGTTAATCGCCGTGCCAGAAGACATTCTCATGCACACAATGGCAATGAGAAGGTCTGTAGATTATGCCCCCCCCCCCCTTTACACTGACTCTGAGTGTGATCATAGAATATGCAATGCAGTTTCCCCCAGGCCACTTCTATTTTTGGCCAAAATTACATATATATATAGCCATGAGTATTGCGTAATTTTAAGAAAATATGGTGGCTTTAATTTGTCGAGCTATATGTCAGTGACAGCCTTAATTTTTCCTCTTTATGCACTCCCCCCATTTTCCTATGCCCAACCCCTCCTGAAAATGCCACCACCATATACCCCCCATGTTCTTACAGTTGCTGCACGCATAGCAATTCTATAACTATTGTTGCCTCTGCTATTACAAATACTTATGTACTTCTACAGCAGTTAAGTACTGATATATTACCGGTTGTGGTAATAGTAGGAGCAATAGCAGCGGAAGTGTAGCCAGAGAACACAGACTGGGTTTTGACAGCTATGGGTTTTAAACCAAATATATGATCATTAATATTAATGAAGGGGGGGGGGGGGGAGCAGAGCAGCGGCGGTGAAGAAATCAGTTTATTGAGTTTAATATTGTAGCCTCTTCCCACAGCTCGTATTTGCTGCTCATCTCCTTCCATGAATACTAATGTCCTGTTGGTGTGGCTGCCTTCGCGTCCCATATTTGATTCCGGTTTTCCGAAGCAGCCTTTACGATTCGGTTAGCCCGCTCTGCCCTGTGTCATGAGCCTGGTTAAGGGGCCCATATGGACTCGTACACAGTGTCCAGGATGGTGGCGTGGCTCTTAATACCTCTGGGCGCAATGGCCAACAGAGCCGGCTGGGTCAGGGACAGCTTCGCACAACGCTGGGAAAGAGCAAAAGGAAATGACATTTCAAATGCCTTTGTCGTCCTTGTTTGAAATAATTACCTTGTCAAAACTATTTTAGGTGGCACTCAGTTACCCAGTGCGGGCTACACTATGCCAATGAGACCAGAACACTTCCAAATGGTTATCACAGACCCAGCACAGGCAAATGGATGCCATCACATTTAATGAAACCTTTAATTGCTGAGGAATTGTAGCACTTTCAGCCTCACCCATGTGGAGGATCTTGACTGATTACCTGCTTGCCTCCCTGTCTAAGTAAATTGATTGTGCGCTGTATTCGTTAGGATTCTGCTGTTTCATGTTTACAAGAGCCTGCTAAGACGCCTCCTTGCGATGTTATGAGAGCGCGTTATATTTATGTTCCCCACAAGCGGTGCAAACAAAATTAAACACATAAGATGTCGTTCATCGATCATTCGGTAGACTAATAGACCAGACAAATTAATCTAATTTTATTGTTACTATTATATACAATAATACATTTACTAGTGGGAATTCAAAAAAAGAATAATAACTCAAAATATTACATCCTGGGGCCAAAATTTCAGAATGAGAAATTTACACTTGGGTATAAAACAAATAATTTAATAATTGCTTGTCTCAGTTTTTATCATCAGGTGATGAACTACATTTTGTCAGTGTGAGAGTTTTTAGAAGAATTTTAGGTACCACTTTAGAATAAGGCTCCCTTTTTCCACTTGTAGTAACTCATAAAAAAGAAAACTGGATAACTTGTTTAAAATTGTCTATTAATAATTTACAAAGTGTTACAACCTAATTCATAACCAGATTATAAACCAGGGGAGGGCAATCTTATCCAGAAAGGGCCAGTGTGTATGCAGGTTTTCGCTGCAACTCCCTAATTATATTACTAATTAGAGGACTGATTGACTGAAGAGTCCTCACACCTGGGTTTGAACAGCGGACCTACAGGTTATCCCAAAATCCTACATACACACCTTATCTGCATATAATATTGCTCCCCTTGTTATAAACCGTTCATAAACTCTTTATATGAGTAGCCTTATTGTAAAGTGGCACCAATTTTTAATATAATATAACTTTAGAGTAGATCTGCCATTATTTAATATTTAGAGTTTTACATCAAGGGAGTTTAACAATGTTACATTAACTTTTTTCATTGATGGTATGTTTATACAATTATAATGTAATTTAAACAGTACTTATTTTACCATATATTTACCATACATATTTTACCACTGTATCATTGACTGATTTGGGCACTTGGGATAACGTAACAATTCTGTTATCATAATTATTTTTAGGCGATAAAAATAAGTAAAGAATTTTTACCAAACAGACAACCTGACATGAAAATCGTTGGACCGACTGGCACCAGCCTGAAGGAGGAACGGGCATCTACCGAAAAATGCAGTTTTACCAACCCGTCACGCACCTGTGAGAAGCAGCTGGCTACCGGCAGGGAGGGTCATGTCAGCTAACGGATTGAAGCTTAGGGTGGTGACTGGGGTATTTCTCTGTGATAAAATATCAAAGCAGTGCTGTTGTCTGTCTTGTACAAACATCACTTACAAAACTGTAATATCACACAGGCAGGGAAAAAAGCAAAAAAAAGTTCTGAGAGATTCTGCCTGGATTCTGTTTATATCTAACGCAGACCTTTCCCAAGCGAAATGGGACAAAACCCAGAAACAGTGCACCGGCTGTACTGAAACGTGCTCCCAAGCAACATGAGCACGGCCTCGCCTGCCTTACATCTAGAAATCAAGCAAGAAGCTTAAATACAATCGTTGGTATTAAAAAAACATAAGGATGGGGTCACCTTCCTTATCAAAAATGGATTTTCACCAGAGATCTGCCCAACAATATGACTGACAAGTGTAGCACAATGAGCATTGTGTTCCCTGCATGAATAGCCAGACAGAAGCTAATTCTGTTGAAGGCTCTGTGCTAGTCTGCATTTTGATCTCTAAATGTGATAGGCAGGATCTGCTGGTATCATGGGTACCCGTTTCACTCCCCCTCTGCTGAAACGGGGCACTATTTGTTTTTGAAGGGAAGATGGTGGTGCAGAAGGCAGTGCTATCGGTTGGTAACCAGAGGGTTGCTGGTTCGAGCCCCGCTTTCTCCTGACCCTGTCAAAGTGTCATTGAGCAAGACGCTGAACCCCAAATTGCTCCCGGTGTGCAGGTTGGCACCTTGCATGGCAGCCTTTGCCACTGGTGTGTGGATGGATGAATGTGAGGAATAAATTGTAAAGTGCTTTGAATACTCGCAAGAGTAGAAAAGCGCTATATAAAATGCAGTCCATTTACCATTTGACAATCGTGGCTAGCCCACACCAGGGCCAGCTCCAGCGCAGAAGTCTACATTATTCAAGCATCTCCCCACACCGCAGCCCCTTCTCAAGGCCACTGCCGCTCAAACAGCTCACCGTTCACTCATCCGTGGGCCCCTATCCATCAACATCAACTGTGATGGTGAGGGTGTGGGGGGGGTATATCAAACAAGGGGTTCTTAATGAATATGAGACTGCCTACATGGAGCTTCCCATCTGAGCCGTGAAAAACAATGTTATCCCCCACCCACCCTTCACGTCGTGCATCGTTCTCAAGAAATCACACGCACAGAAGATGTCTGCCCCAAAAACATGGGGAGCCTAATGGCAGCTCGTGGAATGAGGCCAGCCACCCATATATGTACTTTTCCAAGTCCGTTCCGAGTCTGACGCTCATCCAGGCCAAGTTCCCTCTAAGCTGGGAAGCAAAGGGCTGCGGAGACATTGATTAATACTTTATATCAGGGCTCTTCAAATCTGGCCCCGATACCAAATCCAGGCCTTGTTTTCAGTTCTCCCAAGGTGTTAGGTTAATAATTACTGATTCTGATTCGACGCAGAAGTTTCACACCTGGCTCACGGGTAAAGGAAGCCTGGAATATCAGCTGTGCTCAGCCCTTGACGAGCATGATCTGAATAGCCCTGCTTTATATGAATGCGCAGGAAGCTTTTGTTTGCTAGCGTTATTTTAAAAAATGGAAAAACAAGAACTGGGAAAGCAACTTGATCACCTGAAATGGGAGGCGGAGTCAGCCGTCTGTGTTAAACATAAACATGAAATGCATCGAGTTGTGCGGTTGGTTTCCATGTTCCGTGAAAAAGAAAATAATATATTATCATCATTATTTTTCAGTATTAATGATTTGATGTTAACTCATATTTGTGATCTAATTAGAATACTTATGTTATGAAAAATAGAAGTAATATACTATGGAAAATTAAATGCATGCAAGCATTACGCAAATTAATTTGTGTAATGTCTTACATAAGCACTAGCATCAAAGTTTAATTTAAAAATTTCTACTGCAATTAGGTTAAACTACAGACTATTAGATGTGAGAATGAATGCTTAGCTAATGCTAAAGACAGTTGCGTGTAATTAATGCATTCCTCTGCACCGTGTAAATGTTAGTGACAATGGCTTGGTTTGTCACAGGCTACTTTCATTTACTGCCATGGCTTCGTACTCAGCTTTCATTTCACTTCATCAAATAAAGGTATGAATAGCTAATATACAATTCAGGAGGAAAAACATTGTCTATTGTATGTTTGTATATAGTGTTCACAGTACATATACTGTACTGTCTTTTAACTAAAACTCGTATAGAATCGCTGAGCACCCAAATCATGACAGCCAATTCATAAAATGATTTACAATCCATTTAACTTCCTGTTGAATTCAGTAGGGATTACAGCATTTAAGAATGAAAGCCAAGACCAAAATGGCCTCTTTGTAAACGCAGGCGAATGGTCGCAAATATAACAATGTAGAAATCTGAATAATTATTTATTTGAGTCACGACAGTCATTCTGTTTACTTGATTTTGGTGGGACTGTCTTTAATATTCTATGTACAAGCTAAAGATTTGTCAGTTGTGGAAACACTTTCAATTCTGTGCCGTGCACATTCATTACAATGTATGAACAGTGCTAATATTTCCCAAGTGCAATATAATGTATGTGTAATTTTTTATTTTGGGTTTGATCCAGGTGAACATAAAAACACAATTCAAAGGTAACATACATCAGCAACAGCAACAAACTTTAGAGTGGAGACCAATTAACGGGACAAAAGCATTTTTTTCACTGTGCTGAAAACATCTCCTGCCACTATGGCTATGTAACAAATAAATCGTCATAAGGCCTTGGACAACCTTCAAGATACCTTCAACATATAATGATGCACCGGGGAACAAGCTGACCTGGATGCAATGTACCTGTCTAGTTGTTTTTGATAAGTCTGCACGCCTACCCGTGCTTAAATAAAGGGAGGCTGTTTGTTTATTGAGAATGCTGTAGCCATGGATTTCTGACTTAATATGCAACACAAGAACTTAACGAATTGTCTTACAGGGGGCGCTACGGAATGTATAGTGGTTCCTCACCTCTTCACAGCTCAAAGGCGCGATCAGAGTCCCGGCTCTAATTGAGTGGACTTGCAGAATATTAGCTCCCTTTAGAATAGATTCGCTTCCCTCTCTTAACGAAATGAACTAGGCTTCGGGGGTGTTGAGGTTACACTGGGGTGTTCTTTGATATAGTGTGTGCATGACAGCGTATGTTCACTAAACAGATGGTGATGACAACGCCCATTTAAGGAGAAGTAACGCACTGAATAATTAACGACATGCAAGCAACCCCAAAATTTTGCTGAGAGGAAGGAAACATGCTATCGCAAATTCTCTGCTGTGTGTGGCTTTCCTTTGAATGGAACATTTGCAGTACGAATGACAATGGTTGATCATATATAATTTGCTGGTTAGCTTTTTACCCAGTATGCTCCTCCTGACATGTAGTATATATACAGGCATTTCCCATAACACCAGTCTACACTGGAATTGGGGAGTTAGCTCACAATGTTTTGTCTAGGAGATCGACTCAGCCCAGAATGATAAGACATTGTAAGGTTCCGGGATTGGCTATGAAGTTCAGCACACAAGGGCAGTCGGGGTGAGACGGCCCCGGGGGGAGGGGGGATGGGCAAAAAGCTACTGATCCTCAGAAGAAGTGTGTGTAGTGGGGTTTCCATACGCTCCACTTTTAATTCCATTCTATTGGTGTGTAAATGGAAAGTTTTACACAAATGAATATATGCGAGATGACATTGGCTATTACTTTGTGTTTTTTTTTGTTTCACTTCTTCTGTGTTTCCTTTCTAGAAGGAAATGCCCTAACTGAGGATAAGTACAGCCTTGGAGAATGGCAAAAATAAAATGCTATGAGGGGCTGTGCTGATGTTTACGTTGGTGCTGACATGACAGATTATTTTGCTGCTATTTCTTCACTCATGCATTTACTTGTGCTGCAAAAAAAATAAGAAATATATGTGCTTGAAGGTTTATTTCATTTAAAAAAATACTTCAAATGTCAAATAGAGTCTTTATTTCTATCTGGATAGCCAGAAATCTAAAGTTAATGGAGTTATTGCCTGCCGAGAGTCTTTTTAGTTCAAGAGTTTATCCAATAATGCTTGAATTGCCATCAGATAAGTGGGATATGGGCATTAATGGAAAAATCCCCATCAGATTTCTGATGTAAAATGTGCCAGGATTAACAATGTCAATTACGGATTTAGACACAAATAAGACTGACCAAATGGGAAGCGATTTCTTGATTAAAAGATTTAAACATTTGAAAATCAGAGCAAGAGATGACGTTCTGAACAGCCTGCTAATGCTTGATGGCTCCAGCCCGTCACTTCAAAATTAGACTTTTCGCAAACAAGAAAGAGTTTTGTCAGTAGTGAAGAGGCGTTGTGGTTCTCCATCAATGACCTCGTAATCCGTTATTTGTTAGAAAGGAGACATGTCAGTATGGAGTCAAATTCTGAGCCCATGATTTGGTTAGGTGTCATGGTGGACCCACTGGTGATGCCCAGAATCTACTAACAGAACAGCCCCACTGTTGGAAATGGTTCCAGTAGCAAAAATATTTCATTGTGTATAACGGCATGTAAAATGCTATCAATTTCATGCGATAAAATTGAGCATTGAAGTATCATTACCATAAATGCAGACCGATTCGCCATCTGCAGGAACGCCAGAGATAGCAGAAAAATAAAATAACCCAAACAGACAGCTCATTAATTCCAGTTGTACTTACTAATGCTGCTTTTATATGGTGGAAATTTACTGCTCTGGCAGACTGGAGCGCAGTCCTTATTTGTATCATCTCTGATTTTTTTTTGGCATATTTATTTTTATTGCAAATTACAAAATGCCCAGAGTAGCCTGGAGACATCACAGCATGCAGGCAAGCCAGGGGGCTGTGTTTGCTGTTAGAGCTTTTGGGTGAATGATATGATCGTTGGCCGTTTCGTGTCCTGTCGATGTTTTTCCACCAAATCAGCGTTTCGATCGCGATGAATCCGCTGCATTGTCGACGCACCGAGCTCCTGACAGATCTGCACACAAGAGCAAATTTCTTAGTCCTCCTAACCTTGTAGCTTACATTGCAACGTTTGGTCGAGGCTTTTATACTGAGTGACTCTGTTTACACAACCTGATATTTTTATCTCATTCACGAGAGCTTGCCACACATAATTAAAAAGATACCGGGATCCTTATCGAACCGATATATCAGGCTCAGCCCAGGACTAATCAAATAAATTTAAACAATTGTCAAGGTTATAGAGAATTATGAGTTCAGTGACAGTGGAGGTTGGTCCCTCCCTCTGAATAGTTACTGCAAGACTGCAAAACAATCCTGTACAAAAGTTTGCCTCTCAGAAGCTTTGGACTTTAGGGACAGGCAAAAAAAAATGCTTGCTGGAATTTTACTGTTTAGACATGTCAGGTGAACAGCTGTGCTAGTTTTGTAATGAAACCATGCTAAATTAAGGATAATTTGCAGCCGTAGCCCAGGGGGTTATGTTAAAAGCCTCAGAGTCGAGGGGTATTTGTTCCTTGGAAATGTAAGCACTGCAGCAGTTATGGTATGTCCCCAGCAAAGCTTATCCAGGCAGCCCCCATTAAGTTTACATTCCTGAAGTGAAATTCCGTGTCCTGGAATACATTCCTGAAGGAACATAGTTGACCTTCATTACTTTGCAGTGGAGCCGAATCAGTCGGATATGTTGCAGATCCCAACCATCCATCTTCCTGCTGCTTATGCAGTACAGGGTCACGATCTGCCTGGAGCCTATCGCAGGCAGCACCAGGCAGGGGAACACCCCGGTTGGGATGCCAGCCCGTCGCGGGCCACACACATGCACCTCACCGCATGTTTCTGGCCTGGAGGGGGGGGGACCAAGTACGGAGAAGAAATCCGTTTGAGCTCCAAACACACAAGCAGGGCTTGAAACCCTCAGGCTGTGCAGGTGCGAGACGACACACCGAAGCATCACTATACCACAGAAATAGAAGTTAGAATCTGTTCATATAAATAATAAATTGTTAATAAATATGTGAAGGAGAAGGCTGAAGGATTCTAACTTCAGACAGTGCACCTGAGAGCTTCTGTTCGGTAATTTAGGGTAAATGTCTGTATTTGTAAAAGCTTAATCTGCGAGAAATACAGGACATCGTGAAATATTAGCCCGTTAGCTTTTGAATGGTGAGGAAAGAGAATCGAGTAGGCAGTATGTGTTTGGTGAGCATAGAAATGTGACCAATGCCTTTCATTAACACTAAAGAGAAAGGATTTTGCTTCCCAAAGAGTCCTCTCTGTATTTCACTTTAATGATTTTATTTCTTCCTCTTCTCGACCCTGGAGGGCTTAAATGGTACGGGCCATGTGACTTCCAGGCAGGAAGTATGGCTCCTCTTATCCCCAGTAGAGCACAAGCAAATCAATTTATAAACAGCCTTATCAACCTGAAACGGGTGTTGCCATGAAACTATTAACCCTTTCATTTCGGGCCCTTCCGCCCTCTGTTTGTTGGTGCGCGATAGTAGGACCCTGAACTTCATTTGTCCTTAAAGAGAGTTTCATTATTCCGGGCTGCGCCGCGCTGCGAATTCTGATATGTCATTTCAAAAATTGAATTTTGATAACTGACAATTTGTTCAGCTAGCGAAATGCCAGGATCCAAGATTGATGAAGTACATAATAGATATGCCAGATTCACTCCCCCTTGTGACTTTAACACGCGTCACACCACATCGTTACAGAAATGAAACCGCTCTGTCTTGCGTGCCCAGCTAGCGGTGCGCTGGTGAGCCCGTCCGTGGCTCTTTGCTGGGTTTCTTCTTTTAATACCCGCGCTTGCTTGCTCGACTGCATGCCAGCCTGCTCCCCGGTCCCAGTCATTTTCTGGCCAAGCCTTTGTGAACAGGAGGTAGAATGCAGGGCGAAATGTGACTGCTTTGTAGTGTGTTTACCGGTGTGTCACTGGGGAAGAAGTAGGCCTGTTCTGATTGGGTAAAGACTAGGCTATTGCCGCAAAGCTCCATGGGATTACAGTGACTTCTGCTGATAACTCTTTTTTTTCCTGCATTATCATCAACATCTAGCGGATTAGTGCAGTTTATTCAGGTATTTCCCCACTGTAGGTTGCAAACTAACTCCAGGTTCCTCCGGGGGATTGGGGCATTCAGATTACCTTTGGATCTCATAATTATCAAGTATCCGGTTGCTTAGCGGAAACTCTCAGTCACGACCTGTTAGGATCCCAGCCAGGACACAGAGCCGCAGTCTTTCAGGTTACGCGCCTGGTTCCTGACTTGCCTGTTGCCAAGGATCCCGCTGACTCGTCACGGCCTGAGAGATCAAGCTGAGGGTTTTTTTGGGTCTGGATAGCATCAGGCAGGTTTTTTCGGCAACGTACTTCGTCACCCGATCCTCCCTCCTGCTCTGACGTGCAGTCGATTCGACATTCCACTCCACCCTAATGTGTCCTCGGTTCAAGCTGGTAGGTGCAACGTAGCGTTTAATGGGCCTGGGGGGAAACTGGGATGCAGCCAGGCACCAGCTGACTCACAAAGAGCCAGCCGGTCAGTGAGGATGGGCTGGACGCTGCACTTTTTAATGACGGCCACAGGGGGCACCATACTCGCTGTATCTTTAGAACCTTCTTCTCTCATCAGACTTATCGTATTTTTCCAGGTTCCTATTACGCTTCTGTTTGCATAGCACGTATCATAATTAATCAACACGAAAAACAGGTCCATTTGACATTCCCTAGTCACTGCGCTAGTTTGTGCTCATAACAGCTAGCAATGTAAGACAAAGTTTCTACTGCGTTATCTTTCCTTCCCCCTG
Organism: Pollimyrus isidori; assembly: GCA_019775955.2. Taxonomy (NCBI): domain Eukaryota; kingdom Metazoa; phylum Chordata; class Actinopteri; order Osteoglossiformes; family Mormyridae; genus Pollimyrus; species Pollimyrus isidori. The sequence goes on from JABFDZ020000016.1 coordinate 9,940,470, forward strand.
GGTTAATGGCGGTAAATGTCGGTCTTACCGCAATACCGTGTCAAACCCATATCTGTGCTACAGAGGCCTAATGCATGGCGTTCAGGGAAACCATCCTCACTCTTCATCCTAGTGACAGGCTAAGGGGAGCCGGCTCAGCGAATAGCGCGCGAGGAATAATTAGACACGGAAAACCGATTAATTTATTATTTCAAATGTTGCCGCAGTTCATGCAGTGAGGCAAAAAGATAGGATCGTTTGAATCATGGATCATTTGAATTTTGCAGGAGTTATTTTTGAATTTGCAGCAGATTAAATATATGGCATTTTACGTTCGAACTCAATGTACTGAGCGGTAAATATCTTTTGACTGTCTGCATAGATTAATTCAATTCCCTTGTTGCTCATTTTAAGGTTAATAACTTTACCCCAAGGTAATTTCTCTTTAGTGTGAAATAAGGAGTTTAGCACAGGAATTGTGCATCATTCCAGCTGCAGTTGTGCTTTTTTTAATCGGGATTTTCCGTATAGAATCTTCTGCTGGTATTAAATAGCTCGTCCTGAATGCATTTCTCAGAAAGCACCCCCGTTGCTGCAAGAGAGGCCTCAGAAAGCTGTCGCAGCATTTTTTGTTTGTAATATGCAATCATCTGTAATCAACTTTGCAGAAGATAGTACGATATTCATAAGATGGGTGAGGGGGAGGGTAAATCTCCACGGTGACACACGCCACGTGCTTTGAGTGGGCGGGGCCTAGCTCATTCCAGGCATGTTGTCCAAGTTGCACCATGTACTGCCATCTGAAATGTCTGCATCGTATCTCAGGGTCAGTTTCTCCTGTAAAGTCTGCGTCAGCTCAACCCTTTGATTAGGTTAATGAAACCCTTAGAAGGTGAGGGTTTTAGTCTGTTCATAAAAGCACGAGGCCTGTTCTGGAAATTGCCGCTGAATGACATCACGCGTCAGACCGTGATTATGTTGTCAGCTTGCTCTGTGATTATGATGAGCGAGGACCGCGGCCGCCTATCAAAGCTGAGCCTAGGCAGGTGAAGCTAGACTTTCCGACTCAGAGATGTGTGAGCAAAGCAGGATCAATCTAGGTCAGTGTTTCCCAATCCAGTCCTCAGGGACCCACAGACAGGGAGACCCTACTGGGAGCAAAAACATGGACTGTCTAGCTGGGAGCTCAGAGGGAGCAAAAACATGGACCAGCTGTGGGTCTCCGAGGACCAGGTTGGGAAACACTTATCTAGGGTATGAAACTGAGGGCAACAGCTCTTCTTCACACCTTACTGCTTGCCCTGCCACTGTGGACTCCACTGTTCCTCATAAATGACATGTGCTCAGTTGAAGAGCTGTTTAGGAGCTCTTTCTGTTTAGGAGCTCTTTCTAGTGCTCAGTTGAAGTAGAAAGGGGCACCTCCTCAAAACATGAGCTTAAAATCCCAATGTCAGCACAACCAGTGAGCAGGTCCTTGCCGGACTCTACCTTCAACACACGCCGTTGGTGTTTTGTAGCAGAAGGGTGTTAAACACTTCACAGCTGAAATGGGCATAGGCTGACGTCCTTGCAACTCCCTGCTCTTGTTCGAGCCATTCTCTTGTTTATGTGTACACCCTGACCCCTGGGTTTTCTCTGCAGGAGTGGATAAATTAGCACCGTTCATGATGCCACTTGCATTTTAGGGGATGCGTGACGGAGGTGCCAGGCAGCCCGCGTCTCACCGACGCACTGACAACCGCATGCGCGAGGACACACGTGGATTTCGGTGTAGGTCTCGCTTCACGTCTCCATCGAGCTGTCGGGTCGGGTGTCGGCACTGTGCCGTTCTGCCTGCGCTTGGTGCAGTGGGGCTGTCAGCGTGGCGGACTGAGACGTCGGGGGATCCGGGCCGGGGACACAGCTAATCAAGCGGGTGTGACTCAGAAAAAAATGTTCTCCGCTGACAAGCACACACAGCGGCGCAGTGCCTTTGAAGTTCCGTTTTTTTTTTTAAATCTCACTGTGAAAACGCCGACTGAAGATACCAAAGCAAGACACTATGTAAACAAGGAAGCCTGTCATGAATTTTCTAGAAAGAGCTCCTAAGCAGCTCTTCCTGATGGATAGCCTTCGATGACTTTGGGTTCCAGTTACTGTT
>JABFDZ020000016.1:9942626-9952744 GCA_019775955.2 Pollimyrus isidori
CCCCCCCCCCCCCCCCCCCCCCCGCCCCCCGTCAGCCACCGCCCACATGTAACCAAGAGATGCCCAAACAGAGAGAGGACAGAACCCAACTCTCTATGACGTCCTCGCTCCCCTTATTCCAGCAGAGCCTTATTCCATTCCCGGGGATTTTCTTTGTTGATGGTTAAGCCTCCTTTCACGCAAATATGCACAAATTGCACAAATTAGTGTTCCCGGATCACCTAAAAATTGCACGTCTTCGGATGAAGCGCCTAGGGGATGCCCACAGAGCCAGGAAACGTGCACAGATCTAGGCCGACACCATGCCTGCAGCCCTGGGAGCACCACCACCCATAGAGCCACACATCACCTTTTTAGGGCGTAGACCCTTAACCGCACTCCTGCTGAGGCTAAATTTAATCCATCGGCACTGAGTCAAAAGCAGAGTTTCTCTGAGTTAATTCCTCACCTCCTCCAGTGCTCACCCCATTCTCTTAAAACCACATCGCTATCCGTAAATCCAGCCTCATTAATAGTCTGCTGTATTAAAACGTAAATCTCACATTTCCATCGCACTGCATAGTCTTAGCTAAATTGCTAACGGACGAGGCTTTCCCTGTCCTTAATTCTGGGTTTAAATGGTTGATTAAGGGGCCATGACTCAAGCCCTTGATGAGCGTATGGGTTAAAGGCTTTCGGTGATTGCTCGGCCATTCTTGCCATTCTAATTGAAATCCCAATGTGCACCTACTGCATATTAATTAAAATACAGAGGTTAAAGGCCTATGGGGATACTATTTAAGTTCTCATTAAATTTTAATAACATTACTTAATTATTATTATCATGTTGTGAATCACATTGTGGGATAAATAAGATGATTAAGTGGATGTCTTCTTGAGAGCAATAATAAGTTGTTAATGCATGTTATTGAAATACATATTTTGCATCTTTTATAAAAAAATTTCCAACTCCTATATTCTAATTTGGGGTTATTTTTTCCAGAACCACTAGTAATAAAGCAATCATAATTGATATATTGTACGCAGTAAACAGGAAGAATGTATCATGTTGTATTGTGCGAATGACGGAAATGATGCATTGTCATAATCTGTGACTGTTGGGGGGGGGGCTCCCGTATGGAAAGTTGTGTGAAAACCCAGCCCACCCCCCCCAACCCACATCCACACACGATAGTGTCGGTAAAGCCGGGTGCTTCTTTCCCAGCTGAAATCATTCACCTTGGAGTTTGACTAATGACATGGAATCACCCCACTCCAAGTCTCCGCCTCCTGCTATTTGTTTCCCTGACTTGGCTTCTATAGCAGCGGGGCAGCTGCTGCCAGCTTCTGGCCAACCCTCCGAACATGGGGTCGGGGCAGGTTTACAGGAACGCAGGGGGGCCGGGACACTCCAGGAGCGAACCGCCGCCGTTCGTATCCAGAAATACGCTGCTACTATAAATCACTGCCCATGGCCTGCATGTGAGGACGTTACCCACGTGGATCGAGGTGTGACATCATTGGATCGTCCGTCGCTATGAAACTTCCAGAAGGTTCTATTTGCCGGCTGGGCAATGCCTACTGCTACCTCTGATCCCACGAGGGCCTTCCCTCATATTTTTTCTCTTGCCTCGTTATCCACAGGCTGGAGCACACATTGTCAAATTAGATGGTTTTTGCCGAATTGCAATCGGCGCATCAGTCAGCCGCTTTTATGTGACCGATGTGATGTGTGGTTTCCGGGAGCTGGGATGCAGGGCCAAAGGGGAACCTGCCCACCGCCTCCTGGGACCTCTTCAGGGAGAAATGGCAGCTGCCCTTGGGGAAATCAGCGCTCAATCAGCGGGAGTTCCTCTGCTACAATACAGACACTGTCCTGTTTGATGTCCCCTGTCTCTTCATGTGTTGCGTGGCCTTTAATGTCCGGAGTGATACAGTCCTCAGTGAACTTCAGTGATGATTCTGCCTCCTGCCTTTTGAGAGAGCTAACCCTGCAGCTCGCCAGCAGTCTGTGTGCGAGTGTGTGTGTCTGCATCTACGTGTGTCTGTGTGTGTGTGTCTGCGTCTATGTGTGTCTGTGTGTGTGTGCCTGCGTCTATGTGTGTCTGTGTGTGTGTGTCTGCGTCTATATGTGTCTGTGTGTGTGTGTCTGCGTCTATGTGTGTCTGTGTGTGTGTGTCTACGTCTATGTGTGTCTGTGTCTGTGTGTCTGCGTCTATGTGTGTCTGTGTGTGTGTGTTTGCGTCTGTGTGTGTCTGTGTGTGTGTGTCTGCGTCTATGTGTGTCTGTGTGTGTGTTTGCGTCTATGTGTGTGTGTGTGTGTCTGTGTGGGTGTGTATCTGTGTTATTTGTGTCTGTGTGTGTGTGCGTGTGTCTGTGTGTGTGCGTGTGTGTGTGTGTGTCTGTGTGTGTGCGTGCGTGTGTGTGTGTCTGTGTGTGTTTGCGTGTGTGCGTGTGTGTGACGGGGTTTTTGGCAGGGTGAGTCTGTATCTGCAGGTGGATTTGTACCTCCGTTTTGGGTATGGGTTTATTTTTCAATGCACTCCCGGTGTGTATACTTGTGTGAATCAACCTACATGTTCGCCTGGTAATTAGACTTTCTCGGAGTGTATCCACACTGTAATATAATGCTTCTGTCAGGTAATAGCAATAACAAATAAGGCAAAGCTCTAACAATTTAAAAATATTTTTGGTAGGGTGGTAAACATGTGTTACCTTGGAGTGCATTGGTGTAAATGTCAAACAGTGACTCGTACCCCCCCTATTCTTTGGGCTGTAAGCAGGACAGTGACACGCCCTTTTCACATCATCACAGGAGGAGTCGATTCTGGGTGTGGAGGTGAAGCAGGACACTGGATGCGATGGGGTGCGAACTGGAAGCCAACAAGCCGGAAGATCTGTTGCTGCCATGTGGCAGCTGTACTGGGTGTTGGAAAGGCAGTGAGTACAGCGACTTTGCGCTGTCATGATCACAGAGTGACACCTTCCACAAACATCACTACTGTGATCCTGTATGTTAGGCTGTCTCTCACTCGCATTTAAATAAAGTTTGTCCAAAAATATGTTTAAAGAGCTCTGCCTCAGGTGTTGGCCTATATATGAGATTCCTGTTATATTTCCTTTGCCTCCCACTCACCGAGAAACGAACAAACACATCTATACATCAAGTGGATTGTGCTTCCCTTTTCCCTCCCCCGTTTTTCTCCGGCTCGGAACTGAAGTCCAGAAGCCTTTGGCATTGCTGAAGGTGACGTGTCTCTGATAACCAGCCCGCTGAAGGCGCCTTGGTGGCACGTGAGCTCGCCTGCCTGATGATTTAGGCTCATAATCACCGCCGGCATACAAATGAATCGCCCGGCTGTAGCTGCAGTCAGGTATGAGACGATAATTTCACAGAGCCCCTTACTTCCCCCCCGTTGTTGTTGCTGTTGTTGTTGTGGGCACAGGCTTTTGCACGATAAATCAGGTCACTCTTGATGTATTTAGTAGTTTACTTTACACCCTGAAGCTCACGACTGCTTCAGGAAGCCGTGTGTGACGTGGCCCGTATAAATGTTACGGCAAACACAGAATATTCCCAGTCCATTACCGGAATGATGGGCGTTCCGATGGCGGGCTTCAGTATTATGATCGAGTGTAACGTAGTAGACGGCTGACTTCTGTGAATTATGCTTTGGGCAGACAGCAACTTATATAAGTGTAATTATTATAGAAACCACAGATAAAAGAGAGCTGGGATGATTGAGGCAGACTCAACCTGATTTAGTTTCAGCGTTCTGCAACCTGCAGCCTGCCCAGTAGACTGATATGCAGATGTTCGTGAGGGGCCATGCTGAATTGGATGCTTAAATTGCATTTCTTTCTCATTCGCTTTGAACTGCCTGCATCCCCTTGCATGCAGCTGTGGTACTGGATCATTCTCCATCTCCTAAAATTCTCAGCTTTAGTGAGCAGGAAGAAATGGCCCAGGAAGAATTTGAAGGATGTTAGGCTGAAAGCCTGCAGAGCTATGTGACAGGGACAGGGGAACACAGTGGGGGAAGACTTTGTGCATCTAGAGTCCATCTGAGGTGACGTATGACCTATCTTGGCTCACCATCCTCAGTGATGGCCTAGGATGGTTGTCAGGTTCTAGAACCTTAATAAAAACAAACCCTCTGTTTAGGGCTTTGTTCTGGGTTCCATTTACATGAAGGATTAATGGATTGGCCAGGACATATGACTCAGCGATAAATGGATCATGAAGGCAGTGACATGTCAAGCCTACGATGGGAAATTTGTGAAAACATAGAAAAACACACAGGGGGATCCACATACTGGCAGCTGGATTACAAACTGTAAGCTTTTACCTCTTCATTATGCATTCACCATGAAGACGAGCGTTGATGGTGATGGCCAAACAATGATTGGTTTAGAGAGAGAACCAATCAGATCATAGCAACTAGAGAATGCTGGACCAGGACATCTGTTGGGACCAAGACCTCCTCTAGTTGCTTGGATCTCCTCTACAATCTGATTGGTTATCTGCCCGAACCAATCATTTTTCATTCTGCCCTCAGGATATTTTTCTGTAAGCAAAATTCCCATGAGCATGAAGAGGCTGGTGCATCATGGACAAAAGCCAACCCTTCCTGTGGCTCAGCCTGGGCTTGCCGAAGCCAGAATCCTCAGCAAAGGAGGGGAGAAGGGGTGAGCTGTGTGGAAAGGTGAAGGTACCATCCTTTGTCCTTTTCACCTTGTTGCGGTTGTGGTTCTGACTCTGACGGTGGAGCATGAAAAAGGTACCAGCTGGTCACGACGACTCTCCTTTACCTTCACTCACTTCACCTCCGATATGCGTTTCTTCGGGGGAGGGACGGGCCCTCGATGCCGGGGAGCTAATCTGGAGCTGACTTTGCCAAGTTCCATTCCCACCGTGGGCTGTAAATACCCGCCTGGCTTCTATTTTTACGGCGGGCAGCTGGCGCTCTCTGTTATTTCTGGGAGGTGATAGGCTACCGACCCAGAGATTGCACTTTGCTCGTGATGTAATGGCCTTGGATATCGACCAGAGAAACAGGCCCTTAAATATAGACCTCCGCCTCGATTTAGCCAGCAGGCCGCCCGCGCGAGCGCGGCATCAGCCTCACAAAATGACGCATTTCACAAAAGGGTGTCCACTACATTATTATGTGCTTTCAATCTCACTCTTTGTACAGTAAAAGCAACATTGGACTGTTGTCTTGCCACAATTTAGTCTATTCTTAGGAACCAATAATGGCATGCTGTATACAAAGAACCTCAATGGCCTAATAATTGTCCATATGAAACCCATAAGATGAGGTACCGTTTTTTTTTCTACCAGTTTTCTTCTGGCTGTACATAAAAACATTCATTTTGGAGCTGCATTGATTTTTTTATTTTTATTTTTGCAATAACCACTTTTTTTCACCCTCTCGTTCTGGGGCTGTGAGCAGACAGCAGACGTGGCATTAAACCTCACACGATGGATCAGGATGGTGGCAAGGACCCCAGCTAATATCTGCGCCCCGTCGGGCCCCAGGGCTTGAACCACGGCCCGACATCGCCGGCGTGGCCTCACGGCTGTGGCCGTAGTTCCGTTCAGATGACACTTGACCTCCCCGCTAATGATGCGAGTAAAAGGCCTCAGGTCAGTCGGTGAGGTCAGAGCTGTCTCCTTATATGGCAGGCCTCGCGGGGTGCTGTGACGGAAACCCAACATGATGGCGGCCACGTGCGGGACTGAAATGTATGGTGTTCCGACCCCACACTGCGGCATTGTGACAGAACTCTCATGCGTGCACGCTGTACCAGGAACATCCTGTCTGCGACTCTCTGTTAGACTGACTGTCATGTCCAGCCTGTGTAAACAGGAGACAATGAAACCCATATTACTTTCAGTGATTTTAGCCCCCATGCTGGCATACATACACCTGACTGTCAATGGAATTTGCCATTCTCTGTAGAACACTTCCATCAGAAATACACTCTGTCACTCGCAGCTATATATTCTGAACTACATGTACTTCTTCAAGATAAATGCACTCCAGTGTACTACATTGTGCTGAAGTGGACGCAAAAAGAGCCCCACTGCATTTTAAAACCTTCGTTCTGTGGCGATCCCCTTAAAAAATTAATGAAACAACACGGAGCTTGTTTATTATGATCCACGATTCCTTAATCTTGAAGCGATAGCAAGCCAATCATCTAACAGCGAGCTTCCACACGTGGCCATTAGTCATCATGTCTTCAACACTTCACGAGAATTGGGTCATTTTTTCAAATTAAAAACAGCTATTTGTAAATAAACACCCACAGACTGAAGACGAACTGCTCTCTTACTTTGATGTATGGAAAGATTAGGAAGCAGCACCTTTGATATAGCGATCATGTGCTATGGGAGCCTTGCATCACTCCTCTGGGTCAAAGGTCACTGGAACGGAGTAGGCTGACCTGGCGATGCCCAGTGTTTGACCTTTGGGTTGCTGGTTAGAATTCTCTTTTCTTCTTCCACCACTATCATTTCATGAAGATCCCACAGTGCCGGCAGCGTGCTGACAGAAACTAAGGAGGAACCAAAGTTTCGATCCCCATGCCTACATCTGCTTTTCTGTTTCCTTTGGTTGTAGAGCTTGTGTTGTTTATGGACATTCTGGACATCACATCCAGGTGTGGCACGTGCCAAGAGACTCTGAACAATCCCTGAATACTGTTCTTTGGCTGCCTGCAGAAACATCTAAACGGAAAACATGCTGAGGTGTAGATTTGTGAAGCTGCCGTTCAACATTTAAGTAGACTGTTTTCTCATGCTTATATGGCACTCTTTGGGGCTTTGGTGTGCAGTTGCCCAACTCTAATTAGATACTTTTATTGGCTTGGACGCGGCTCAAGGACCTTGTTTTGGGCACGTGTCCAGCTTCTTGGCCGCTGCACTACCTATGGCAGCCGCCTTGGCTGTGGGAACCCTAATCTTATTATACAAGGGTCTCATGGTCGTTAGGCTGTTAGATTCCCATTTGCAAAGAAACCTAAGATGTACAGAAACTCAACAACGCCAGATGTGCTCTTATAGGCAGCCAGGGGGCGCTGTGGAGTGACCGAGTATCCTGACGGAGCCAAACTTATTTCCACATCCTGCAACAAGTACGGAGAGCAGAAGAGGGTAATTATAGAGCGAGCGTGGTGCTTCACTAAATCGGAGGGGATCACTGGAGGGGCGAACTAAGTGAGGGGGGCAGCTCTCAGTCCTGCGCTCATTATGGAGGAGAGAGGTGAGGAGCGGGGAGCTGGCAGTGCGGCGTGGTGGCTGTGGGAGACGCGGAGCGCTGGTGTTGCTCGTGCTGCTGTCCTGATGATTCTGCTAACCTTGATGGTCCTGGATATCACGCCGAGCCTCTATCTTAAGGTCTCTGTGCCTGAAAAGGAAGACATACAAGGCCTGTCTGTGCTCATCATTGGGCTTTGGCATGAATGAAATCATTTATATTTACACAATGCACAGATTAACCAAACCATCTGACAAACATTGTCCCCCTGTGCAAGAAAAAAATATATATACACACAAACACACACACACACATATATACAGGAAAGTGTTTAAATCTCTGTTAAAGGGCATCTTTATCACCTAGCTCCCATATGGAATAGGTAGGCCTTACCTCCCATCTGCAGGCGCACAGTATGTGAGTCACATCGTTGGTGGAATGCTCCTCTGATTGGTCAACTTTCAGCTATTGCAGAGGGACAGCAGGATCCCGGCCTGCCACAGATTCTCTCTCAAAGCAGGCCTCGCTTTCATGATGGTGGCTCGTTGTGGCTTTAGGAATGAAGGTGCCGTTCAGAGGCTGTTTATCACCTGCCGCCGCCCATTACTCAGGTGGTACCTGGTGCTCCAGCGGCTACACAGATGGACGGGTGAGAGGGGGACATCCAGCTGGGGATCCACGACTGATGGTCTTTGCGGTGGCGAGACTGATACAGGCGCGCACTTCTGGGTAAGTGCATGGGTACTGCTTTGCATGTGCCTGCATATCTGTGTGCCGCTCCCTTGCGTACGGCATTTCTGTGTGCGGCTTCGCAGTGTAGTGCACGTTTTGTTTAGGCGTGTTTCTACTGTGGTCGTGTAGGTGTGACACGTGTGCATGTGTTGTTTCAGTGGGCATGGGGAGGCTTGTTGTGTGTCTCTGCACCAAATCGGTTTGCCGTTCAAGGCATCTGCGTGTACATGCATTGAGTGTTATGTGCCTATGCATGTTTACTGTGAATCTCTGACAAGTGGTTTGTGATGCACACCAAGGTGACCTTTGGTGACTCCTTTTGCATGTTGAGGCTTTCAGATTTACTTATACTTCAGAATTTGTTGTCAGGAATATATCCTTACCAGAAAATGTCAATGCCCAGATTCTAGTGCTACTTTTACTAAAATGAAGCTAAGCTAGCTCTATATAGTCAGCTCTTTCTCAACTTTTTTTCCCCTTTTCAGTTTTCCCAGTGTACCACACACCGAATAGACGGAATCTTTAAAGGGCAGAATGCGTACAAAATGTCCAATTTGTCTGGCTAAGCAAATAATTGCCTCAATTAATTAAGCAAGTCCTGGGTGACTGGAGGTGCAGATTCCATTAACATCTGCAGAAAGGACATTCCACCACTAGAGGGCACCGTGCAGGTGACCTTGATGCCCATGTCCGTCCGGCCTGTGGTACTTCATATTCGTTGGGGAGTGCTATAGAAAGTGCCAGCTTGGAAGTTTGGTGGTTTTTATGCACATCTGCCATCATTATCCACTGAGCAGCTAATGGCTCCTGAAAACAGGCGCTATTTTCATAAAACGCTAAGGTGCATTTCCGGAGATGCTCTGCCAGGCTCCGTATAAGGTAGGTACAAGCAAGACAACTAAGGTGAAGGTTAACCGGCGGAAAAGTAGATTGTGATTCTCATTTCTGCCACTTGATGTCCAAACCCCTGCAAAACCAATTTTTTCTTTATTCATCTGTGTTTCTCGGTCTGGATTAAGGTTGACTAATAACCGAGCTGAGATACTCACACCTTATTATCTGAACTGCCAATGGCAGGGAATTAGAGCTGGAAACCACTGACCTGAAATCGCTCCAGTGACCCAAGGATATGAGCCGCTGCACAACAGCCGGAAAAGGATTAAGGCAGGCCAGCCTGCTGCCTTAGCGTCCGCATGCAGAGACCCCCTCTAGTGGCCACTGGCTGAATTTCAGTTTCTAGGATGCCTTGTTTAGTATGGAGGTGTTGTTTTTTATTTATATAGATGTGTTTTTTTGCCAGGATTCTTTTCTGTAAATATATGCCCAAGAGGTGTGAGTGAATCCTGGATGCGGTGGACATAATTGCTGTTTGCAGATTAAAATGAGATCCTTGGATTCTGAGGTATTTGAAAACCGAGTACAGCTTCTAATTTAATGCAGGCTGCTAACAGTTAGCTGCAGTTAACAATGCAATTGTTTGTTGGTTGGTAACAAAACAATTTAAGGGAGACATACATGCTAGGTTACGCGCCAGCTAAGGTTCAGTATGCATTTCACTGAAATTTCCGCATTATACTTTTTCGGCCTGAAATCGGAATCCTTCACTGTTCTGGAAAGGCTTATGTGCCTTGAAGGCAGCCATGACATTGCACTGATCCAATCATTCCATACTGCTCCCTCACGGCGAGGTCCGATCTACTGGACTGATCCTGTAGACAGGTCATTTAAAGACTAGAGCGACGGAAATCACAAAACCAATAAAATCAGGGCGCAGAACAGAAGGTAAAACATTATACTATGAACACAGAAGCAGAACAAGTAGCTTTGCATGTCATTACTGTGTACAGAGATGCATGGCATTACTGTGTACAGAGGTGCATGCCGTTACTGTGTACAGAGATGCATGGAATTACTGTGTACAGAGATGCATGCCGTTACTGCGTACCGATATGCATGCTGTTACTGTGTACAGAGATGCATGGCGTTACTGTGTACAGAAATAAATGCCGTTATGCTGTACAGAGATGAATGTCATTACTGTGTACAGAGATACATGTCGTTTTTGTGTACAGAGATGCATGCCATTACTGTGTACAGAGATGCATGCCATTACTGTGTACAGAGATGCATGCCATTACCTTG